>PTEX01000084.1:2469616-2552984 GCA_003342815.1 Eudromia elegans | reverse complement strand
GCCCTGAATCTACTACATAATACCGACCAAACTCAGGAAAAATCTGGATGACTTCCACTGCATCGCTGGCTGTATATGTAAGTTGAGGACCTGGCTGGCACCACTTTTAAAGTATTGTGCTTATGAGATTGCTGAACTAGTTTCTCAGCAATTATTAATACTCCTTGGTTATGCACAGCTACTGCTTTGATGTCCTCAGTTCTCTGCACTCAGCAGCAGTGTCCTGATCAGGAGGTGCAGCAGAATAACGCTTGGAGGGGGGTTTCTCACCTGAGGTTTTGCAATTATATTCCTTTTGCAGTTCAAGCTCTTTTGCTTTCTTCACTAAGCCTGATTAATATCTACAGCCACTTTGCTTTATATTGTTCCTCCCTACAGTCGGAGGTGGTTCTTTTTCTATACATTAATTTATAAGTGTTTAGCATGCAACCTGAAAGATTTTGCTAATCTTCTCTAAGTGCTCCTCTCTCCCAGTGAGCAGAAGGGTGTTGCTGGYATACATGTACTATGGAACAAGCCTAGAGGAACACAGGCATTTGAGCATCAGCTCTGTGCATAAACACTCCATCCATTCAGGTGGTCATGTAGACACCATCCTAAGTAACTAAAAGCACAAGCTCCACGGCCTGCCCAGGCTCAAGCTTGCTCCTGTTAGACCCTTTAGTGCTAGAACTGCTCATAGATCCTCACTCCCAGCAACATCATTCCTCATCTGTCAAATCCCCTTTCTCAGAAATATCTGCTATTACAGATTTCTTTTCCTCCTTATGTGCCAACTATCTGCACCAATACAGAGGCACTGCTATATATGGATGTGAGATGTTTCAAAAGGCCAAGTTTTTTGCTTCCCAGGGAAAGCAAGTCTTCAGTCCTGCTCTTTGCCTGAGGCAAACTGAGAACACCTCATATACCAACCCCATGCTTGTAAGTCCCATCTACAACACTCCTAAGATCACCGTGTTGTGACCATGCCCCAGCAAGTGGGTGAAGGCACCGCACCGCCCACCGCTGTCCATGGTACTCGCAGCTCGTGCTCCAAGAGGAAAGGTGTTGCCTGGCACTTCACCCAGGGACCCCCATCCCCGTGCACCTCTGCTCCTGGTGTGGGCCAGCACTCTCTGCACTTGCTTTCAAAAGTCACAGGAAGGGAGAGGACTGATATCACCATTAGCAAATATCCAGAGCCTCAGCCTTTCTCAAGGATAAGTGCTAGTTTCTATAAAGACAAGAATACCTCAGCCTCTCACCAAAATCTGGTCCAGGGACCTTAAAAGACATCTATACTTATGAATCAGTCCAGTGCAGGGCATAAGCAAAGGCAGGTCAGCTCTGTTGAACTGGTTGACAAAGCTACCCTTCCCATTAGATGGCCATGCATGGACAGCAGAGCTGCCCATGAAATGCTCCTGAACCACTGAAGTCAACAGCTAGATTTTTTTAAATTAAAAAAAGGCATAGATTTCAATGGTGTCTAATCATCATACTGTAAGATAGTAGGTGCTTGTGAGTGTGCCAGCCATCCACGTGGCAGGGCTTAGACGAGGGCAGCAACTCCAAAAGCCAATTCCTGTTTATTATGGCCCCCTGCATTTTGAAGGGAATGTAAATTAGGAGACCAGTGAGTATCATGCAGTGTTCTATTGTCTGTTTGGTWTCCCTGTCTTTGGAAACAAACAAACAAGCTCTTTCCAACACTGACCTCCAGATTAAGAAAGATCATGCCCTTGTCCAGAATAATGCATGCATAGTTAAAGGTAATCCAAAGAATTATTAACGTTTCTGATAGGCATGGATTTCGACCTCCAGACTAGTAGAGACAGATGAGCTGCCCTTTAAAAACGCCTCTTTACACTGCGCCTTCTTGGTGACTCTTGCCAGATGATTTTGTTCTCTAAACTGCCAGTACTCGTCTAGCAAAAGAACAYGACAATAATCTGTTACTTCCTTTTAAGAAGCTATCATGAAAACATAGCTGCATAAACGTTTCACAAGACATACATTTTCAGCAAACAAAACAGCAAAAGCTCCATGGCAAAAGAAGACATATAGCAGGAGAACACCATGGAAGTGCTGCTAATGATCCATATAAGATAAAAAGGGAGGATTAATTCAAATGTACGGGTAAGAAATGTGCCTTGGTCACAGAGGGAGTCTGTGTAGAGCTAGGCATTGACCCCAGGATCTCTTGGGTCTCCAATTTCAGTAAATCTGCTGCAATTTTCAATGCCTGTCACAGCAAGCCCAGTCACCTTCTCTGAGCACCCACCAGTCAGCTGCAAACTGGTGCAGTGATCAGATTCAAACATTTCTAAATCTTTCTAGAGTCTGAAGAGAGCCTGGTCATTGATTCCTGCCCACCACCAGCTTCAGAAACCACAATCACCACCCTCAAATGCCCCTCAGACCAAACCACAGCTCTCCTAAGGCTCACCAAAGAGGTCATCTGACTGTGGAACTTGGGGCTTCCTCGTTGTATTCCCCAGGGATGATGTGGTGGAAAAGCAAAGGAATTTCTTTCCACTGTCTGTTTAGTCATGACTGTTTCTAAGGTTACAGGAAAACAGAAAGCCACCGAATACCACACCACCACATCCAGACCAGGGCTAGTTTTGAGTGGTTACGACGGAAGTGCCTTTCTTGAACTGACTGCCTCATGGCAGTGCAGCGTGCTCACTTGCTTTTATGAGTGCTCCGTTATAATAAATCCATAAATAAAATTACCAGGGCTCATCTAAATTAAAGCATTTAGACTTAGAGCTGTTTTTCAATAGTCCTATCTCCCCTGGCCCTATGTAAGAATGCCTGCCCATACCCTTCCAAAGGTTACCAGCCTGAATAAGACTCCAAAACCAAAATAAATACAGCTCAGCCCTATTACATTCTCTCCAGTTTATCATGGTTGCAAACTGGCTCCAAGAAGAGTGGAAAACTCACAAGTAAGCAAAAAGATGAGATTTTAAGGCAAGGAAAAAAAAAAGAAAAAAGAAAGAAAAAGAACAACAATAAAAAAGCCACATCCCTAGACCCTTGTGTCTAAAGAACTCCAAACCTTCATTCTGAAAGTGCAGGAGCAGTATTCAGGTAACATAKGACCATAATATCTCCAATCCCTACTCACAGAGCAAGACAGAGCTGTGTTATGTTCTTATAAAGATAGCAGATATTTCTGCAGCAGATTTTTTACAATTGGGTTTTTATCATAAAATTCACTGCAGAATATCAGACAATATTCTTTCAAGTTCTGCAAGTCATAATCATAAGACAGAAATTTGGATGAAAATAACCTAACAAGACAATATTTGCAGAACCTTTCTCTAGCTACAGAAAGTTCAGGTTCCTTGACCATAACATACCTGACTTAAAATTGGACACCATCATTCCCCATGAAGTCTCTTCAAAGAAGTGAGTAGGAAGAAGTATACAGAGGAAGGCTTAAAAAAAAAATCTCATTTCAGATTTGGGAAGGATATAAATAAAACACTTGTGAATACTTCTATGCTTTGAATTGGGGAAGGAAAAAAAAAAAAGGAAGTTTAATTTTCCAAACTTTCAGCATTCTTCCTATTTTTCTTATATTATTTTTGCGTTTTTTAAGCTGAACCAGGCCAGCATTGTGACATTCAATTGTCCATACAAACACATAGACCTCTGGACAGCTCTCAACAACGTGCTTGTCTTGAGCGTTCCCAGGTGAACTGGGAAAGTGGGGGGAATATCACCAGATCCAGCTAAGTCCAAAAGTAYTTGCCTAAGCCAGGAGCTCAGGGACCTAAATCACAACTTGAATAGTGGATTCTGCTATACCAGTAAGAAAAATCTCTTCTCTACGGTATTTCCATTGACTGGGGAAGTTCACTGATCCATCCGATGACTGGTGATGCGCTCTCATCCAAATGCGATCAGGAGTTGGCCCAGTGYGAACTTCTGTTCCAAGCTCACTTAATCAAATCCAGCAAAGGGAAACCATTTCTGCAATAGTGAGAGCTACCAGGATGTGCTCTACCTCAGGTCTCCCATATCCCACCTCTGCCACTGAGAATTGGTCTACAGAGACCAACCCGAGTTAGAGGGGTGAATTTGTTTCAGCTTAACCAAACCAGCACAAAAGGCTACAGGAACCCTCCACTTTAAAGTCACTAAAAGCCAGTCTAAACTGATATGAATTGACTGAAGTGAAAAGGAAAAAACACCATTAAAATGAGGTAAGTGTCCACAGTGAGTTTTCCACCTGTTTTACTAAATTGGCACATGTTTCTCACGTAGACAAGGCCTAATTTACTTGACCCTGGGCAAATCCCACAACCTCTTTCTGCTTTATGTTTCCCACTTTGTAAAATGAAGGTAACGTTGTACCCGCTTTTGTGAAGTGCTCGGAGATTTATGGAGGAGGAGGAGGGCTACATTAAACTAAATAACTAAGAATATTTTACCTTGCCATACCAAAAAAAGAAAAAAAAAATAGTGCTCCAGTCCAGTTCTCCACTGTTTTACTGGCAYCTTGTGATTGAGCAGAAGCAAGAGTTTAGGGAACAATAAAAACAAAGTTAAAGCGTTCTCAGCTCATTACACATTTTCTCAATGTCTTTTCAGACACAATTAAACCAAAGAACCCTGAAATTAACTGGTTTCCAGCCTGAGTAACACTGGAAACATTTATTTCCTACCCTACATGTCTAATTAGTGCCGTTCAGTCAAAAGGGAGCAAAACTCCAATTTGTAAGTGAAACTAGACGTATATTAAAAACACACTCTGTAATAATGCCCCAGTGCTTCTGTAATGCTTCATGCCTTCAAAGGGCTGAGCAAGTATGATCTCATTAATTCTCACAGGTAGGTAATTTGGTGTTATTAGCCTTGTTTTACAGCCAGATCTTAGAGAGGTGGAAGTGATTTGCCCACAGGCACAGACTCCACGCTTGAGCCTGAACTAGAACTTGGGAGACGGACATCGTAACCACAGCTGGGGACCCTCCATGTCTTGAGAGGGGAGCTCAGCATCTCACAGGATCTTGCRGGATTTAGGGACCCTCTATAAAAACCATTAAAAAGATAGAGGGAAATCTGGGGAAACTGGAAGCAGCAAGCTCAGGGGCAGATGGACAAAGGTTTTTCTCTTGCTCTTCATCCCTAACAGAAGCAATATCAAAGCATTCCTGTTTATGGCCCCATGCGTCCGACTGGTGCTGCAAAGCTCTCAAAGGGAAACATTGCTTTAGATCATGTTGTTTTCCAAGGGGCCTCACTGAAGGGTTGCATTGGAGACTGCAAGACCTTTAAACAAGATAAAGGAACAAGAAAAAGATCCAGTCTCACACGTGTCCAAATCCAGCAAGCTTTAGTCACCACGGCCCAAGATTTCATTTTCTCACCCTTTCTCAGCTACCACATCACCCTGGGAGCATTGGAGTCCCTAACAACCTACATTTTTATAGTGGGGTTCCCCACCCAGGAGCACGGCATCAGGACATGCTTGGGAGTTTCTCTGTCTGAGTAGGCTTTGCCTGCCCAAAGCATCTTTCCTCCCTTGTGTCACCTCCGAGTCCTGGCCCGTAGGCGTTTTCATCGCATACCTACCAAGCCCCATGCCATCTCACATCAGCAGCTGCCCATAATAGGCAGAAGTAGGAGACAAAACTCTCGGACTCCCCTCCCAATTAATAGTTGGAAGGTTAGAGAGTGCACACCGTGTCTGGGAAACCACGGCCCAGCTCCTTCCAATGCAGGAGGCAGAAATCCTCCAAATCCTACCTGCCAAGGGCAGTGCCCTGCCCCAACGGCTCATGCTCCCTTTCCAAGGAAGCCTCTCAGCAGAAAAAAACCCAAAGCGTGAAGCTCCGGAGGACAAGAGTGAGCACGACTCTGCAGCCCTGAGACTGGGGCACTCCCCTGGGAGTGGGGAGACCTGAATTCCAGTTGCCAGCACCACACAGGTTGTTTCATTTTCAAATATCTAAACGTCCTTGGAGCAGGAACCGGAGCTCTGGACTCCCCTGTCCCAGGTGGCTCTCCCCAGGCACTTGCACAGACACTTGTGCCTCTTCYTTCTCGATGACCTGATGGATCTGGTGTTTCCCTGCTTCAAAGTGGAACAGCGTTCCCCAAAAGGGGTGACAGAAGAAGAGGCACTTGCCACCTCCCTGCATAGCCTTGGGGCAGGTGACAGGAGAAGGTGACAGGAGAGGTGCCTTGGACTCTTTTGATAGAAACAGGGATTGAAGCCACGTCTCCCCTATCATGAAAGCCGGTTTGGGCTGGTGAGACAAAGAACAAGGAGGGACAACCCTATGCCCCTTGCAAAGACAACAGCACATATACATTTTTGGATAAAAAGGGCTTACATAGTGTAAATGCACATGCTTTTTAGCCCAGGGACATGGTCCACCAAGACCTGTGCTGTCACACTGAGCATGTGCCACTTGCATAGGTTTTTGGAGCCAAATGATGACTCTGAAACTGGGCAAGAAAGCAAAACCATGTCATAGCAACATAAAAATTAGGATGTGGCTTTACGCTTCTACAGGTGCTYGTGAAGCCACCTAGATCTCAGCCCAAACTGCACAGCTCTTCAATCATACCTCTTCCACGTCCTTGCCAGGGGCACAGTGGACACTGATGGAGGCTGGTTGCATTAGTGCARCTGTGAAAGGCCCAGAGGAGTGAGAAGGGGCCACTGCATCGTCCCAGACCCAAKGCACCTGCCTTGACCTCCAGCACACCTTGCTGCCGCTCCCACCACAGCCGCGTTTCAGCAGCTGTGTCAGCCAGCAGGAGCTGCTTAAAATCCGTTTCAAGGAAAACAGTCTCCTCCAGGTGTCCAYGGACCTTGCAGCTTTCGGGATGGGTTGATTATTTCGGGAACTGGGGCCTGTTTGAASACTGCAGTGCTCAGAAAGGTTCTCAAAGTGTGGGGATGGAAATGCATGCACACTCTCACACACACCTCACGCCCACGCATGCTCACTTCCAACTATTCCTTTCTCACACCCACAGCCGAGCCGTCTCTCACGGGGACACTATCACAGCATCGGCAGCCCTGGTTCCCAGGTCCTCCTCCCACGCACACACAAACGCACACGTCTGCCCCGCCGAGCGTCCGCTTGATTCCCCCCTCTCACCAGGATCATCACCCAGAAACCACAGAAGCGGTGSCCAGAAAGACACCAGAAAAGGATCTAGAGGAATTTAATGCATAGCAAAATCAAGGTCCACCCAAACAGGCCAGACCAACCCAGCGAGTTGGATAGCTGCACCAYGAATGAAGCTTAGAACAACGCTTGCCCTGACTATAACCATATGGGGGAAAGGTGTGGGGACTCCTCTGAACTCACAGCTACCATTCCTACATGAGTGACAGGCTTGTCACAACGTCACTGTTAAGACTAACAGAGAGGAAGGAGACAAAAGCAGAGGTTGCAGCAGATGTCAAGGATGTAGGAAATGGGGGTTCAGTTTCCATTTGCTTGGGGAAGAAGACTATATGCCACTTGCCATTTTGCAGYCTACCAAGCTGGTGGTGGACTCAGCCTGATGGTCCTTTCAAGCCAGTCTCGGAGTACAAGCGGGTACAAGGTGTCATCACGTCTCTCTCACAGCCCCTAGCCACGTATTTCTTCTCCTCTTCAGAGCCAGTGCAAGAGTTCATAAAACCGCAGGCAAACAAGATCAGGGAGCTCTTCCAGCAGGACAAAGATAAGGACAGGACAGGTTTTCAGTCCGTTTGGTTCCTTGGTCAGGCTCTCCTCACAGTCACACATAGAATTCTGCCAGAATAAGGCTGAGGGAAGAGAAAATTCACAAGCAATACAATTCCTCTTGCTATCCCTCCTTTAAGCATCTTCCAGTGAAATAGAAATGAGTTAGAGACTTACCAAAGCAGAGGGAATGTGCAAGAGAAAAACCAGGGATGAGGTTTCTAGTTGGAAATGAAGAGACCTGGGCTCCAGGAGTTATTTAATTTAAAATACTTGCATATTCCAAGGAGTAAGAGCTGGTACTAGGGGAGTTCCCTGTTTATGACTACGGTTCACGCTGACCATCTGAGCCAATGACCTTTCCACCACGCTCCATTTCAACCCCGAGCAGCCTTAGAAATGTGCTTGTTCCCATTCCTGTGGACACGTTCATTCCCAAAATACCAGGACACAGCAGTTCAAATCTTCCAGACTTGTGGGGAGGGAACCGGAGTTTGAAAACAAGCCCAAGAACTCCAGCTTACTCCAATGGACTTTGCAAAATGCTGCAGCGCTGCCAAATGTGCATTTTCCCCCACTCTCTGCCACTGCATACCACAGATCCTGGGCTGTTCTGCTCGGCACAGGATGAGTGCGGTCTCTCCATCTCTTTTATTAGCAGCCCGCTTCCCAGATCCCAGGGCAGTCTTCCCTAACAGGTCTTGATTAACCGTTTCGTGGGTGTCTCTAGCTCACAAACAGAGCCACTACGTCCATGTGTTCCGGCAGCGCCACTTCTTCAAAACCACCCCTCCGTCCCATTTTTGTGATGCTTTCCTCCTAACCGCGCGGTTTGCCAACCGCCCCTCCCCTTCCTCGCTAATTGATTTCTCAGGAGCCACAGATGCAGCTTGGCACGTCGGATCCCTCTGGTCTGCGAGCCACAAAATCACCTCCCCGCTCTCCCTCCCCCTTCCCAGGCCATGCTCGGGGAGGGGAAATGCCTTCCTGCTTATAAACCTCCTGCCCCAGCTGTACTCCATGTGGGGAAATAAAATGCACATGAGATAAGAGATTCAAGAGGCAAGGGCCATGCCCAGAGAAAAYAGACTGAAAATGCCTGAAAGCCGAACAGCCTTGCTTCCCCTGCTCCATTCCAGCMAAGGCAGCGCAGATGGATTCCAGAAACCAGGCTCCTAGGTCTCCCAGGTACTTTTGGGGATACCTCCTATTCTCACAAGTCCCTAAGGGCTCATCTGCCCCATGCAATGACACCAAAGGCAGCTTTGGAGGAGTGAGGGCAGGAGGAAGGAGACACGAATTTAAGCTGCTTTTCAGGCGTGTTTGGCAGACCACGCAAGTTGCTCAGTTGGCCCTGATGTCCAATGTTGCTGGTTAAGGGATCACTCAGGTCACGATGTCTGGACAGCCCCTAGAGGTTCCCCTCTAGATCCACCAGGAAGGTCTAAATTGTCAATAGTTTAGCAACCCAATTTGCCCCTAGATCATGATTCCCTGGTCATCATCGGTTATTCCTATTCCATTTCTATGGTTGAACCAGTTTCTTCAWATGAAATCCAACCACAGCAGTAAAATTGTTTTGTTCCAGGTTTTGCATAGATGGACATAGACAAATGTCTCTCAGGTTTGGTGCTCTCCATCCTCCTTGCTCCTCCAACCCTCTCAAACACCTCCCTACACTCCCACAACTCACTTCACAATACACCATAAAAATCAGCTCTCCAGTGGGCTACAACACAATCCTCATGCCTTTCAGACACATCAAATTCATAATAACAATAATAACCATTATTACAGGGAGCCATGCAAGGCCCAGAAGAAACTCGAGCCAAGTGCTAGGCAGCCCTGGCTAGGGCTGCCGCGGTGGCAAGACCAAGTCACCATGAAGCATTCCCACAAGTCTTATCTGCAGCAAATCCCGAGGGAGGTCCCAGTTCTGGGGAGGAATAAATAAGTACATACATATTAGTCAGAGATGGGCAGGTTTCCAGTCCTCTGCAGGAGCACAGCAGCTCCTACTGCTTCCCACCGTTACAGTCACTTCACCCCTTTCCATTTCATGGTCCCAAAATTGTCCCTCTCCGTGCTCCCATGGGCCTTGGAAATTCATCTCCAACCTCTCTTGGACGGAGGAGGTGAGCAAGGTTCCCCTTTCTTGTCTTCTAAAGTGAAGGCACGTGAGCACAAACTAGATTCATCTGCCCTCATCAGACCAGAAATTTTGGCTATTTAGTGTATTTATTTACATTTTGGTTTGTTGGCTGAAGCCAGAAAGAAACAAAACCAAAAACTTATTGATTGTCTCAGGTCATTCAAAACCTCTTTTTCAGAGTAGAGGGAGAAATAAATAATTAATGCTTTTTCATTATTTAGAATGGGGTAAGTTTTCTATGCAAGAACACCATTCGGAAATAAACATATAAAACCTGATTTCATCAAGTCACACAGCAAGCTTGACTAAACTCAGGTCACTCAGCAAATCTGCCTCAGTATCAAGATGCTGTTTGGTGAGTGGAGGGAGATATAGGCTGTTTCTGAAGAACCTGCTAAAAAACATCATCCACTTCCTGCTTGGCAATGGTAGGCTGGGTCATGGAGGTTTCACGTCTCGAGCGTTAGGTTGCACATTGTGAAATTCACCATTCTGGGAACAATGTATGAACCACGTGGACCTCAGCTGTTCYATCCAAACAGGGAGTTTCAGAGTGAGAGGAGCTCCCACTAAGGCACTGACCAGAAAGACAACTGAAGATCAGCAGAGGCCATTTTCATGATAGCCAGATCCCTCCAAACGATGCATTAAATTAGTTTTACATCTGAGAAGCTACATGGGAAAAAATAAAATAAGTCTTGTTTCAGTGACCCAGGRTTGCACTGAGTAGGAGAAGCCACAGCTATTTGATTGAGTCTGTTTGACTGCTTGGTTAACCAGCCGGTAGACACAACAGAGAGATACTCTTATCTTTTAACCAAAAAAACAGTGACTCTGAACCTTCAGAGCCTCCCACCAGCCACATTAGCTCCAGCAGAAACAAGACAGCTTCTCAAAGCGGAGACAGACCCGGCTCCAAAAAGGCATCTTGGCATTTGATTCCTGCTGACTGCTATGGGTGTTGAGCACCTAAAAACCTTTTCAAATCCAAGCCAAAGGCAACAGTTTTTGCCGTGGGAGCAGRATAGAGGAAGCTGTGTCTGCATGGCGCAAATGAGCAAGACTAGCTCTATAAAGAGAAATGGGGAACCATATCACAAGCATTTTCAGAGGCCAGGTCTGATAGTCAACACCTTTTAGTGGCAGCCCCGGGGGCTAAGGTCTAATCTCAGCCCTGCTCTGTGACCTTGAGCATGTCCTTTCACTATCCTCATCAGGATAGGCGTCTGCACAGAGTCCGGTGAGGCAAGGCCAGTCCTTCCAAGAAGCATGGAAAGATCCAAGGGCAACGAGACCTTTGAGCGCTCACTTAACATAGGCAATGAAGATTAAAGACCAACGCAGCCAGGCTGAGCTGCAAGACAAAACACAACGGTCATTTCTCAGTTCRCTCTAAGGATATCGAAGATCCATCAAACTCAAGAAAGAACAACAGTCGCCATCGCTCACCTGGACGGAGTAAGTGATACAGAAGCTAAGGTGAGGATTTATCACTCCTCTCCACAGCTTGGTGTTCTAGGGCAATATTTTGCCTTTCCAATGCTCACTTTTGGCCTTAGACAATGGGTCTTCTGAGGAAAGGGTGTCATAACCATGAAGCATCAGTCCCAGAGCTTGAATTCACTGTTTCTACCCCAGAAAAGTTCTGCGGAGAGCAGTGAAATTCTCCAGTTTGGGGAATTTCTGGAAAGGATCTCCTCCCAGGGACAAGCAACRCTTTTCCTCTACACTAAGTGAAAATGAAGCGGGGTCCCAGTTTTCACTCCAGGAGCCATCTGACCAGCAATAAATTGCTGCAGGCCACAGAGGTCTACCAACGGCCTTGCACTTGCCTGTGCCCAGGTAAACCCAAAGCAGCTGCACCGGTGCCTCTGCTGAGGAATGGTAACAGTGAAACAGCTACCATAAGCTGTTTCTCTTATGGTGGAGCATATCTGAAATCTGAGATTTGTAGTGGTATGAAAATTACATACAGAATAGGAAAGTTGGAGCCTAATTGTTACAATTCCAAATACCAGTGTTCTTTCCTTAATCTTAACTATCTGAGACACAGGAAAAATATCCAATAAATGTGTTTGGTCTGCTTGTTTCATCTGCAGAAGAAATTAAGAGCCATACACATTTTTCATGAAAAATATGTGATATCTCATTGAAAACAGACCAGACACTTCATGGACTATAACTGGACCTCAGAATTAGAGCTCTAAATTAGAAGAATTTTGAAAATAAAAGTGCTGGTGTGTTTTTGTTGGTGCCCTACGACCAGATGTTCATCTCAGATCAGTATCTGGTCAGAATGGATGCTACTGAAGGATAGGATCCTTCCTTTCTCAGGACACATCTCTTGGTCATGGGGCAAGTGAGACTCTGATCCTCTTCCRTGCATAGACAATAATGTGCAGTTTAACCTCCAACTTTTAAGTATTTGGAAAAGATCTTTGTTTTTTCTGAACATTTCTWTATTTCCAAAGATAGTAAGAGCAGTAATGACAGTTAATGGGTCTGGCATTTAATGAGCYCCTAGATGAAGGGCCCTTAAGCTCTCAGATCTTCTAGTAGGTCCTTAACTGTCAGAAATTATCTAGTCATCTRTTTTAGAGCTTTCTGTTGGATGAGCTGCTGTAACAACCATATGCTTCCAGGGGTCTATGCCTGTGCCCACAGTTATTAGTGACACACTGCTCACTGATTTCACTCACACAGAATCAGGTACCAGCACCCTAGACAATTGCATATTTGCAAATTGTATTGTTTTTAACAGAGGGTAGACCCCTGCAGGTTTGTAGGTCCGGTAAATGGGATGGAAAGCCCTGAGGAATTGGCAATGGGAACTGCAAACCCCTCTTGTTTCCTTCAGAGACTCCCTTCCACCCCCAGCGCACACAGGTAGCTTTGCAGGAGAAGTTCTGCCCAAGTCTCTTCCAGACATCAGCTGCTCTKCAGAGATAACAAGGACAAATTAATGTCGTAGCTGGCAGCAACCAACAGCACAGGCCCCCATTAGAAAACGGGTCATACTCAGAAACGGGCCAATCTCCAAGTCCCAAGTTAGCCACTAATCCTACTTCACTTGAACATGACCTTTCTCTGTTGATGTCTTCCTTAAATCTGCAGTGTCTCTGTATGAAACCAGAGSATGGAGGCCCCAGACAGAGGAATTATTAATGTTTTGACTATAGCTTTAACAACACCTGTAGCAGCTGAAATACATCCTCAGAACTGCTCCTCACCGCTGCTCAGCAGCACAAGCAAATTGAGAACAACGGCACATCCTTGGCCAGAGTCCCAGCTGGTAGAAGCTAGCACAACTTCCTGGCATTGGCAGTGCTATTCTGATTCAGACCAGCCAAAAGCCTGGCCCGGGAAACAAAAGCAAACCCACCAGAGTGGTATTTTTTCCTCCAGAAGAGATGCATGCTAATACGGCCTCTGCCAGTTCACAGCTAAAAATCACATCTGTGTCAAYACTGAGGATAGATAGCGGTTGCTTTTTTCCCCCCTTTTGAGTAACTTCAGGGTCTGAATGAATCTATCATGAAAGAGTAGACAAGTCCCAGCACCCACCACAGTGCAAAGAGCCAGCTCAGAGCATCCTTTGACTTTGCTTCACCTCCACCACTATCCATCATAGCAGTCATTTGTCCCACCAGAGAGCACTAGATCCTGCTAATATACAAAGGCKGCATCTGCGCTCATAAATTAACCAYTGTCAGGGACCATTCCCAGGTGCTGGAATGCCACCATCAATATTGTCGCCATCCTTGAGCAGCCCCTGCAGAGTTTTGGGACAGGCCAAATGATGCCCTGCCTGAAGAGGAGTTAGGGCCCATCCCCAATAGCCAGTCTGGACGCAGCCAGCCTGTTCTGCAGAACAAAATTGCCCACAACACGGGCACAGGCTGCCCTAGGTYGTTGCCTTCAGGGCCAGGCACGATTAGTTTGCTGGTGTAGACATAGCCAAAAGGATTTCTTCCCTTCAGCAAGGAAAGGGAGAGCAAGCTGGTTTAAGTGCTATAAAGAAGATAGTAGGAAAAAAAGGAAAAGGATACTCTGAGCCTTCTGAGCTCCTAAAAGACCAAAATAATTATATAAAACAATAAATTCTGCAGCATAAGACTCTTACAAAACGGCAGCTCTATGGTTTGCATCTCCATGTTTCCAGCTCCTCGGGCAATTTTGGCCATAGCACTTCAGGGGGCTGCTCTGTTCTTCGGACAGGGACCCCCACACGCACTCCTGATTTCTGCAGGCACCAGAAAGGGTTTCCAATAAAAAAAAACATAAAAATAAACCTCTCAGACAGCCCCCAAGCCCAGAGCATCCAGGAAAGCTCAGCTGGTTGTGCTCACAGGACTACTTATTCCCACAAGATATCACACTTCTTCCCGATGGAGATTCCTCACCTCACTCCACCCACCCACAGTCTGTCCCAATACTGAACAGTCCCTCCAGCWTAACAGCTCCCCTCCAGTTAACCTTAGATGTCCTTTCCTACAGGCTGTGCCCTCGCTAGTTATTCTAGCTACTAGGGGCTTAATGGACAATTGATAGATTTCCTGCTGTTTACAGTAGCTCATATATATGGAATTTGTTATCTACTACTTATCCCAAACTTTTCCATAGCAGTTGCCTTCCAAGATGCTGTCTCATTTTGTAAGCTTCTTCGAAGTATATATTTGCCGTTGGCTGCGTTAACATAATCAAGGCAGCGTTCCCCACCAAGTCATCACTATCACCTCGTATAACTGTCCTGTCCGTTCCTGACCTCTCTGCCAGGATCGTTTCATCTGAAAAACTTTACCAGAAATTTTTATATTTTCCTCTAGATAATTGTAGGAGATAGGGAGTACTGATGGGCTGTGCATAGGTCCCAGGGGGGCATTACTATCACCGAAAGTGTTTGCCTGAGTAATGTGCTGTGCAGGATCCATATGAACAACACCAAGAAGGAAACACGCATTTCCACCCAGCCTCGTGCAGAGGCCTCTGCTGATGGGCTCTCTTACAGTACTAACCAAACTCTCAGAGCTAAGTCTGAGCTTCTGCAAAGCTTCTCACTAGTGCTAAGCTTGGGTGCAAAAGCAGTTGGTTCACGTTTAGTGAAATGTTCAAACTCAAATCATTCTGCAGAAATTGTTGCGACTATATTGCTTTAGTCCCTGCATCAGCAAAATAAAAAAAAATAAAGSAGATGATTGTCTGTCTTAAGTGAAATACTTCAGTTTGAGTCACCAACAACAACACCTGGGAGAGTTTCCCTGGGAACAAAAATGGCCAAAAGGGGCAATATGGGGGGAGCTGTTGGACCTTTCCATCCCATGGCACTCCTTTTGCAGGGGGCTGCAGCCCCTCAGGCCCTATTTCTGCCCAAACCCCACTCCAAAAGACACAGCTGCCTTCCAAAGGTGCTTTGGACAAACAGCAGCGCTGCTCCCGCAGGTTCCGAAGCAGATCTGGCAGCCCCTTCCTGCTGCTGGGGCGAAGGACGCCCAGCCGGGCGCTCATCCCTGCCATCCACGCCAGCCCGGAGAGCAGAAGCACGAGCAGCCTCCGATTCCGTCCGCAGCCTGTCACAGAGCGCTAGTGACAGCAGCCCAAGGGGTAAACGACCTTTCTAGCTCTTAATGAGATCAGCCCGGTGGCCCCCACCGCCACCACGCTGCTTCCCAGCCCACCTTCCATCCCCGCCGTGCCGTCAGGAGCCCGACGCTGCCGGTTGTTGTGATAAGGGCAGACGAGGCTCTCGGAAAGCCTTGCCAAATCCCCTTGAAGTTTAAGATTTGCCTTAAGCAGATAGTGATCCCTAACACACAGGTGGGGGGATTTCCAGAGCTGCAACCATCACCCTGACAGCGCCGTGGCCAAGGGCGGAAAGGAGCTGTGCTAATCGTTATTTTAACAAATTACTACAAACTGATCTTTATTTCTGTTTTTTTTTAAGGGTAGAGATGAAATCATGTAGATGAGTAATGAGTCCCTAGCTAAACTTTGCTTGCAATGGGGAGGTGCCTTTGAAATGGATATCAGGTGAAGCCCCTAAATATTCTGGTGCTCGGGTTTGCCTTGTTATTCCACTAATTTAAAAAAAAAAAAAAAAAAAAAAAAAAAAAAAAAAAAAAAAAGAGGTCTGTGTTCATTTTAACACAGGAGAGAAGCAAAAAGGAATGATCTGTTCTAGCCTCTGTAAGACTCCGTAAATTCAGTTTGCTCTTTGCAGACACTAGAAAATCAAAACACTTCTCTTGCTTCATCTCTGATTGTGCATTATGCTCAGAGATCAAGACCTGTCTCATGGACACAACCCTATTCTGACATGAGCCCCTACCAAGGATGGAAAAAAAAAATTCCATAAAAAAAAAAAAAAAAAAAAAAAAAAAAAGAAGTTATCTTATGTTTTTTTTTTTTAAAAAAAAGAGTTTTCTGGATACTCTGTTTTCAATCCTTAGAAAAATCCACTGAAATCCTCTGCAGGCTGGAACAGGCATTTGGATAGTTGCATCTTTCATGCTCCAGCTCATCTCAGAGGGCTTGTGGTCCCAACTGCATGCAGCCAACATGGATATAAAGGGGTGGACATTTCAGCCAGGGAGTCCAATGGGGTCACTTCAGCACCTGGAGTCCTCCGGGCACCGCAAGATCCGTAGCTCCARGAGGAGACTGACAGACGTTCACKTACTTTTTAACATCTCCTACTCATWTTTTCCCCTCCTCTTCAGGTAGAAAAGGGACTGAGGAGGAAAGAAGGTCTTTTGATCTCAAATCTGAATAGAGGGCCTTTGTATTTGCTAAGGACTGAAGCCATTTTCAAGCCACAAAACTTACAGTCTCAAGAGCTTAAGAAGGAGTATCTCTTTTCTGACAGTTGTCACTCCTTTTCATAGATCAGGAGAGAATGGTGCAGCTTGGACACAGACTAGCCCAGGYGATGGATGGAGTTGGAAAAAGACGTTGGTCTTCCTTCATCCTGGCCAAATGATGCCATTGTCATGAATTCAAGAGGARCCACCATCAGGCCTTACTAAACGCTGCCCTTCAGCAGAAATAACGCACGATGACTATTTCAGGCCTCACTTGGAGGCCACGCGTTAAGAGTTTGGCTTGTGGCTCCTCTTGGGGGAGCAAAGAAGGGACCGGAGGGGGAAAAAATGACAAATTTTAAATTAAGTCTAATAAGAACAAAAAGAGAAAGGCTCAGCGGCCAACCGCTTGCAATGGCCTGCTGGGAACTCGGTCCTTTTACTTCTGATTTACAAGTTACATATGGAGGGTTGTTTACATTCTGTTACTGGTTTCTGTTCTTCCAGAAAGGACAAATTCCTCCAGTGGATTTTGATTGCTTTCCTGTATGCTTCTCTCCCCAGCACCCCCACCCYTGAGTATCTGGTTTCGCTTAATATGCCCAGAGGTTTCCGGAACAAAAGAGGTTGTTGGGTTTTTTTGTTTGCCATTAAAAAAAAGTAGACTATTTTTCCAGGGAGGTTCAGACTGATTCATGGTATGTGACTGTGAATCCGTTCCTTAGGATTCCTCCATGCATGCAGACTGTTACGGCAGCCATGTCTCCATGCGTCACACGGATGAACAGCTCCAGCTGCATGTACTGCCTGGAGCAGCCAAAGGTGTCTAGGTAGAAACAGTTCAACCCAATGGYTCTGGTCGCATCTGCATTATAGATTCCCAAAGTCAAAGCAGGACTCCTGGTCTTATAGTCCTGCTCCAGAGTCTCAAAATAGACCACATTAAAAGGGTAAATGAGGTATTGTCATCTACAACCAATTAAAAAAACAAGTTTTCTTTCCTTCACAAAAGAACTGATGCATAACAAAAGCCAGCTCAGACTTCCTGAATCTCAATTCCTTTACAGCAGGAGTAATCAATAATAAAACCATTTGTTGAAGAGAGTCCATTAAACTCAAAGACAGATCACACAGTTATTCAAGCCAAATCCCTGTTGTGTGAATTCCAATCCTATTCCCAAAGAATCTCCATCTTGGGCAGTATCAGCAAGGACATTGCCAGCAGGTTGGAGGGGTTGATCCTTATTCAGTACTTATGACCCGTTTGTGTCCACTTCCGGGCTTCCCAATACAAGAAAGACCGGGACATACCGGAGCAAGTCCAGTGGAAGCCCAAAATGGTTGGGGAGCATTTGCCCTATAAGAACAACCTGAGAACACCGCATCTGTTCAACCATAAAGAGAAAAGTCTCAGGGGAGACGTTACATACATCTGCAGATCAGAGGATAGAGAGAAGACGGAGCCAAACACTTCTCCGAGATGCGCAGGGATAGGATGAGCTTGAAAAAAAAAAAAAAAAAAAAAAAAAAAGGAAAAGAAAAAGAAAGAAATTCCAACTAAATTTAATTTTTTGTTGTTGTTGTTCTTTTGGGTTTTTTTTGTTTGGTTGGTTGTGAGAACAGGCAAGTAGTGGACAGGTCACCCACAGAAGGGTAGTAATCTCCAGCCTTGGAGACTTTCAAGACTCAGCTGCAACTGTGTAAGTCCCCAAGCAACCTGCTCTATTATACCTGCTTTGAGCAGAGGCTTGGACTAGATGACCTCCTTCCCAGACTAAATTATTCAATGATTCTGTGAGTCTAYGGATCTTTCTAACATCTTTAGTGCTAGGGCCAAGCACCAGTTTCATTGCTCCTTTGCAGGCTACAATGAGTACTTGGCTTGTGCCTGAAGGACCAGACGTGAACGTTGAGAGATGCGGATTCAAGCCCAACTGTTTTCCAGTCTGCCTATGGGACTCAGAACAGGGAACAGAGCCTGCAGAGCAGAACTGCCCCACGGACTGTCACTTTGCTTATCTCTAGCATAGTCCAAACCCAGACCCCTTCCTCCGTTACACACTAGTGTAAACGCCCACCCCAGGAGATGGAGTTATAGACAACRTGTAGTCCAAAGCGATGGCTCAGGAAACAGGACGTCATTGCAGGAAGACAGTGGCTTGATCATCAGGTTGGCAGGATAAAGCTAAGCCTAGTTATTTATGGGGAACATTTCATATGCTCAGGTAAAGCAAAAACCCCACCTACTGCCATCGTTTCCCATATTTCCAGAGAGGGAATGGAAAAGTGAGGTGGTGTTGGGACAGTGAAAACAAAGACACCACATCATATTTTCCCTGCACCCTACATGCGCAGGTCAGTCCTGAGCCAGACGTGCCTTTAGGTCATCTACTGCAATCCCCTGCTYAAGGCAGCTCTCATTGGGTGAGGTTGAGTCTTGAACTCCTCCAAGGATAAAGACATCCCTAGTGAATGGTCCTGCCATGAGTTTTTCCAGCCTCTTTATGGTCCCAGGTAAATTTTTGCCTTGTGTAGCATCCTCCAGAAAGACATTCCCCAGTTTAACTGTGAGCAGCAGAGAGCAGAATAAGCTGTTGCATATTTTGAAACTCTCAATTGCTATTTTCTTYTGCCCCAGCTGCAATGGCAGAAGAGGCAGTGATCTCCAACCTCCTCAGCCAGMTAAGCAGCACCCAAAGGAATGGCAACTTCAGAATTCTCTAGTGCTCCCCAGGCTGCTCAGGGTGAACCTTTGCCTATTATAAAGCTGCAGAAAATCAAAAATATTTTTTTAAAAGGAAAAAAATAAGAAAAATGGTACAACACAGTAAACCAGCAACACAAAACCATTTTATCTCCCATACTTCAGCAAAGTAGAAATCATTAAAACACTGAAAGTTGCTGCTGCTAAAAGGATTAGATTAAAAGAGCAACAGCAGCCTATAATCTATGAGATTCATTTCCCCGGGGTATCAAAAGCATAACTAGATATTTATATGTGTTGTCCATAAGGTGCATAATAAAGTCCAACAAGAGATGCTGAAGCTCTGGAATCTCACGTGGTTCCTGTCTGAGGAGGTTTAAGAAAATATTTACTGCCCAATCTGCCCACAAAGGAAAATGGATGAAAGAACAGATGAATACAGCCCCAATCTCTGCGGCTCTGCTTTGAGACTCAGGGAAGGAAGTTGAATAATAACAAACGCTGAGGTTAGATAGCCCATAGTGTGGGKCCACGGGAATTAAAATATCTTATTCCACTCGGGCACCAACCCTCTGGTTGARGGAGTTCAGGAACAGGCACTACAGCAAGTCACACATCCAAACGTTMCTCCTGGAAACTCCCAGCTTCACCCAGCACCTCCATGGAGCTACTCCGGGCAGAAAGCAGAGCTACATCACAAGCCCTGCTTCATCCCTTACCAAAGCAAGCGGAAGGCAGTTGTCTGCTGGGCAAGGTCCCCAGGAAGTGCCRCAACTTGGCAACACGTTGTAGGAAAGTTCTTGTTCCTACTGATGGATGTTGTATGGGTAGGACGTGAATTAGTCTTTCTGTCCCAGACTCTGCTCTAATCTAGGCGGTGCTAGGAATGCCACCTTAAGAAACATGGTTTCTGAAGGCATCTCACATCATTCCAGGGGATTCTCATCGTCCAGACTCCAGCTTCAAATAAACATCATTTTCTTTTACTCTTGATTACGAGGAATAAGCAGGCTACAGGCTCAGGGACACAGTAGGATCATGATACGAGTTTGTGAGAACAARCATTTCAGCAAGACCAAGAGCTTCTACAGCATTGGAATGCAAGGCAGGAAGGTGGTGCTGAATCCCCTGCTAGAGAGACGACAAGGAATGAGTGATTAAGGGACAAGAAACTATTTAAATTATGGGGAAGATGGGCTCATCAGTGGAGAGGGGTGGCACAAGGATTTCAGTATTCACTTTAATGAGAAACAATATAGATRGAGTTGCATCTAGTTTGCTTGTCTGGTTTTTATTTACCCTTCCTCCCCTCTTTGGAAAAGCATCACAGAGTAAARCAGCCCAGAAGGGAAACTAGCCTGATAAATAGACCATCAAGAGAAATAATTAGTCTAGATAGGAAAATTAAATAGGGGGAGCCACTAATCAGCTGCTCCCTCTGTGAGGAGGAGGAGGAGGCTGGGAAAGTAATTTAAAAAACCTTTTGGAGGAGCCTCTGAGGCAGAGCGTAAAGCGAAAACACAGACGGCCAGAAACTGGAGCAAGTCCGTGTGCGCAGGACCAGGTGGCATTGGTTAGAGGCAGCGCTGCCTCCCACCCGCCGGCCCCCTCCGCGCCCCCGCACGGCTTCACCTTCTGCTTGGCAGCGCTGCGCGTTGGCGAGGAAAGCGGGGGGACGTCCCTGCGAGCCCTGGCGGTGTCTGCGCCTGGGAGATGCTGCCCCGCCAGCAGCCCCGCTCGCTCCCCGGGGGCTGCACGCGGAGCCCCCGTCACAAYGGTCCCAATGCCGCCCCGGCTCAGCGCCGGCCTCCCAGGGAGCACCCAGAGCCCCCGCCAGCTCAATAAAGCCATCAGAGCCTCCCTCGCTTCAAGCTCTCCCAGAGCAGGGAGCTCTGCTAGCATCAGACCAAGCCGGTGCACCACCACGGCATGGGGGAACACACAGAGCTCAGCTTGTTCCCTCAGCAGACTCCTTTTTGCTCACTGTTCCTCCCCTACGTGCAATAAGGAGCAATGGGATCCCKAGCTGAGATGACCAGCTTGGCGCCCTGTTGGCCACCACCGTGGTATCTGGTCCCTCGACAAGGCCACCCATCCTGGCRAGCAGGGGAACACGCCAGCAGGTCTGCAGTGGTGCTGCCAATTCAGAGAAGGTACCAGCGTCTGAACCGGGGGAAGTCCTGAAGGAAATGAAGATAGACAAGGCTCTGGAGCGCAAACAGGATTCTTCACCCCAAGCAAGTTTGGATCTTCAGCTTTCACTCGCTTTGGGAAACTCTAGCTGCCCGAAGCCCAGGGCTAAGCAAACTCATGTCTCCTAGAAAGGAATCCATTACAGAGCTGGAATGCCTCTAATTATGCTAACACTAATAACGTTAGCTACTAAAATAGCTCAGAAAAGGATAAGTTACAAACGTGGTTTTCAGCCTGTGGGTTTCAAATGTATGGAGGTTGCCAGGAGGGGTTGAGAGCAGGGACACAACCTATTTCTTGCATTTCATGTCCATCTAACCAGCTCGCACACCATTTCCAGACCCAGTCCCGTAAAGATTAGATGTTTCGGTTCCTATGCAGGCACCTAAATACGTGGCCCAGAAGAGGTGAAGGGAAAGATCTTTCTTTTTTTAGATAGAAAAGCCTTGTTTACCACAGATAGAAATGATCGCGTTTCCTTTTCCTTTCTATATGTGAAATCATGTACCTTATGAAGGCTTTCAAGAAAAGAAAAGAAAAGGGAAAAAAAAAGCATTTTTTTTTTTTTAAATACAAGAAACCAGACTTCTGTGTCCCTCATATAGAAAAAGGGAAGTTCATACCAGGTTACATCTGTCAGTGCTCGGCCACCAGGAAGCCTGACGATGCCTCCTCTCCCTCACTACGCGATGCGTTATGGAAGAGGACCTGGCTGAACGCCTCAGCCAAAGGAGAMGAGAGGAGCCTGAAGAGAACTGGTGCCATCATTTAGGGAGGGGTTTTCTTTTTTCTTTGGCTAACATTAAAGTTTTCCACAGAAAATTTAATTCCCACCCAAAATAGAGTTTATTCTCTCCAACCGAATCCTCTCTGATTTATGGCTCAGGATGATGGTCAGGATTCTTTTCCTTCTAATATCGGAGGCAGGAGGAACTCCCTTCAAATTCAGGTTTCAAAGGGAAGGGTGTCATTTTCTTTTTGCCCTGTTTTGGAGGTTTTTAGGACTGTTGATGTTTGCTTAAAATATATATATATATAAGAATTTAAAACTATTTATGTCCATCAGAGTATTGCTGCCAGGTTTCAAAAGTCAAACCTTGCAGGTCTGGGCAGGGTGCGGAGAACATTTAGACACAAGACAATTTTATATATTGGGAGGCAGGGACACRGCGAAGGGCAGTAAGGATGTGATCAAGTGAACCAGAAAGAAGCAGCACGTATAGACAGGAACCTTCRAATGAAAGGATTCTCCCTTTACTAGGCAGGGCTCTGTCATGGGACTGGCAGTTCCTAATGCCACCCTCACAGGAATAGCGGGAGAAGAAATGCACGCACACCCRTGACAGGTTTTGGTAACATGGAGAGCATAGCTAAAAATACAAAACCTTGCTAAAATTCAGGGAAAATCACGTTTCTCAAGACATGCCAGTGACCTCCAGCTCCTAAKATAGTGCAAAGGGACGTGGAGTCCAGCTGTTCATACACACAAATTACAGAAGATGAGTATGACTCAGTCCGCTACCTTTCCTAAATTTGTCCCCTCTGGAAATAAAATGCCAATTCTTCAAACAGAGGCAGCATAGGGAAAATAGCTGTTTCCCTATAGGCTCAGTGACATCCTTTGTAAGGAGCCCCCCGGGTTTTCTTGCAATTCAGCTTTACCTGTGGTGACCAGATCCTTTCCCAGACATTGCATGAGGGACGTCCTGCTTGCACTGAAGATGAGGGAAATCACCCTCTGCTCCAGGTAATACCTGTCCTGACCAAGAACCTGCTGCAAGAAAGGCTATAGCAGCAGATGGGGCCAGTTATTTCATGGGCAATTGCAATACAAGCTTCACCTGTGAATGTCCCTGTCAGGAACGTCCCTGGGCTGGAAGTCTGGGCCACTTCCCACACCATTACAAATTCCCAAGACATAGAAAAGTGAKAGCTGTTGCTTATGAAAATCCATTTTTCCCTCCAAGCTGTGGTTCACCACCACTAAAAAGCAGTCTTATTCCAACAGCACATCTCCTGATTTTCCACGTTTTCCTCTGTGCAGGTGAAAAAAGAAAACAAGGCAGCTTGGTCACCCCTTCCTGGGCCCGTTTTAGGTTTGAAAAAAAAAAATAGAATTAGAGGGGAAGGAAAACAGAGGAATAAAAAGCAAAAGTTGAAAAAGACAGCAAAGGAAAACCAGCATTCTTCAAAATTAAGAAGATGACTGTTCAAAGCTCTCTGCAAAGCTCCTTTTAACGAGGAGCCAATTCCCCTCTGAAGCCTGCAGAGTAATTACTCTGAAGCTTCACAGAATTAGTTTCACCTCAAGCAAGTCGGAGAGTGATGAGCCCTGGCCAAGTTTAAATAAATGGGTGTAAATCGAGATCCCCTGGCCCCCTTCCAAGCTGGCCAGACACGAGGCAGCTCTGGTCCTGAAGTCACATACCGTGTGCATCGCGGCTAGCAGCGGATCGTGACTCTGTCCGCGTGCATCGTGTGCTTGCTAGCAAAGCCTCAACAGAGCCGCAGCACCGAGGTGCTTAAGGCAACAGGGGTCGGTTCTGTAAACGCATCTCTAACAGGTTCCAAACCACTCGCTTGACCCCAAAACAAACCAAACAAAGAAAAAAAAAAATTGCTTTTCACTTCCCTTGCCGTTCCCTTTCTATGGAACTCCACATAAAAGGAGCAAGGCTCCAGGCTTGTTGGCCTTGAGTGCCAAGGCACTTGCACGYGGAGGAGCAGGAGGAAAGAGCTACCGTGCCCTCCCTCCCCTGCTCCGCTCGAAACGGCTCCTTTCCGCCAGCCCTGAACCCGTTCCAGGATGACTCCCAGCGCCTGCGTCGCTCCAGACGTGCGGGCTGGCGCGCCGCGGCCAAGGGAGAACATGGGAGGTGAGTCAGCGCTCCAGACCTTCCCGAGCCGCGGTAGGCACCAGCCCAGCGCCTCCAGCACGGGCTTTCAGGGGCCGGATTCGAGATAAGCTGCAGGAGGGGTAGTCAATGGATATAATCAAATGTGACCGTGTGGGGAATAAAGTTACCGAAATACATAGATGTGTTATTAGAGGGGGAAAAAAAAAAATACAACACAGGCTGGTTCTGAAGTTTAAGAGCAGTTTCTAACTAGAAAAGCCCAGGGTGGCTTAGGTGTGTGACTCCATCCAAAAAAAGCACGGCCCCAGACACGTGTTCCAAACCTAGGAGTCATTTGGAGGCCAATCAGAGCAGATGAGTTAAGACAAGGCCAAATGATCAGAAAAAGAAAACAAAGGTTTACAATCCATCTAACCTGCCTCGAAAGCACAGGTCTTTCCTACATCAACATTCCTCAGCACTTAGTAAGAGATAATAGCACGATTATTATGAGGTTTCTAGAGACAACACAGGCAAAAGTAAAGGAAATTCATACTGCCACAGAAGAAAACCACAATAGAGGGCTATGCGTTCAAGGGTTGTCTGCTCTGGACATTTCAGTTATTCATTGAGCAAATATTAGTAGTCAAACTACTCAGACTGTCAAGGGATCAGGTTCAAATGTGACCCAGGCAAGGGATTATGTGAAGCATTTGTGCAGCTTTTCTGGGTCGGGTTGTGTCTGCGCAGGAGGAGGCAGCTGCGCTTGCTTGGGTTTGACCCACAGACAACACCGGGCTGCGGGTTCTGCAAGGACTGATGCACGAACAGAAGCCTTTCAGATGCATAATTTATTCACTGAAAAAAAAGAAAAAAAAAGGGAAGAAAAAAAAGAAAGAAAGGGGAGTTTGGGCCTACCAAAACTATTTGCGAACTCAGGGAATAGTTTCCACCAAAAACCTGAAAACATTTCAAGGAAGCCGTGCTTTGTTTGGGCTTTTTTTTTCCCTTCTCTCTTCAGAAATGCCTGTGCTTGAAACTGTGTTTTGAGGCCAGATTACTTGACTTYTAAGCAGGCTAACCTTGACATGAGCTGCTTCCATTCTCCACTGAACATTGTCAGGTCCGCGCTTTGTTGGCCAGCTTAAAGAAATGAGCGATTTGAACGGCTCGAGTAAGAACAGCTGTAACAAGCCTGCTGGCTCCGGACTCACAGGGAAAGACTCGATCCAATGCCAGTAGAGCCAGTTCAGGGAAAGACATGATGTGACCTGGAGCAAGGAAGACAAAGAACTTCTGGTCTAAGGAAATGCTTGATAGGGTCTGCTAAGAAACCACACTGGGAAGGCTGGGGCCAAGCAGAAAAGCCTGGAACCTGAAGAGCAGGGGAGGAACATGAAATAGCCCATCTTGGCACCTCTGCAGAGCTCTGAGAAGCACAAACACCGAGAAATAAAATCCACTGCTGGAGAGACACCAGCTGAACTAATTCCCAAGGACCTGAAGCAGYAGTAGGAGAAATAGAAAGAATCAGCTTGTGACAGTCCTCTGGGCTCCTTGAAGACCGTTAGCTTATGTTTGAGGACAACTCCAAGCAAGAAGATGATGAACTCCTAAGGAGATATTCCTCTGAGTGATCAACTTTTTTCAGTGGAAATGATGTAAAAACCTCATATCTCCTCCCTGTTAGCCTTTGTTTTCTAGCAAAGCAAAAAAGATATAGAGAGATACTAAATCTCATTCCAAGATATTGCTCCAGATTCCAGTTATCTACAGCTCAGAGACTCCCTAAGCTAGAGGTGTTATCCTTGTGTTTGGCAGTTCTGGATGGAGATCATCCCTTGAACCTCTATGTCTCCATCTTGAAGGGAAGGAGAGGGAAAATCCAGCTGGATATGAGCCACCAGTTGTGCCTGCAGAGACAGTGCYCCTGCATACATCTTCTCTTAGCGTTGATGGGGTCTTAGTGAAGGTGGCTTGATGTCGTTTTGGACCTTCAGGAATTTGGGGCACCATGCAAACATTCTGGACACACAGAAACACMCACATTCACAGTAACTCCTACTCTTCGTGTGTCCAATTGCAGATGATAGGGAAAGGACCTCGACCCATAAATCAGGTCATGGTATGTTTGGCAGCTCCGTGTACCATGAAGAATTCTCTGAGAATTCTGCAGCTGAACGCAGGAAATTCGCAGCCGGAGGCCTGTTCCAGCCCTGGAGCCCAGGCAACTGGCAAGCAACTACAGCGAGAGATTTTCGAAGTTATTGAGCCGAGATTTATGTAGCTGGAATTCACTGTGAATAATTCACTCTCGGCAAGAGGTGGGAAAGAAGGAAAGATCACTTTGAGTTGACAGTTTCTTTATGCAGGGCTGTCTCCTCAATCCCTCAAATTCCACTTTGGAGACATCCTCATGCCCAGAGCACTGGAGCTTGCAGATCCGTCCAGGAGGCAGAGGATGGCTCTGCAAATCCTTCCCAGCCTAGCTCCAACAGCCTTTCTCCAATGGTCTTCTAGAAAAAAAACTCTTCCACTCTACTGATTCTCCTATAGAGATCCCTTTTATCACCGCTATCACATAACACGCTGACCACTCATCGGCGTATCCCCTGAATGTGCCTCTTCCTGGGATCTCCTTTCCTAAAACAACACTGGTGAGGATGGAGAAGGCTGTAATAAGGTGAWGGTTTGGCTCACGCTGCTTGTATTGCCACTCGCAGCTCAAGGCCTCCTCGATCAGCTGCAGACTCTCGTTGTCCATGCAAGAGAGGTGAACTCTGCTGATAGCTATTTCGGTAGCTGCAGCGGTTCCTGGGTGCTTTGCCACCATCCTAGCAAAGGAGCTCAGGGGTTGCTTCCGCCAAGCTGAGAGAGATAGCACATCATCAGGCCTATTGCAATGATAGTGCCGTTAATTAAAGAGATTGTTTTTGCAGAGTCCAGTTAAGATCTGGGGAAATATGTGCTTGGGGTTGCTCACCGATGCACCATGCAAGGGCATGTCTATACAGGCTGTTACAGCTGGACAAGCTGGAACCACCCAGACCTGATAGCGCAGCACTCTGCCTGGACTGGTCTGTTTTGCTGAGGAGGCTCTGGAGGAGACTTTGGTTGAACCCGAGCAGGTCAGAGTTCAGGCCTCCCCATGCACGTGTATGCAGAGCAAGTGGAGTCACAGAGATGCAATTCGCTTGTTCTGCTGACTTCTGCTGGGGCATCTCAAGAAGCCACCACTTCCAACTCTSTACTCCGTCCCTGCCAGCAGGAGCAGCAGAACTGACTGTGGAAGCCTCTGCACTGCTACACTTTGCAATCTGGCCTATTAGTTTAATTCATCTGTCATTAGGGGTTTACCCCAAGTATACCTAGTCAGCGATGGACAAGATGAGGATGTAGTGATGGCATGCTGGACCTGAGCAGCTGCCTGAGCAACTCCTCTGYTGTTGGAGCTGGTCCTGAAGAACTCATGCACCACAGAAGGGAAAATCCTGGGGAAAGGTAAAGAAGGTGACAAAAGGACACTTTTCCCTTGGTGCCATACAAACTCCCTGCATGAACCCAGTTCCCACACTATCTCCAGTCTGCAAGAGGTGAAGAGGCCTCAGCAGCAAAACCCAACAGGGAGAATGAGTCAGATACCTGGCAGCTCATTCCAGCAACATTTGCAAAAAGCAGGTTTCATTCAGTGATAGTTTCTTCCTCATCCTCCTCTCCCCACTCCCCACCTTTTATGAGTAACCTTATCTAAGTACCTAAACCTGGTTATTCTTGCACAGCCCTTGATTTGGAAGGAAGTCGCTGGGATGAGGCAATCCTTGAACTTTGACCTTTTCACTCCTTTCCAACATTAACCTAGGGAAACATCCCGAGTATGTCTCCAGTCCACAGATCCAGTTCTGCCATCGTTCTCAACACCTCAAGGCACTCGGGCATGAATGAGGGCAGGAGCCCTACTTTATCTAATGAAAGTGTCTTAGGGTTGTGCAACTTGTTTACAATGGCACATTTTGGCAGCCAGCGCGAGGAGCCAGGGGTGGGATTCCAGTTAAGCTCGAAATGCCTCTCGACAAGTCCCAACAAACACGCACGCCATTCAGACTTTGCCACACCAACCTCCTACCCCGGCTCGGCKCCAGGAGCACGCATGTGGGGGACATTCTCACAGCCGCCTACGCTCTTGGGTSCTTCCCAACAGATCTCACCAGGTAGGTTTTCCGCCCGAATCAGTGGGATGTTCTCCGGTAGCGAGCAGTTAAGCAAAGTTCAAATGGATTTTCCCCTGCGAGGCCTCCTGACAAAGTCAAGTGCTCATCCAAATCCAGTGAGGTCAGTGTTTGCAAGCACAACAGCTGACTGTAAATCGACTACTCAAAGTAAGTGTTTCTCATGCTAGTTCCTTGAACCCCTGGAAATGGTTGTAGATCCTGGGCCCACGCCTGCTTGAGCTCCTGAGGTTCTAGTAAAGTTGCACCTGCCTCCCAGCATGGTGAATCCCTCCATGAGGAATCCTTAGAGAGTCCATGCAAAAACCATTAGGCCAGTTACATTTTTTGGCAAGAGTCTGAAAAGCAGAAGTTTCCCTGTCGCCTGCTTTCTGGGAATGATCTTTTCCAGCAGATACAGAAGGGTTCTTTGGTCTCTAAACTATACCACAAAAGTGGATTCATTTCTTCTTTGCTGCTGACCTGAATAAGCAACAGCTGGAGTTGAGCTTTAGTTTTGCATAGGGAACTCAAAATAGAATCCAAGACTTTGCTCTGGATTCAACTAAAATGTTTAAATCCATCTAAAGTGTGATTCATGTGGTTGAGAGCAAGTCTTCCCTTCTATATTCTAGCCCAGTTACCTAAATGATGAGTTTCAGGGTCCTCCCTCAAGACTGTTGAGTGTGTAGGCATATTGGCCCAGCTGCATTAATGACRGTTGTCTTTGAAGATACGAAATAATGTTGTGATCCACATAGGAACTCCATACACAAAATCCGAGCATCAGAAAAGAGCAGATTCCCAGTGTGAAAATAGGAAAAATTCTCAACCATTCACTTTCAGAGTATTTGCATTCAGGATGTTGAATGCTGATATCTTCAGTTCACATCAGTGACATACATTGCTCAGGCACAGACTGTCTCGGCAGCACTGATGGATTAACATCTAARTATTCAGGAAGCAAAGAGCAAAGCGAGGAAGTAGACCGAGTGCTGTGCCCTGGGTTGTAATGAAGGTCAGGACCAGATCAGGATTCAAAGGCATGTTCGGGGACATCCCATGCATACTCTGCCATCTCCACAATTAAAAAAAAAAGAAGAAAAAGAAAAGAAAAAAGAAATAAAAGAAAAACTAGATTGACAGAGAATGATAGAAGTGCTGGCAGAACAACAACAACAAAACCATCCCTTGCGTATGGCACTTAAAATCCATCTATGAAGAAGGCTGSTGTGTCCCTGTATCACAGATGACTTCCTGCAGACATAACAGCCCGTTCYTGAAAAGGAAGCACGCAAGGAATGCGGAGCGCAGGGTAGGGTCTCAGAGAAGCCTTCTCAAAGAGCTCCCGCTTATCCCCAGCACACACAACGGAGGGATGAAATGTTCACAACCATGAAGTCACTTTGCTCTCCTGCTCATCAGCAGAGAAGGGGCTGGAAGGAATGCTAAGCATTTACTAGCAGGGCAGGAATCACTCAAAATGGAGCGAGCCCATTAATTAGAGAAGTAAATACAATTAATGAAGCCTCCAAAGAATTTACATAACCTTCTTTTAAAAATTATCTCCTTCCACCAAACAAAAGTTTCTGATTTAGAAGTGAAATTAGGAAGCTGCCTAAAGATAAAACAATTAAGGAGATGCTTGCAAAACGTAGTTCTTCAGTTTTACTAGAAAAGATAAATGCTGTGAAGTTACCAAGGCCATTAGCACTCCTGCCGAACCACTGAGTACTTGGAAGGCTTAGAAAAAGCTATAAGGCAACAGAAAATTAAAGATACCAATGGAGGAAGAAAAAAAAAAAAAAAGTATTTTCTCCAATATATGGCATAGCAAAGAAGAAAGAAGCAGAAAAGATACAGAACTGGTAAAACTGGTAACTTATGCTGCAGAACTCTATATTCACACCTATTTCAGGGGTGTCCACCTCTGAGTTTGAAGGGCACAGCTGAAGAGATCCTGCTGATGGAGAATACCTATGCAGTTCAGCTTTCATTGGTTAAAATGCTTAGGACCAAACCCAAACTTAAACAGTTCTAACTTGCATTTTCCGCAGACGAAACAAAGAATTTCACCTGGGAACTAACTCCCTGTGGTTTGAACCCCACGTACTGCATCAGGAAATGGTGGAAATGTCAGCAGTGCTGAGTATTCACATTTTTAGAATGACTGTGAAAAAGAAATCTGGAGAGGGCAAAGAAAAGCTGCGAACAGGATGTGAAGTGCCTTTTCGTGGGATTCACAGTATCGTCATTAAAATGCACGAGCGTCTCCAGAGAAAACACCAGCTACTGAATTGCACCTCTCTAGCAGAGCGAGAAGGAGCAGCTGGAAGCTCGAGGCAGGACTCGGATGGACYGGCTGCGTTTCACCTCTGCTGGCAGAGGAACATGGAGCCGTTTGAAGGGCACGGGCAAATCCTGCAGTGGTTCCCCCTTGTGACACCGGCTGCTTCTCGCGGCCGGGGAGGTCCTCGAGAGCAGCCCGATGCTGCACACCTTTATGCTGATGCCCGGGCTTGGGAGCCAGCTTCACCCCTCCACGGCTGCTTGCGTTCTGCTTGCCGCAGCCCTCGTGCCTGCTTCATCCRCACCGCTATTTCCCAGGAAAGAAATACTGCCTAATCAGGTCCCACAGCAGTGAGTCTATAGGGTGCTGTGTGGACTCGTGCAAGGTGGGTTGAGAAAGACTAACCAGGTTTTTCCTACCTTCCGGCAAAGCACCCCGAGGACTGAACTGAGGCTGTTAAGTGAGTTATAGCATTAAGATGGCCAGGCMACGTCCGTCCCAGGAACAGCCCTCCCTGTGCTTCTAACTCAGAGTTCACGCAAGAGAAGAGGCAGTTCAGGTCTGCCTACGCCAGCAAGATAGACGTGCCCTTTGGCTATCAGTTCTGTAGGTGTGGGGCTGCACCCTCCCAAGGAACCTACGCACTCGGCTTGCCCACAGCCGTGACAAGAGGCAAAAATATCCGGCTCTTCCAAGGGATGAAAGGCAGACGCTCAAYGGATTAAGTCACCAGGCTCTTTCCTTCCTTTGAGAGCTGGTGAACCATGCAGCGATGCATGTCAGCTGTGTTGGCTTTGCGTCGGGCGCCAGAACAATGCRGCCCGTCTTGCCTGGTGCGCACCTCCAGGGAGGATTCCCACAAGAGCTCCTCTAAACAGGGCAACGTAGGTGGCGAACAAAAGAGAAAAGCCCTTCAACTTTKCACCCCCCTGGAGCTTACAAATTGYGCAGAGTTCATGTCATCACRAATGACTCAAAGGGCATCTCMCAGAGCACTTCTGCCCACGCTGAATGTGCCTCTGCACTTTGTCATCTCCTTCAAGTGTTCGTCCCATTCCCACCATGGAGCAGGAGGACCAGGCAGACGGTACCTGGGGGTGGTTTGCTGCAGATGAGCATGTCTGCAGAGGTAGTCAATAAAGCAAAGCAGCCAGGTCCAAAGGCAAAGGCATGTCTGCAACAGATGCTCAGCTGGACCCCCAAGAGATGACAGCAGCCTTAGAATCATAGAGTCATAGAATCATAGAATACTTAAGGTTGGAAGGGACCTGTAGAGGTCATCTAGTCCAACCCCCCTGCACACGCAGGGTCACCTAGAGCATGTGGCACAGGGTGATGTCCAGGCGGGTTTKGAAGATCTCCAGAGAAGGAGACTCCACCACCTCTCTGGGCAGCCTGTTCCAGGGCTCTGTCACCCTCACTGGTAAGAAATTCTTCCTCAAGTTCCTGTGGAACTTTTGGTGYCTCAATTTGTGGCCGTTTCCTCTAGTTCTATCACTGACCACCACTGAGAAGAGGCCAGCCCCCTCCTCCTCACTCCCTTTCTTTAGATATTTATATACATTAATCAGGTCCCCTCTCAGCCCCCCCCTTCTCCAGGCTGAACAGGCCCAGCTCTCTCAGCCTTTSCTCATAGGGCAGATGTTCCAGACCCCCAATCATCTTTGCAGCCCTGTGCTGGACTCTCTCTAGCAGCTCCACATCCCTCCTGCACTGGAACTCTTGCCTTTACAAGCATGGAGAGGTGCGGACTTGTTCCCTGTGTCCATTCATCTCCAAGCGACCTCAGACATTTTCCAAACCTGATGGTGGCATGAGGACTTCTTTCACCAGAGCGTTCATGCTCCGCATAGCTACTGCTTAGAAGCAAGAAGATGCACTGGTTCTCTTGTTTTGTCAAGAGAGAGAAATGGACCGCCGAAGAGGCAGATTTGTTCCAGGTCACCCATGAAGCCTGTGGCAAAACAAAGAACTGAACACAGTTACCCCAGTCTCAGCCCAGCACCTCTGCCACAGGATGACTCCTGTCTCGTTAAGGAGAACMAAAAACATACGGAAAAATACACGTCTGTACAAGGAAAGAGAGGAGACCCCTGACACAGAGGTCCTTCTACTTGTAAGCAGACTTCTGCAGTTTCTGTTTCAGTATGTCATTGCTTTGGGGTTGTTTTGTTGAGTTTTTTTTTCTTTTTAAGATATTTTCTRCTAGTCACTTTGCTGGGTGTTGGCCTGGTTTGTGTAAGGTTACCTAGAGCTCACGTACCTGGGCCACAGCATCTCCTGCCTCTCTTAGAGAAAGCTTCTGCTTAACATAAGAGCAYGTCTATGGATTTTGGACAGTTCACTGCCAAACATGAAGTGCTCTGGAAAGACAACATCTCTGTTCTCATACATGGAGAGAAACGACCATTCTCCAGGTTCTGAGATTGGGAGTCCTCCCTCGGCTTGATGTAGGCAGAAAAAAATTGGAAAAGCCTGGACATCAACAACAGCATGAGTATTCACAGCCTGAATTCAACATTTCCTGAGTCCATCAGGTCTAAGGGTGCACCATCACACTAGCCAAAAGCAGGATGCAAATCCACATTAGACTGAACTACTGGTTACACAATGGCACAGAGCCAACTCCAAGAGGGAAGACGTGTCTGCGCCCACCTGCATTTTTGTGCACTTTGGTGAAGAATTTGGGCTTCTTGAGGAACAAGGCTGAGAATGAGGAGSCCCCTCCTGCTGAGATACCACCCCGCTGCTCACCAGCTACAAGCTCTTCCTCCCAGATGTATTTTGCAAGACCTTCTGTACCTTCACCCACTGCCACCACACTTAGTTGCAAGCAAGCACAAGCCAGGAGGGAAAGTATAAAACATAAACCTTCATTAGCAATTTTGTAAGAAGTCCATGAGGCCAAAATAACAGAGGATGTAATAGAGCCGTAAATATCTCCCACAGCCATAAACACTTCTACCTGTTGCTGCCTGGGCATTTATAAGTGCTCGAGGCGTTCGGCGCTGTGTTCGCGCTTATTGCAGCATTTACCAACCACGAAGCCAGGGGTAGTCAGACATGGTGCCACGGAGAGCCGCGGCCGCCGGGCTGGTTTTATGGTGTCAGCCTGGGTACTCTCCTGAATTAGCACTTCTGCTTCAACCAAGCCGCGTTTAGCAGTTCGAGCTGGGCTCAGGGCCTGCTGCATTTAAGTGAGCATAAGTGTCTCTGAACTTCTTCAGCATAAATGGGATGAAGGGGAGAAAAGAAATACACATTTCCTGAAAGTTAGAGAAGAAAAAAAAAAAGACTGGCTTTCTCCTAACCAAGACCAGCATTGCTGCAGCTATCCAGAACCTTCCCTGGGATGTTTTCTTGAATGTCCCAATAGAGTCAAAATGCCTCTGGAAAGCGGAGAGTGCTTCCAAGATCACTAAGAAGGRGGCAAGCGAATCCTCAGGAACACTAGGTCACTGTGTTATGCCCCATGCTAGCTGCAGGGACCTGGAAAGCCTTCTGCTATGTGCAGGGGCTCCTTTATCCTGTCTGCCTAGCATGGGTTGCATAGGGCATAAGGCCTTATGGAGTAGGTTTTTGAAAGGAGCCCTTGTCTTCTCCATGYGTCCATCCTCCTCCCTGAGTCTGGAGCTACCAGATTCCAAATGGCATCGTTGACTTCACATCCCACCCACTAAAGAGCACRCACCCAAGGCAGGAGAGTTTTAGCAGTGAAGATAGGGCCAACCAGCGTCATGCCACGAGCCTAGGTGCTTAGGAGGCCTCAAAGAGCATTCCCACCCACAAGAGACAGCCTCAGGACTTTTCCTTCCCWACCCAAAATAGGCATCTTTCCCCGAATAAGGCACAATTCTCCACCCAGGTCTTGCAGCCATCCTTAGAGCATTCATCAGTTTTTGTGAGAGTCCTTCTCAGACATTCACCAGCCTTTAGCATCTCACTCCAGCACGTGTCCAAGCTTCCAAAGCATCTCTACATAGCTTAGTTCTCCTCATAGCTTCCCCAAGGTGCTACTGCAACAGTTATAGAAGATAGTGCCCAGGTTTATGGATGCGGGATATGCTTAGGGTTGGGTARCGTGATCATGTCAAGGTGGAGAAGAGGTCCTATATGCTTAAATGAGGGRGTATCTCTTAAATACTGACAGATGTCAACAGGCATAGGACTGAACTTTTCTAAATGGCTTCTGGTCTTCTTGCTTTGCTATCAAGTGACATCCTGTACTGAGACCAGAGGCCCGGAGAAGAGTCAGCAGAGTCACCTGCCAAATGCCAGGAAGTCATTTCACTACAGACGGTTCTGCTTAAGCTCCTCCTCTGGCCGTGGGGCGAGCAGAGGTGTGTGCTGCCTGCTCCTTTCCGCCTTGGCGGGACATCGCCGAGCGATCGTTGAAGGCGGGTGCTAGGCAAGGAATCGTGACTCATCGCCAGAGGAACCCCAAGGTGAGTGACATTTGCAAGCCTTAATCATGACCTTGTGAACAATGGGTGAATCAGAAAGCTGAACTTTACATCACTTACCAAGATTAGTGTGGCCTTGGACACCTCTTTCAAGATCCCAGGCCAAACATTAGTTAGTTCCTCCCCATGATGATTCAGAACTAAGATTAACAAGAGCGAAAGCACCAAGCCAAGCTGACTTATTYGCAGAGCTTGGTTAAGCAGAAACATTTTTCCTTGTCCATGACTCGAAGATCACATTATCCCACCATAATATGTCCTTTTTTGAGGTTTTTCATAAATATTGTGGAGATGAGGGGGAGGAAGGAAGCAAAAGGACAAACAGGTCAGTTATTGGAGAACGCATATGAGATGTGAGAGACTGACTTTAATTCAGCATTGCATGAATCACACACAGGAGTTGAACCTTGGTGACCAGYGTGCCAGACTCTGGCTGACCTTAAGAACCAACCAAGCACCTACGACAATTYCATCCTGCTGGGGACGTGAACAAATTCACCAGCTAGATCTCCACAAGGGAGTTCTTGTTTCAACAAATTAGTGTTTTCCAGAGAAACACTAAAACAGTCTCCAGGACTACTGCAAGTTTTCATTAATTTTACAGGAAACGAAAGGGAGCAGATCCAGAGCCACTGAGAATCTGACTTTCCCAGTCTTCATCTCTATAATTTACATTACATCAAAAAAGCTAGGAGGCAAAGTCAGAGTATTAACAACAAGTACTCCAATTTGCTAGAGAGAAAAGGTAGGTGCCACTTGCACTTTTCACTAATCCTCCATATAATGAAAAAGAACAAAACCTCRGACCATACCTTCAGCTACTAGCATCAAACCAGCTCTGAGTCAAATCTCCCCGACCAAAAGGCCAGCATACCTGCCGGGCTTTTCTTAATTTTCATTAATAAAAAAGAAATGCTGATGATTTGCCACATTAATTCACTTCACCTGAGGTCTTCTCAGCTCCCAGCTAACCCTAATGTGAAATCCTCACCTGCGTTGGTTATGACCTGTACCTTCTAGGAAGGGAGACCCAGAAATGGAAAACTCAGCAGAATCCAGCTCAGACCTGCCTGTCCTATTCTGCGTCAGCCAATCCAGAGGAATTTGCCTAGCGGAATTTGGGGTTGCAAGGAGCAGAAGTGGATGYTGCTCCTGCCTCAGCAGCTGCGTGTGCTGGAGGAGAAGGGGCCGGCGGTGGCGGGGCTGGAGGGCCGCCAGCACGCAGCCGCAGCCTGCGATGGCARGCTGGTAGCACCCCGGCTACGTGAGTCACCCTTCTTTCCAGCAGCAACCGCCCTTTTCTGCTCAAGTTGCAGCTCCTTGGGCCACTCTCCTTGCTTTCCGTGCACCCAGGCTCATTAAGAGGGTGCTTAACCTGTGCAGAACACCTGAGCTGGCTACTCTTAATGTAATCTGGGGATCCAGAAGGGCCCTGAGCTCYAGGCTGCTGTAGCCAGGGTGTTTTTATTACCACTGAGCTAGTTAACTCTTCCCTCTGTCCTGCCAGGCGTATATGCAATGGTGAGTCCTAGTGCATCCTCCGTTTCTTTTACGTTTCCCTCACCAGAACCTGATACGCATTTTTGTTCCTTTGCAATTAGACTGGAGCGGTTTCATCCACAGAATCCCACACTTTCCCAGCTCTGCCTTTKCCGAGGACTGCAAAGCCTTGCGTGGCTGCTTTCCATCGCTGTMGCCACACCACTGGGCCATATTTCATCTCATCCAGCTTCAGCATCTAACCTAAACTGTCTGCTCAGGCTTTCTCCCTAGCCAAGGGAAAGAGACTAGCACTTCCAGCAGGTAATTAAWCTCAGCTGTCTTAGCCACTCATTTTAGCATGGAATAAATTCACTCCTGGAGATACTGGTCTTTCTCCATTTTCTGTTAGCAGAGCCAAAACAGGGCTGGCTCATCTTTAGGTGTTTGGAAGTTTGACACAGTGGGTCCCTCCACTGGTCCTGTTACTACTTTTTTTAACAATTAAGAGGTGGCCAAGGTTTACTCGTGGAGGGTCCCTTGAGAGGCAGGACATGCAGATGGTGACTATGCAACACAAAGTGATGTTCAGAGTCCTGTGCGGATGCCCACGTTTGAACAGTCTTTGCAAGAGCTACACGGAAAGGTTTTGTGGGATGAACTCAGGAAAGCCCTGGGCTGAAGAGAGGGGAGTGATGAAAATGGCTCTGGCTGCTGGTTCTCCGAAGYGGACATTAATGGAAAAATACAATTCTGCTGACAGAAACACAGCTCTGGTAGATGATCAAACTCCATCCCTGCCTTAATAACTTAGAGACAATGTCTGAGCTACATTTCTGTTGCCGCTGATACAATAGCAGTCTCCATGAGCCCATCACTCACCAGGCACTACCTAAATGCCTCGGTGGGCTTCATCCCACCCTGGCAATCTCCAGTACAGACTTTACTTTTGAATGAGTCATCCGATTCCCTTTATGAAAGGCTGCCTATTTCAGCAGGCTCATGTAGGCTAAGGTAAGTCACAGCCTAGAATCACCTATGGTTTCTAAAGATAGTCTGGACAACCCGCTGGGGTACAGAAATCCACAAAAATGGAAGAGCTCGTGGCAGCAGTACTGCCCTTGCAGCATAGGTTGCCCTAAAGGAAAGGTGACATCAAATGCAATTGCAGCCCTCTCCACAAAAACATACAGAGCTCTGTCAGTGCAAGCCTAACCCTAGGGGGAAATGTACCACATTACACCAGTGTCTGAGTTAAGACATCATGCAAGCAGCACACAGAGGATTTGGGAGCTAAAGGAGGAAGATCCATCTGTCACTCTTTGCTGTCAGCTCCTATCTAGACCTTTCGTTTCGTTATACTGCTCTCTATTATCAGCACTGTGCGTATCATCCAGACATCCCTGCAGGGAACCAGGTCTCATAGCAATGCACAGAATGAAAGCAGAAAGAAATTACTGGTCTATACGAGCACAACAGCCTGTTGATATTCCTAGAGGACTCGCTTCAAACTATGCCCCTACTCGGGCATCATCCAAACTTCAATGGTGGCGTATCTGGGGGCTAGTGATAGGGAAAAGGGATGGAGAAACCTCAAGAGTCAGTGGCCATTGGCTTAGGGTGCATTTCCTCCCACTCGCAGACTACCAAGCAAGCGCACGCGGGTCTTGCAGAGCCATGCAGGAACACAGCGTTTTCCTGCCCTGGATTTACAGAGCTCACGAGAACCGGCGCCAAAAATCCCTCACTCCTCCTTTCTCGCTGCCTTCGATTCCATAGCCTAATCTCCAGCTTAGCCTACACGGAACCACAGAAGAACAAACAGTGGCCACCCGCCTCTCCCCTCCTCCCTCCCCGCGAGCGCTAGCTTCTATTTATGGGTCGCCTGGGGAGAAAACAGCCGTGGCCATTGTATTTGTTTAAGGGTTTTCTGTAATTTCCTTGGGTTTGACTGCAGCCTCTGAGGTTAACCACAGCCAGCTATTGTGGCTGTGTCTTCATCATTCCCTATTGTTCCGCACTAGGTGGCTCTGCCTTGTTTTCTTGGAAGGTCAGGAGATTGTTTGTCGTTTCTGGCCCTAGGTTCAATAGGGAGAGGGTGATGGAGGGGAGGAAAGAGGRAAAAAAAGCGGCTCCTTTTTTAGGACTGTGGGTTTCTGAGAAAGACCAGTGTCAGTGACCAGCCAAGGTCAGCCTGAGGTTGCTCAGATGGTATTTCCAACAGCGGGAGTCTGTAACCAGCTTTCTACTTTGATAGGATTCCCTTAAGGGGTTTCGAGAAAAATCTGAAGAATCCTCCACTTATGGCTTCTTCCACTGAGCTGTTCTGAAAGTCGTTTCTCCTGAGAAAAGGAGGAGAGGGCCATGCCATATAAAGTCTTTCCCCTGCCCCTGCAGGATTAGCCACATTTGCACCGAGTCCTGACCTTTTGCTACTGTAACGCTGAGCTCGGAGGTCCTGCCAAGAGGCGATCCTTTTCCTGGCTTCCAGTTTTGCTCCCTTATGGGAGGACCCTGTCATTCTCCAGCCACAGAGAGACAGATTCTTCCCAGCTTGTCTCTGTCAGTGTCTAAGACTGGAAACTTACCTCATCGGCATGGATGCATCCTGGAGCCAAAGGCTTGGAGGCTGATTCATGCCTAGAGGGAAAGGAGGAAACAGGAGAGGGTGAATCCATTGACTTTGCTGGAGTTGTACCAAAGAGTCGACAAGAGGAGCATTGTAATGTAGCCCATAGGACACCAAACAAGGGATCGGGAATTTTGGCTTCCAGCATTGGTACCACAACTTGCTTTTTGAGTCTAGGTAATGCCATTCTGTTCCAGAGCTTTTATTCCCTTTTCCAATCGCTTACCCTTAATGTGTGCCACAAGTGGCTTATTGAAACATCCAATCAAGTTAGTCGTTCTGGCCTGTCTTTGTCAGCAGTGGGTTTGAGAGACCTATCAGTGAAGAAAGGGCCTCGTCTCAGTCTCAAGTCATTGGCTACCCAAGGAGGAGGAAGAAGGTGATCCTTCCTCACCTATCCCTTCTTTGAAGGGAGGTAATCCAATCGGATGGAGGTCTCAGGAGGTAGTGGCTTTATATCCCTTTTAATTGGAGGCCAAAACCAACCTACTCATTGCCAAAGGACAGGAACCGTCCTATTCTGACAGCACAAGGATCTCTTCTCCTCCTGGGATCCCAACAGAGAGTCCAGGCAGTTTGGAACCTGTCAGTCAACCGTATTAATTTTGAGATAGTGCTGGAGAATTTATACCACGTTTAACAAGGGATATAGGAGCAGCTGAGGCACTGGAGGGAMTTTTGTATGACTTTCCACCAATGCAATTTGAGGGAAATCTGTACTAAGAGGCACCTGGTCAACTGAATACAATACACGTAAAAAAGCAAATTTGTTTTGTGTAGAAGTGGGCAGAACTGATGGAGGTGAGAACAATTTTAAAGCCAATAAATAAATAAATAAATAAATAAATAAATAAATAAATAAATAAATAAAAAGAGGAGGAGTCGGGTTTACCTTAGAGTTTCTATTATGCACTGCTGAAAAGAATGAACAAAAGATTTAGTGGGGGAAGAAAGAAGGATCTGGGCTGTGGACAAACTAGACTTGGTCATGGGGTGAGGAGGGGCATCATATAGACCAGGAGGGGAATAAGGCTCTTCCTATCTAGACCTTTCGTTTCGTTATACTGCTCTCTTTTATCAGCACTGTACAWATCATCCAGACATCCCTGCAGGGAACCAGGGCTCCTAGCAATGTATAGAATGAAAAGAGAAAGAAAGAGATTACCAGTCTGTACCCCGCAGTCATCCCAGCTGAAGGGTCAACCTAAAGCACTCCCATCAGTCACTGCCCGCAGAAGATAYCCAGGGCCACACAAAAAACATACCATCACATAGCATCAAGCACAGAACCTTTCTCCATGAGYACCTGGGTCCTGCTTGTGCCCACTAGAACAGAGGGCTAGCCGTAAAGTTAGCTTAATGATTTTAATTGTATCCRACCATCTTAACTCCCCTTCCCACCCCCAAACCCACCATCATGTATAACCATTAGATCTTCTGAAGAGCTCAGCAYGTATTCAGTCACTAGGACAAGTGGCTAATGCTCCTCAAAGACGGTCAGCTCTGCAGTCACAGGGATCAATGCAAACCTCATGTACCTCATCTATTGTGAACTAAGTTTTGTCTGAGCACTTGGACGTCAGCACTGGCGTGTTTTGGCTCTAACGAGCTCTGTTGTCAGTGGTATCAGAGGCCTACACTGCTGATATTGCAATGAGTATCAGAGGATTGAAAAGGATGCTAAGAAAAACTCGAGGGCCCAGCAATGGAATGGAAGGAAGGATAATCCGGCAATGCAAAATCCACTCAGCAAGATAAGCARAGACCCCAAAGAAGAGACAAAAATGAAGGTTGATGGTCTCGTCGGGCACCATTGGTCAAATCTCATTTTAAAAGGCTTTTCTGTTTTCCCTCCCGGGCCCAATGTTGATGTGTTCCACCCCTGGGAAGAAGGGGAGATTTATGCCGATTAGCCAAGCCACTGCACCGCGATACTAAATAAAAAATGGATATTAAAGCAAATGCGATGAGTCACCCATCCCAATCCCTAGCAGTCGTCAGCCCTGGCTGCGTAACAAGCTGTTGACATACCGCTGGGAAATGAACGTTAGCAAGAACAGCCTCTTGTCTCTGCCTCGAGCACCCCTGACCCTGCCTCGCCATCGCAGAAGTGGCCTGCGAGACATATGAAGCCAATTACGTTTGCCTAAGATTGCCCTTCGAGGGCCTCATTCCACTGTACGCTCCCCCACCCYGTGCCGAGCTTCCGAGTGCCATTGAGAAAGCAAAGACTGCATCGAACGTCCCGTGCAAGACCTCACCTGACAGTAACGACAGAGCTCATTAGTCCCTGCTGTTCATTATTAACCCCAGCAGACAGCAGGGTTGGGGCTGTAGGTTCTGCTAGGGGTGGAGGGCACCGCGTGCAAGGGGACCTCGGACAAGCAGGATCCTGCGTGGGATGCAGTGGGCAACGACCTATGGCTTTTCAGCACAGGGGTAAAGGAAAACAGGGATCATCCCCATAAAAAGGAGAAGGAGGGTAGAAAGAAGAGGAGGAGATGCAACTGGCGCAAAGAGGAAGGGAAGTGGAAGAGGTGTCCTCAGCACAGGCCTGATGATCCAAGTCCTCCATGAGCAGCAGTAGCAACCACCTTGGCTCTATAGCATATTGGCAAAAAAGACTATCTAATTTTGTTCATTTGCTCTCAGAAGGCAAATTCTCTGCCTGCTCCCAGACAGCCCTGGCTCTACCAGCCAGCACCAGCTTCTGTCCTTCAGAAAACCGTCTTTGGGAACTATAACACTGGGTCTGTTGTCTCAAGCCAAGGCTGAGAYTGTCATCAGGCAAGAGACCAGGTTTCGAGTGCTGTCAGCTGGGCACTAGAGGAAAGAGGCCKTGTTTAGGGATGAGCGTCTAGAGACCTGTCCGATGATGCTAATGCGATGCTCAGCAATCCCATTTTGCTCTTATGCTGGGCTGGTCGCCCAAKCTTTTGCACCCAGGTCGGCACAAAGGCACAGCAATGTGCACCCACCTGCAGGTTAGCAGGGTCTCAGCAGCTTTACCAGGAGAGCAAATGTGCTTTCCAGGAACGTCCAGGCTCTGTCTGCGCTTAACTACCTGGGATTTGCTCCTGGGCACGTCCCCATATTCCCTATGCTTTACCTGAGCATCTTCCCCTCCTACCAGAGCTGGCATTTGAACCCAGAAACTGGAGAAGGCTCAAGCACCGCTACCAGCTCTACCATTGCCACTGCACACCGAGAAAGTGCTTGTGGCCAGGCCCGGTTTGCTGCCAGCATCACTGGCCTTGAGTCCCCACATAGCACACCCCAYGGCAACGTGCTGGTCTGCATCCGAGCTGGCATATTGCAGGCACCACTTCCAATCTGGAAACGAGAAAAAAAGGGAAAAAAAGAGAGAAAAGCGGGGAGTGGGGAGAAGGGAAAAAAAATCTTTAGTGTGAACTGACAGTGACCTGGTAGAAATATGTTGCATTCAAACTTTCCCATAGAGCACTGAAAATTTGTTCCTTATTAAAGGGGGGGBGGGGGGTGGCATATCCAGTTCAAAGGAGAAGTTGGAGCAGAGAAGAATTCTGTGGCTACTACTGTGGTGTATTTTTTTCCATTTGCTTTACCCTGTTTCCCCTCCTCCTTCCCCACTCCTTTCCTTTCCAACCCCAATTCCTTTACGGTCGCCCTGAATCTAACAATTCCGACCCGCTGAAAAAATAAAAAAAAAAAGAAAGAAAGAAAAGTTGGGAGGGAGGGAAATCTCCAATTTGTGGGAACTTCTGGTGTTTTAGTGGGAATGCAGAGAAGGTTTTGGACTTTCCCATGCTTCTGCCTTGAAACACTATTTTTACAGTGCCATTTAGCATAGGGGAAAGGGGACGGAGAGACTGAAGCAGTGCAAAAGCAGTAAATGCACTGCAAACGTCAGTGGCTCACAGGTTTCAGGAGGGTGGCCCGTATTACTGTTTACTGTTTGCTTCCTATTTGTTCCGCAGGGTGTCYACAATGCCTCAATGCCACGATACGAACCCGGAGGAAGCCCTGACCCTTGGAGGCGATTTTGCAACATTGCCTTTGTTTCCTTGTGTGTTTYACCATGGTGAAGGAGGAGTCGAGATCCTCCTGCTGCTCACTGCAGCCTTTGTCCTCTGCATTGGTCATTTCAGCTGGACGTGAAGAGGCATTTGGAGTCTAGGAAAAWTTTCTGCAGTGCTTAGAGAACACCCGGCATGTAATGGGAGTCAGCATAACTGCTGGGAGTGCTGCTACCRTTGATACCTTAATGTGGAGCATGAGACTTGCCTTGTTTGCAAGAGCGGCCTATAGGGTTTCTCCAGGACAGTCCCTGTTCCCCAGTCCATGGCTCCAGAGGCACCATGCACATCACCACCTTGACCAGGTCAAGGGCCATRACTATCGTTCCTTAGGGCTCCCACCCACACTCCTCTTACTGGAAGGCCCGTTCGGAACATCACCTCTCTGAAGTCTAGGAATCACCACCCCTTTCATATCCAAAATACCTTCATGGACACTTCACACCTCTCCCGAGTCTCTGAAATGACTCTGGGCATGGCAAAAAGGCACCGCAAAGACCTGATGAATGCCAATCAGTGGATGGGGGGAGAGGTGTCACCTGGGACAGTTTCCCCTTTGCTCTAGGGTTAAAAATAAGAGAGAAGGAGACCTTTGATTTTCAGGTCTTTAGTCACTCGGGCTGGGTGCAACTGGGTGACAAGATCAATGTTTAATGTTTCTCCACCCTAGTCTCTGCAGCAAGGAGATCACCCACCTCCATCTCCCCAGACCCAGATAATACCTTATCTTCACTTCYAGCTTCATGTACAGGACGATCGAAGAATGTGACTTCCAGTGGCCCAGCAAGAGCTAAAAGAAAGGCATTTTTAGCCATTTTGCACTCCCTGCTCCTTCCAGATTAGCTAGGAGTCTCACAGAACCCCAATCCACGTTGATGCTGGGGGATGGACAGCAGGGACTTGGGTGTAGCAAATAAAACTGGGTCACAGTTTGTCTGAGCACCAAGGAATTTTCCCCCTTTTTCTTCCAGCAACAGCAATTTCCTAATTTTCCTCCAGGTTTTCCTCTTTTTTAATCCTGATCACTCGGCACTCTGCAGCGACCAACTTTGCATTGACTTTTTTTTTCCTTTTTTTTTTTTTCTTTCTATTTTTAGCCCAGGAGCCAACCCTTTGGGGGCACTTGGAGATCAAAATAGAAGTAGGATGTGCTTGCTACATGTGGCATAAGATGCATGAAGGAGAAATGCCTTGCTGAGTCAGGGCCTGAGCAGCCTGCAAAATAAAATACAGAGAAAAAATGATGTTTTCAGTAAAGTGTTTGTTTTCCTATTTTAAAAAGAGGCTGTTGTTTTCCTATTTTTGAAAGAGGCTGGAGGAGCAAAATTAGTGGTTATGTTCTAAATCTGAAAAAGAATTTTCTGATGGGCTGACCTACAGTAATCTTCAGTTTTGGTCCAAAACACTTTCAGCTACAGTAGCTTTGCCATGATTTAGAGTCGTTGTCTGCATGGTGTTCATATGAAATAAGGGACAGAAAAAATGCAACTTATCTGTTAACCAGCATCAGGGATAATCAATGCTTAGACACTGTCTAAAGTAGGGTGTGGGAGAGATGATTTTATGCATAAAATAATTAGCTGCTACCTCAAGCAACCTGTCTTCAAGCATAGTCTTGACACAGAATTGCCAAGAACTGAAGTATCTTTTGGCCTATATGTTTGTGAAAACGCTTAGGCAGGGGACATGTTCCTGAGAATATCTGGTCCCACAGAGGAAGCTGAGTACATTTTCCCTCTTAGTCTTACTTTTCAGTTCCTATCATTAAAATAGAAACAATAATAAAAAAAAATCCTTTTCTGGCCTTACTGATTTTGAGAGCACAGTCATTTTTTCCCCTCATAATGTCATTAAATCTTCTATCATCTGTGGTACTGATCTTATCCGAGGCACCAAACAATAAAAAACCCCACAGGTACTGACATTATAATGAATATCCGTCATGCCACAGGATCTTGGATGAGAATAAACAGCCAGGAACTTAGTTTTACACCACGTGCAAAGGTAATGGATGAAGTACCCTAGCATGTCCCTGCAAGACAGGGGTGTCTTAGACTCCAAGCGAAGACTGAGACACTACCAGCGTTCTTTGAAGAACCCGGAGCTCCACACAAGCCCCGATTCCTCCKTCAACAAGCACTGGTTAAACCAACACTTCCATTTGCTGTCCTCACCACTGAGAAGATGAAAACAGTTTGAGGAATTCCAGACAGAAGCAGACCAGACACCACAGAGGGATAATCACCCATAGCTCCACGATGTTTAATATACCCTACCTGGAAACGAAAGTTTTGCAAGGAGTTTAGACTATTTGCATGAGCTGCCAGCCTAATTCCCTTTGTAGACCACTTTGGCCTGCATGCTTAAAGGAAGATTCGTAAACGGATGTTTCTAACCTGCATTAACAAACATATTATTACCTGAACAAAAGAAGGCGAGCAGCAGCATTGGCTTGGGTCAGCTGGCAAGCAACTTCCTATTCTCCGTGTCTAAATAGAAAAAGGTCCTAAAAGAAACAAGAGAGATAATCTAAACTTGTTCTGCCATGACATGGCCTCAGGAACCCCTTCGGGCAGAGGCTATCTGCATGGCTGCCTTCCCTTGGGTCAACCCTTCCTCTTCATGTCCTTTCAACACCGCTGCAGTAGATTACCATGAGATGAATGAAAATAATGCAGAAGGACTTTGTTTCTCAGCTGTTCCCAGAGCCTGGATTCGATGGAGTATTTGTAAGAAACTCGCAGTTTTTCTCCAGCCAGATCTCAGGGGTAACACCAAAACTATGTTTCCGTCCCATGCTGAAGATGACTATAGRGATTTTCTCATAAACAAGAAACTGGGTTCTCTGTCAGCCTCCTCCTTGACTGGAGATCACTGGGGACTTAATTCGCTTCTGGTCACCTCGGCAGCACTGGAATGCCTGGAGCTGGAGACGTTTCAAGTAGGACAACATGGGTGATGAAGTGGCTGGAAGGATTGACTTATGAGGAAAAATACGAAGGAGCTAAATATGTATAGTTTGGCTGGAGGACAGCGAAGGAGGACAACTGTCTGCTGACTGGTTGACAAGCATAAATGTCGGGGAGGGGGAGGAATTGTTTAGGTTAGGCCAACAGGGGAATAACCAGGARTCACAAGATGGGATTAAGAAATGGAAAATGAACTCTGAATATCAGGGGAAACATTCCTAGCAGTGAGATCCAACCTACTGGCTGGGGGAACATCCTCCCCGAGGACTGTGGTGGAAACCCTGCTCTTTAAAACATTTAAAAACAGACGAAAACCCATGGTCTGTTGGGAATAATCCTGCCCTGACCAGGGTGTTCCCTACACGAAGCACATCATGTGTTGCAGAGCACACATGTGCCATGGGAAGGTGCTCGCAGAGCACAGGCAAGACCCCTGCCCTAGTGCAAGCAAATCCAGTCACAGACCAAGGGCTATACCTTGCTCTTCATGGCCAAGAGCAGCCCCATGACAAAGGCCTGCAAGGAATGGTGCTCACCTTCTTTTTTTCACCTCAGGCATTCAAAAATGAGGAGAGGCAAGGTAGAAGTGTGGGCAGCTTGGGCAGGGAGCCCWGCTAGGAGTTCTGTTCATGGTGTACTAGCAGTGATGTCCTCGGGGCCAGGACACACCTGACAACCTGAAGATATAGGATCACAGGCGTGTAATAGATCTGTCTGAGACAGATCTGATAAATCTTCATTATCAGGACAGTTCTAAAATCTGTGCTACACAGAAGATTACCACGCATGTTACACTTGCCTGAGCTTTGAACTAGGCTATAATAGTAATTTATGGTCTAAAAAGTCTGTGTGAAAGGATCTGTCACATCTCTGATCCCTGAAAATCTTGAAAAAAGTGAGCAAAAGTGAAACACACTGACATGATAAGAAACAGCAACAAYCTACTGAGTTCATCCTCATCTTTTGTTTCCAACCAAACCTACTTTAATCTTTGCTTTTTTACTTATTAAGCTGGAAAAGCATCAAAATCTCTAAGGGTTTAAAAACTCAATTGGAGGAGGATAGCACAGAGAGAGGAAACAAAACATTAATTCAAGCAGACAGATATGATCAGAACGGGTTAGTAGAGTACCTTGCAAAGGTAACAAGTAGGGTCCAAGATGTAACCAGTACGGTCCAAGGAGGGTTGCTGAGYTCACAAACCTTTCCTCTCGTACTGTATTGATACCATCCTGAACACAGTTCCAGACCCAGTCCGACCATGGTTGCTTGGAAAAGCAATCCAGCCTGTGTTCCTGCCAGCAGAGAAGGGGAGAAAAAGTTGAGAGCCCCTGAAGTGAAGAGCAGTGGTTCRACACAAGTGCCTGAGCAGGTGTAGACATGTTTGTCATCTATGTAAAAACTAATAGGAAAATGTGCTCAAAATGAAGGCAGCATCTTTGGTCTCATCAGTAGCACTGGATTTTGACAAATACATCTCATGGATTTTAGAATCTGTGAATAACCCAGGATGGAAGAGGCCTCCAGAGCCTGCTCAAAGCTGGTTCAACTGTGAAATCAGACCAGGTTACTCAGGACTTTATTCAGTCCAGACCTGAAAACCTTCAAGGAAAAACAAGTCCCATTCCCCAGTCTATCCCTATACAGCAAGTTCTGCAGAACTTTCTGTGGCGTCCCAATGAACTTGCTTTAATTTATCAATGTCTTTATCATACTGGGGACTGGGGCCCCAAAACTGGGCTCAGTATCCTAGATCCAGTAAGTGCTGTTTAAAGGAGTATTTAAGGAATGAAATTCAGGTGCTTCCTGTAAACATCTGCTCTCTGCAAAGTACCTGCTCAAAACTGAGAGGGATGATGATGASAAGCATTCAGGGAAGGATTTTCTACTTAATGGAGAACATATACTGTCATCTCTTACCTTCCTTCTTTTTGCACACACCTATCTTCTCTTTGGTGAGCTGTCAGCCACAGATTCCTGAGTAAAGACCAACGAATGTCCTTGTTCTTGCTCTGACTGTGTCTACCCTGCACAGSATCCCTTCATCCATCATTTCTGATACTCACMTCTACAAGGTCGTGTACCAGAACTGCAAAATCCRAGTCACAATCCAAGCAACTTCATAWACCCATAGAAAACAAGACGAGAAGGGGTTTTGCCAGGTCAMCAAGTCTTCTGTGCCCTCATATGGTCATTTCTACCAAAACCTTTCCTGAAAGACACTTGTATAACATATTTAGCTTTACCCACCATGGAGTCCCTCCTCCTATCCAACTCAAATGTCTTGCTGCTGATTTAGAGGAAAACATGTCCGCTCCTCTCCAGTGGATCCAGATTCTTCTCTTTCTCTTCACAATATCCTCTTAGATACTTGCAGTCTCCTAGGAAATCTCTCTGCACTCATCTCCCCTGTAGACTAAACAATCCCAACTCTTGCAGCCCTGCCTTGAGGGTCATATTTTGTGGACCTCTGTTCATTCTTGCTGCTCTCTTCTGGACCTTCTCCAGTTGGCCTTCACAATCTCAAAATGCCTGGAACTGGACACACAGGCTCCATCRGAAGCCTTCTGGGACTTTTCAGATCACAGATCTCAGTTTAGTCCACTAGAGGAAAAGGTTTAAGAGTTACTAAGTCTGGATATGGTCTATAACTCCACATTTCCTCCATGCTTAGGATGACTGCCCTTCCCACAAGGGACCATGTCCAACATGCAGATATCTGAAATACTAAATAACTTGATAGGCAGCCCTGGGCACTGAAGAAAGATGGAGTAGAAACTTCTCCGTGCTGCAGGTCCCCAAAACACAACCCAGCTTATGAATTTAGAGCCCCGTGTTGCAGTACAAGACTTGCTGCGAGGAAGAGAGCACCGTTCCACCCCAATACGTCTGTTTTGTTAACAGAAGTCTTACCACACATCCATTTAGCTGGATATAGCAACAAAACCTACTCCCTATGGTAGATGGGGAAAGAAGCAGCTAACTGAAAAGATTTTCCACTTGCTTTAATCAATAACAAGAATTGTTATCCTTAGAAGGGAACCTGATTCCCCAAAAGCAACCCGTCTATTAGAGACAACATAATTGCTTCAGCTGACACTGATGATGACTAATTGATGATTGATTAACCATGTTACAGCCATCCTGGCTGACCCTCCGCAGAATCGAGGAAATGTAAAGTTGAACAAAGAGCTTAAAGGATGCAGCATGGGATTTCTGTAATTCCTTCAGCTTCACTCCCCCAAGGTGTTCAGCAGGTCAGCAGGGCAAGCATTACTTTCACATGCAGAAACACACATTTGCGCCTTGGCAGATCGCTGGCATTTCTTTTAGTCATTTTTATTGTTAGAACAAAGTAAACAATTTGCTGCAAACAACCMTTTGATTTGTTTTGCTTTTCTCTCTCCACTTGCAAATTAACAGGTCGTGAAATGTCCTCATTTGTTTTATTTGTAATTAATATCTTCTAAATCCTTGGCTGGTTTCAGCACTTCATTGTCACAGCTGCACAACTGAGCCCTTCCAGCACTGTGCTAGTATTTGTGGAGCGATGCACACTGAAAAGGGAATAATTCAGGGACAACCAGTGATTTTTTTTTTCCTCTCATTGAAGAAAGAGGCTGCCTAGCTGCATATATCAAGCCATATATTTTCACTGACAAAACCATCTGTTCCTCTTGTCATTCACTCTGCATATTTGAAAGTTACTCTCGGTCTGTGAGCTGCTAAATGCTGCAGTAAGGTAGTTAAGTGATGCACGGTGTGACAAAACTCCTTTTCCATAAGGTTGGTAGGTATAGGTTGCAGACGAAAGGTGCAACTGCAGGTTGCAAACTTGACATTTCTTACCGAGTTCACCAGCTCTGCTAGCATGGTCGTGCTGATATCATGCATGAGCATGCCTTGATTCTCCTGTGACCACAAGAAAATCATCCTTTCTGTTCCCCTTCCCCTGCCCTCTACCCACCTTCTGCTCATCCTGCCTGCAGAGCTTTCTCTGGTGGGGACCCACCAGCTGCATTAAGCAACGGCTCTCCTGTGTGTCTGACCTGGGGCTTTCAGAAAGTGTTAGGGCACTGTAAGAGAGTTTATAGCTACTTGGCATGGTGATTCATGAGCTATCTCATTTACCTAAGCATAGATTAATCTCCTGTTCCTCCTGGATGAGACCTTGTTGCCCAGTGGCTCTCTACCTATTCTACCTCCAGGAGCCTGCAGCAACTCAGTTCCCTGCCCCAGCTCCATGAGGAAAAGATGCCAATATTGCCAGCTTGGCATACTACCCGTTTTGCTCCAAGAATCTTCTGCACGTGAGGTCCTTTATCAAATAGTTCTCCTGAGTGGTAAAACCATTTGTGAAGCAGGATATTTTGCTAGAGGGCTGCCTGCTACAGACGGGACAGACCCAAGTCAGGCCTCATCACTGACTCTAGATCACAGGCATCATCCCGGAGGATGTTATCAGCATAACCAAGGCATCCTCCCTGCTCCTGTGCCAGTTGTCCTGGCTTGGCACAACGTGCAGAGGCCCTTGCACCAGCTCAGGCTGCCTAGCCTGGTCCGGCCATCTCTTCCAGGGRGGGCAACCAAGTTTCCACCCTCACCCCATGCAACTTTCTCTCAAATTTACCGCTCGTTCCCATGACTTTTGATGAAGCAATCCCAAGCCTTGGTGATGCACAGAGCTCAAGGATCAAAGCCCGTAGCTGTCTGGCAARCAGCACGTAGTCTAGCAAACGGTGCCCGTTAACGGCTCAGCCAAAGTTTGACCCATCTTTCCGGATAAAGGGAAGGTGCAGGGAGGGGATCGTGGGCTTGTGAGTTGAGCATTCCCACTGTGACTTACCTGAAACTCCCCAGACTGTGAGTCATGGGAGTGCTGAAGGGGAACAATACATTTCCCAACGTTTGGAGAAAGGAATGGCAGAGCTGTGCCAATATTTAAATGGGAAAAGTGATTTCACGCAGGTAGCCACGCACAGGTTAACTCAACGTTAATCCTTGCTCCTTCCCAGTCAATGGAGACAGGAGGCACTTCCAAACAGCAATCATCCCGCTGTAAAACAGATGTCTGACATAGATTAGATGATTCAGCTGCTAGAGGGCTGATCTTGCTCCATTGGCTGCAGAATAAATTTTGGCAGTTAGTTTGGATCAAGCAGCAAGCTCTTTTTTTGGTTAAAATTAGGTGAGGTGACACYACTCCACCTTACAAAATAATTAAAAATTGCAATAACTGCCAGTCACTGCTTTTCATGGGAAATGGGCCTAATCTCACTTTCTGACAAAATTATGAGTTCTGTTCATCAAAGAGTCACTTACAGGCATAATAAAAACTTTCATGTGGTTCATGACCTAGCGTTGCGCAACCGCCTGTTTGAAAAGAGTCGGCTGCACAATAGAAATAAAGCAGACATTAAATGAATTGGGAGCTGGCTATCTTGCAGAAAATGGAGACTATTATTCAGTGAAAAATTATCACTGGTGGAGTTGTCATGATCTACTACCAAGCCCAGGGGAAGTCAACATTGTCCTCGACTTTCTGGAAGTAAATATATTACTTGCAAACAATCTAAGCTGCCTAAGTCACAAATGTTGGCAAAGTAGTAAGTGATGGTGAAAAGGAGCAAGGAAATGTTTTTAAGGTTGTAGAAACCTCAAGGCAAACAGCACAATAGTATGTTCAGTTTGGGATCCACACTCTAGAATAAATGTTGAAAAGGTGGAGACCTAAGGAAAAAGCCACGGAGAGTAAGAGAAAACTCCACAGCAGAAGAGCTAGAGAGCTCAGTCTGTAAAAAAGAGAATTAAGAGTAAGAGAAAGGTGCATTCTCACCTTCGTTTAGGATTTAAAAAGGCATAAGAAAGCCCAGACTGAACACTTGGCTTTCCCAGAAACCCATAGGGAAATAATGCCATTTCCAAAACTCAGTTCATCTTAGGATGCTTGGACTCAGCCACACAAAAGTTTGGTACCTTTTTTAGATGTAATTGAGATGAACTCCATCGTATCTTGCTGCAGAACAGAATAAAGTTATAGGAATAGCTACAGAGAGGAGCCCATAGAAGCGGCCGCATCAGCTTTGCCTAAYCCTGCCTAACCCTCGTCCTCCCCAGCTGTTTTTCAGCAAATTCTTAGCTGTATCTCACAGATGAGATTTCATCTTCCACAACAGAGCTCCGGATCAGCATTGCTCCCACGATAGAGTACCTGGAGAAGAAAAACGGATTCCTGTTAAGYCTACTTAATGTATTATGAAATGGTCTCTGCTCTGCAAGCTCTCTTAGGGCACGCTAACCCCCATGAATAAAAATGTCCTTCACTTATGGTGGCTTCTTAAATGTAACAAGGACTTCTGTGTAGGCCGTCTGTGTAAACGAAGCTCACAGTTGAAATATAGATTTTTTTTTTTTTTTCAGTATCACTGAAGTAAGGAACTATTTCCTCTTTCAGCCTCCTTATCCTATAGGCACTTCTGCCTTATCTGCATTGGCCAGAAAGACCCTCCTCTTAAGTCTCCCATCGCTGCCTACGGAAGCATAGGGCTTCCGTGCTCACCTCCATAGCCAGGCAAGCGGAGGAGATACAAAAGCAGCTACCCTCCTTTTACTAAACTTCAGCAGGTACCAAAACAGGAGAAAAGCTGCACTGCTCTTCACTTACTTCCACTCCCAGAGCATCCTCCTTTGCAACCCGTTCCCTSCTCAGCTTTACCTCCCAGATGTCCTAGAGTGTCCTCATTTCTACAGGCAGTGTCTGGCAGCTCCCTTAGGACTGTGACTGCTACCAGATTCATCTGCCCTTGGGCAGAGCTGTCAGATAATGAAAGGGCTTGGTGTCTCTYGGCTAGGCTGCCTTTCAAGCGGTGATCTCAGATAATGGAGACCACATGGTCCATCTCCAAGTCCAAACCACCACACTTCAGAACATCGTGGTTGACCTGAGCAAGAACCCAGCAAAATAAATAGAGCACTGTGAAAGCGAGGCCATGGGAACAGCTTGTAACAGGCACGGATGCGCACGAACCCTTGCCGAAACAAGGGGCCCGTGTTTCAGGAGGGGAAACAGGGACGTTTGGTGGAGGGATCTGCATCCAAACTGATATCTTTGGTTCTCCCTTTTGGGTTTTTTTTTTCTGCCAAGCTTAGAAAACCCAGGTCTGTAATTATTCCCTGGGGCAAATCGGGGAGAGAGGGAGGAGCTGTTACCCACCATGTGGTATCAATAGGTTGGTGGTAAAAGGCATCTTGCCGCCAAAGAACACCAGAAGTAACAGTGTCAAACATGTCTTTGTGAGCAATTAGGATAAACGCACACACACACTCACACTTAGTGAAGATGAGAAACATGAATATAGAGACGTATATTGGCCTCCTGCTTCCCATTCGGTCCTCTCTAGATCAGGATGAGAAACAGACTGAAGTAGCCTGAGGGAAAAAAACCAAAAAACCAACAACAAAAAAAAACCCTGTCCTGTGTCCTAGCTCTCCCATTAAACAGCAGGTGGTACTTCTTGCCATGTGTTTGATATCATGGGGTTGGTTCTCCCCATCTCTTTGGATGTGTCATCACACCCCACCCATCACACCCCACCCATTTCCCAGCAAACTTCACACCTGCCCTGTTTGTCCCTTCTCCCTGCAGCCCTGCCGTACACCCCCAGCTAACCCTACAACAGCAGCGTGGGGCCTCCTCGTGCCAAGTTTGCTGTGCAAACAAGGACAAATCTAAAGGGAAGGACTCAAGGCTGGTCCCTCTCATAAGGGGAGGKGAGGAGGCAGTGGGGTCACTTAGACGAGTAAAGGCAGGACGTTTCCAACTGGAACAGCGGGACAATTTGCCCAGTCTGTTGCAAGGAGAGATGTTAAGTTGCAGGAAYTCTTTTGCTCAGCTGGACCAGGGATGCATTTGACTTTTGTTGATGTAACTCGGAGTTATGCATCATTTTTACTGGTTTGAGGAAGAGGCTGAAAAAAACCTCTTTTCTGACCCAGTCTTCCACCAAAATATCACTAGTCAAAGAAATATATTTCTACTTTCCTTTTTTCTTTTTTTCCAGTAAAATTCTGATGTAAAAAAAGAGTAATGAAAGAAAATCAGCATGAATTTTAACAATTACGGAACATGATGACAAAAACACAGAACATGATGCTGTTGACCAGAGGTTTTTTGCACATCTCTGCCAATGTTTTCAACCAGACCAAACAAACAGATGATTCCTGTTCTGTTTCTGTTTCGCAGAGGAAAAAAAAAAAAGACCTTTCTGATTCCTGCATGCAAAAAATCTTGTCCTTCTTTTGACCAGCTCAAACCACACTATTTTATGGGCATCCCACAGAGCTCTGTGTAGCACATAGACTGCCCTGTGCTAACCTCATCCCTCCCAGTGGCATATCCAGTGCATATCCCCCCATGCGTGCGTGCAGCGGAGCAGAGTCATGTCTTGTGGGGACCCGCACCAAGGGAAACCGGGAGTTTCCAAGCATCCCTGYTCCTGCTCCCACTCCAGTGGCCAGGAAGTGGCTGGAGCCACAGATCTGCTCCCCACGGTGCACCAGCTGGGSCAGTGTGGGCAGGAAAATCACGTACGTCAGGGAGTCGAGCAGAGATGACTTCTCTTCTGGAGCGGGGTCAAGGCTGTGACTTTGGGCCATGCGCTAGTGCTGGTTTTGCTCTCGGATTGCTCAGAGCTTCTGGGAGCAGAACCCAGTATTCTCACCCGTGTTGGTTGGTAGGCCTTTGAGTGAGGATTGTCCTGATCGCAGCAGGCGCCGCACACCATAACGCCCTCCGAGATGTTCCGGCCTTCAAGAACCAGTCCCTTGGCAGATGCAACGCCTGGCCCTCCAAAACCGCTAGCTCCTTCCAAAAGGTAGGGTCATGTCGTCTTCTCTAATGTCCCTCTCCCAAGCAGATCACAGTGGATGAAGGCCAGGAGGAGTCGGGTATTTCCAGAGCGTGATGAGAGCACTGATGAGGCCGTCGTCTTCCCAGCCACCCATCGGCTACGTGCTCGCCCTGCTGTGCTGTCTTCCCATCGTGTGCTGAATGTGACAGCGCTGAGCACATCAGCGAGTCCTGCACGCTTCGCAGAGCTAACCTGGCACACAAGGGGAAGCAGAATCCCTAAGGAGCTCATTTAAGAGCGATTGAGTCCGTTTCTTGCCATACGATTTAGGAAAGCGGAGTTGAATGAATGGCTCCTCTTCCAACTCTGGCCAAGACTGTGGTTTTCCAGGGAGCGGGGAGGAGGGGACACATACCTTCAGAGCTGTCTTTATGGATGGGAATTCATCATGGTTTATTTTCTCAAGGCTCATGACTTGTCACAAATCCTTTTAAAGTCATGAGGCCTGAAAAGGGGGGCAGAAAAGAGAATGTTTTGGTGTTATTTTTGTTCAGATAGGAACAGTTAGTAAATCATTCCAGTCCCGTAAGCGAGAGATTATAAAGCCATAGTCCCTTGGACTTTCTCAGTTGGTGAGGTTTGAAAGAGGAGGAGGGCAGGAAAGGGTCCCCCGCGCTCAGGATATCCCCCTCCCTCTCCAACGCGCTGACTCCTGCCCACATGCCCTAGTGCACCCTGCAGCATTTTGGAAAATCTGAGTGGACTGGCTCTTTTTTTAGCCCCTGCAATCCTTGTTCTCCCCTCTTTGGAAGCGCTGACTACAGCCCATGCCGCTGGGCTGCCGTTCACGCCCAAGGGAGCCAACCCAGACAGGAGTCCCCTCGTCACAGTGCTCTGTGGTGGCATTTTGCTCTCCTCCAGGCACGTTCGCCTGGCTGCACAAACCATAATGCAGAAAACCTCAGGGCTCTGTGCTACCTTTTGGGACTGTTKGCTCCAAAAAATGCAATGTTATAACAGAAATTTTGCAATCCGCTGCACTGAGGGAAGGAAAGGTGCTGGAAGAGCAATCAAATCTCATCCTCCTGGGAGGTCAAGTGCAATAAGAAGCACAGGGTATCACAGGGCTGGGAATCCCCCATCTCCAGCATCGCGGAGCCAACTGCTGGTTCTACCCACTCATGAGTCCTCAACGCCTCCCGAGGTGTGACATGCTCCAGAAGTGTGTCAAAAGGGAGGAGAAGGGCTGATCTAGTGCTAAATATTTACCTTGCAGATACCAGCTATGGCGTCAAATCTCACACGCCTTCCTTAGGTCCAACCTCAGCGTGAACTCACCCTGGGAAAGGGTCTCCTCGTACAAGGACATGTATAACATATTGGTTCAGCTTCTGGCTATTCCCCTAGCTTCAATGTCCTGCAGTGTAAAATATACCACTATCGCTCCATATAGTACAGCTCAGCATTATGGTTCCTGAGAGCAGAGTCTTGTATAACAACCCTAATAAATCTTGAATCATTTGAAGACCAACTCACACAGGGTGTAGATTATTGATATTGGTAGAAGAGCACCCACTGACTTAAGTGGGCCCTGAAACCACCCAATAAAGACTTAACAGCCATCCAGCCTTGCAAAGTAGGGCCTGCTTGGTCTTTCTTCTAGTCTACAGCAACATCTGACCAAAGGGAGAGCATCCAGCCACAAGAGCTCGTTCTGCAAACTCTCACCTGTATGAATACTTCACCAAGACCAGCGAGAGATGTCTTCATATCCCAGCCTCTTTCCTCCTTCCGTAAATCAATGATCTAAGAAGTCTCAAGACATGGTAGGAGGAAGCAGTATGCAGTCAAAAACACAGAAATACGCCTGGCCCTCTTGAGCGTGCAAGATGTTTGCTGAGATTTCTGGGTGCTCTCTGTAGAACAGAAATAGTGGAGAAAAGGAATATAAATAAATATCAACATTTCCAGCCACGAAACTATTTTTTTCTTAGATTTCTTGGAAGTTTAAGCATGAGAATAAATAGGAAATGCTTCGAGCAAAACGTCCTCACAGTTTCTATATTTCATACAAAGAAACATAAACTGGAACAACAGGAGGCACTGGGAGGGAAAATGATGTAGGGTTCAATACTACAGTGGTAGGGAGGGAGGAATTATGCGTATTCAAACTGTCTGACCTCCTGCAAAAGCCAGACGCAAAAATCTCACTCCCAAATTCCTGCTTCAACTTTAACTCTCAGGTGGTTTTACAGTATAATACCAAGGAAATCTCCCCAAATTTTAAAGACCTCAAGTAGCTATGGTTTTACCATGACATTGAGCTAAACACCTCAACAATTCAACAGAAACATCTCCCCAAAAAAAGCACAATGCACAGACCCTTTAGCAGATGTTTCATCAGGAAGGCCAAATAAGAAGGCCAGGGCCTGGCTTCTCTTTTCCACCTCCTTTCAAAGCCACGGCACCTGGCCTGAGGCAAAGCCCTCTGAACTCTACGGGAGTCTTCTCATTGACCAGGGTAGGTCAATCCATCCCAACTCTCATCACCTGCTGCCCGGAGCTCACACTAATTCTCTGTGCCAGCACTTCCCACCGCTCGGGGAAAGCTCCTTGCAGCCCTGCTTAGCTCCTGAAGGTTGATTCCCCTTTTTAACAGGCCAAAACCGCAGGATGCCAACTAATTGCTTCGTGAATGACCCCAGTGTTAGAGGCTCCGCCGCCGTAGCTGGGAGGCCATTCCACACGTTTATGGTGCCTCGCACTTCCTGACATCTGGTTCCAATTGGCGCTGTCTTTAGCTGCTCTGAAAGCTCGAATGGCCCCTTACCTGTGCGAAGGTGGCGGCAAGTCGTGGGGCAGGCATTGCCCCGAGGAGTCTCACCAGATCACCTTCCTCCATTCTCTCAGGCGCCTCTGGTGCCAACCCCACACTCAATCCCAGATGCAACATTCCGGATCCAAATCCTCTTTGTGCTCTCTCCCCTCTTCTTGCATCCTTCGCTCTTTCTTTAATAGATGTGAGTTCTTTCTGGGGGTTTTGGGGTCCTTATTTGTTTCCCATCTACAATATCAGCAGAAAGTCAGTGCTTGCAGAGCTGCAGAGTGTGGAGGAGCAGGTTTTCCTCATCACCGGCTTGAGCTCAAGGCTCAAATACAACCAAACATGCCAAAGATCAACCCCTTGCCCCAAAACAAGAGCAGGACACACCAAACCACAGAATCAAATCTTAAGGCAGGGATCCAAACTGCACTTCTAAACTTAAGCCTGTCCTTTCTCCTGACTTTTCTGTTGCCTTGTCCCAACTCCTGGCAAGGTCCRTGGTCACATTGCCAAGGCCGGATCCTACGGAGCAGCATCCCGTCCCCAGTGAGCCAAAGCAGAGCTCTGATGCTCATTCACAACAGCGCAGCCCATGCGTGGAACTCCTGCACATACATCCCTGGGAGCAAACGCATGTCCCCATGATGGTGGCAACCAAAACTCCTTCCAGCTCACAGGTACCATGCAAGATTACATGCTCACTGTGGAGGACTACAGGGTCCAGTGGTCAGATTCAGCTACCATCAACTAAGACTCCTGAGCACCATCTCCAGTCACAGCTTAACCTGCTGCCCTATTGCTGCTCTGCTGACACGCRGTTTTGCAACCTGTCACGGAGAGTCAGGCTGAGCGTGGGTGCCAGTGACCAAGGCTGGAGCTAGGAGTGCCCCTGGCCAGCTCAGCAGTGGCTCTTTCCCTCTTCCCAGTGTCTTCTGAAGAGGAAGGTGCTTTTACCCCCTCGCTCCTGCCTCTGCTGCCGCCCGCCCGCCCRCGTGGCAGCGCTGATTTGCAGAAACCACAGGGACTAGCTCGGTTTTGGTGGGGGGGGCACATGGGATGACGACAAAGCCCATTTTACTAACAGGGTATTTGGAAATGCTCAGGTAAAATGCCCCGTGGAGTTACAAAGCTGCCAGATTTCTTTGTGTTTGAAGATTAATTAGATGCCAGTTATAAATCYTGACCAGAATCTGAAAAATGACGTGCTGCAGAACTGGAGAGGTTTTGTGTCTTTTTCATTTTGGTTTTTCTTTCCTTAGTGTATTCTCAATCCAGGCTGCCCAGGGGTTTTTTGTTTGGTTGTTTTTTTTGTGGGCTTTTTCTTTTTTGGGTAGGAGGAGGATGGGCGGTATGGAGGAGGGGGTTTAGGGCTGCTCTAGACCCCATCAGATGAGAGTTCTGGAGCCAACACAAATAAATACCCAGAGCTACAGGTCTAGGTTCCTGACACACTGTGACATCAGGTCAGGGACACACTTAGGGACATCCTCACCCCGACCCGGTCAGAATCCAATTTAAAGCCCAGATATTCCAGACCAGCCTGATTGCCAGCCCTGTGCCCCAGKGCTGGAGGAGACCTTGCAGGAAGAGCGGGACCAGGACCACGGCACCACACTGGAGTGGATGGGAGCTCCCAGGAGCAGGCTGCAACATGGACTAACCCAACTGAGAAACCGGGTGCAAGGGAGGGAAGAAGAAACCTTCAGGACCAGCTGCAATGAAGAGATGTCTCCTCACACCGTCTAAGCGTGTGGAAGCGTGCCAATGCCCCAGTGTCGCCTGCATGATGAAGGGGAAAACAGTGGGCATTAGGGAGCGTGACACCTGCGTTTCCCCATGCGCTCCTGGAGCTGGCGTGCCAGCCGGGTTGATGTATCGATCGCGGTGCCTGCGTCCCTCCGCGCTCGCCCGCACGTAGGGCCCCCCAGCAGCACGTGCCCGGCGTCGCTCGGCACCTGCCCGCGCACACGGCTCCTCGGGCTGACTCACGTTGCTCCGTCCTACGCGTTCCAAGGGCGCCGGCGGAGCTGCCCGGCTCGCAGCCGCACGCAGCCCCGCCGCGGCACCGTGCCCTTCGGCACACTTGGCCCCGACGCAGCGTCCCGGCGCTGCAGCCCTTGCAAAGGGCAGCGCGGGTTTTCCTGGAGCGTGGGGTGGAAAACAGCGCGGAGAGCCAGGACGAGGGTGTCTCGAGGCGGACCGAGGGGTTGCTTGCCTGCAGAGGGCAGCAAGGGAGCACAGCCAAGCGCCGCCGTCCGGCGTCTGGCRCGCATCCCGGATCCAGCAGCTCTAGGATGTGCAGCCCGTCCGGCACCCATCCCTGCGCGTTTGGATCCGTCACYGCTTCACTGCACCTGCAATGGCACTCCCATGCTGGGGAGCCCTGGCGCCTTGCATGCAGACGTGCACCAGAAAGCATCGCCCAGAGAAGCAGGAAATCTGTGCTGGAAAACATCCCCCCAGCACACGGATGCTTGGGAAAAGCCTGGCGTTGAAAGATTTCCATTGGCAGGTGCCAACGTGCCCAGGCAAGCACAGGGTACACCAGGGTGGAGCTCTCTGCAGTCCCTGGAACATCTACACTGCCACTGACATCCCCGAAACAGATGTTATTAGCATTAAATTCTCTTTTCWTCACCAGATAAGGGTGCACCAGCACAATATTAAAGCATGCCATGGCCAGCTTTGCCCTGCTGCCTCCTGCTGCTCCACAGGGGAGAGTGGAGCACGTCCCTCTCAGCCCACAGGGAATAGTTCTCCTTGAGTGACCCAGYGATGTGCAATCAACAGCTCCAAGGAGACCTGCAAGCCTCTTGAGACCGCTGATGCCGGGACATCCCTGTGGCCGCTCATGGGAACCGGCTGCTCCACCTGGCCTGGGGGAGCATCCTGGAAAGCCCCAGTGTAAAACTCCGTCCGTGTCAAGGATGACAAGCACTAGATTCATCAGCCTCAGCAGCTACCTCCAGAATTCAGGTTGTGGCCTTGATTTCCTAGCTGAGTGGATGCCTCCAACAATTAATAAAGGGCTGCTCATTAAGGCGTGGATGCCTCCAACAATTAATAAAGGGCTGCTCATTAAGGCAACACCGTCCCGCTGGCCTCTGAAAGGCAGCGACGCTGCTGCCCCTGCGACTGCACTGTTTAGGACAGAGCATCGTTTACCCACTGATGGAAGGGAGAAACCAGAGCCACGCAACCACTCTTCTGTTTGGGGTTTCCCAGCTGTTGCAGCCAGGACTTTGAAGCCACACTAATGCCTTCTTTTAATCCACCTCCCATGGGTTTCTTTCCCTATTGTTAAAAACAACTCACATAATTCCTGTTGGGGCACCGCAAGATCCTGGGGGGATAGACAAGAGGCCAGGCCAGCGGAAGCCTCTCTGGAAAGGTCATAACCAAGGAAATCGACATTTTATGTGGTTTTGTTCCAGAGATTGCTCCTGTACCCAGTGTCCTTGCATACCTGACGCACTGATCCTTGCTGGACCTTCCTCCTGCACTGGTGCCCGACCGATTGCTTTGGAGCTTCCAGCAGGTAAAAGCAAGCCTCGTGGTTCCTGCGCTGCATAAATTTACTCACGGAGCAGCTTTCCTCAAGCGCTGGAGTTAAACAGATGTACGGACGAGCAGAAAGCGAGSCGCGCGTCCCCTCTGCGGCCAGGATAACCCAGCCGCCTTCAGCCAGAGCACGCCCGGAAAATTAGTGGTGTTTCAGTCTCGGGATGGAGCTGAGAGGAGAGGCTTCGCTGAGCCGTAGCACGTCTCCCTGCCAAAAGGATCAGACCTGGGGAGCTCTGCTTGTACAAACGCTGAAGCTAAATTTATCCTTCCTACCGAAGGAGCRGAGGGTTTGGGTTAATCCAAGCACCTCAGCGGAGCATTTCCTTTAGCACTCAGCCTTAGCAGCAGCCAAGCCAGGCTCATCAGCCTTAGCTTCACTGCAGATAAGTGCTTGGAGACCACATCAGAGCAGCCTGGAGGCAGCACAGCTCGTTGTATTTTTTTCCAGCTCCTCCAGAAATGATGCCACCGAGTTCCGCTTGATCCCTTTTGACCCCTTAAAGAAAATCAGATAATCCCACGAATGGCAGAGCAGTCTCGTTTGCAAGTTTACCCGTGCTCAGAAATGGCTTTGGGATCCTCTGGCCCTGCTAGGACCTGCTGCTGCAGCTGAGCCTTTTGCAAGCACAGCCATTGGGCTTGAGCCCTCCCGGCAAGCCCTGAGGTCAAGCCCATACCCAAACCGGAGATCCCTAAAAATAAAGACAGGGCCCATGTGGCTGGTGCTTTCCAAGTCCGCTGCTCAGCCAGCCCTGGAATATTTTCCCACTTGACGATAGCACTCAAAGTGTAAATAAACCACAAATTGCAAAGCAGGAGAGCACCTGGGAGGTGGGCTGGAGGCCTGGGTTGGCACCTCAGACCTGGGYGGCCAGGAGAGTTTGCTGCACGTTTTGGGGTCGTGGAAACGGTGCGTGCACGCTGGCTTGGTTTGGRTGTCTGCACCACAGGGCTGACCGTGTCTGATGTCTGATATCCCTTCCCTTTGAACAGCCAGGATAACCACATGGACCTGCCACGCTCTCGTGTTTGCACCAATGCGGACCCTGGCACAGGGTGCTCAGATCAACCTCACGTTGGGTATTTACACAGCAAGGAGGCTAAAGCAAAGGTTTCCTCAGTTCTGGTTCATCCACAAAAATTCAAATCTGGGAGGATTTTTTCCATTGTCTAAATGGCCAAATCCACCTGTCCCACATACTGGGGTAAATTAGGCTAATGTTGGTGCTGATGGTGCCATTATTTTCTCAATATTAGAGGAGCTGAGAGCATCATTTGGTCCAAAGCGATCAGAAATTTAATCAATCCTGTTGTTATCTTTCCTGTGGGGTGCACAGGACCACATCCCCAGCAGATTTCCTAAGGACAGAACGGGAATTTACAGCCTGAYGGGAAGACATCTCTGATGGGTTTGTACAAGTCACTGCATCATCTGGGGGGACAAACGGACCCTCAGAGCAGYGAACACCAAAGGAGTCAACAGCGCTCATGTCACCTGCTGGTGCACTCGAACCAGCACTTAGACCATGAACTGAGTTGGTGTTGGTCAGGAAGCTCCCACACACCTGGCTGACCCCTCTCCCTTGGGAAACACAACGGGACTCTCAACACAACTCCCCTGGGAAACAAACTGACTTTGGAAAATCCATTACTCCCATTCAACACCGCTCAGGGAATTAATATTAGATTTAACAACAAAGAAMTGACAGAGAACGATCAAAAAACGTCCGGATAACTCAAAACCCTGTAAGAAGTGTGAGTTGGAGTGAGAACAAGACGGCGTATGGAGCAATTGAGCTCTTTGGTCGCTTAGATGCGTGCACGTCATGTGCCTTTTGACCCCGTTGGGTGCCTGGCTGAGGGAGGCAGTAGGTCTGAAGTGCTGCCTCTGGAAAGCAGCCGCTCCAGGGCACATCTACAGGCCCGAGGGCCCAAGTTGGCCAACGGCAGGTCCCATCACAGAGCTGCRATAGAGAAAAAGCTGCGTGTGATCCAGAAACTCCTTAGGGAGATGAGCTCTCCTCTGTCAACGAGCTCTCCTGCCCCACATCCCATTTTTTTTAAGAGGATTAATGGATGATGACGAGCCAAAGAGGCAGCAGAATGATTCAGAGAGTAAAGTGAAAAGCCCTTGCAGCAAGAGACTTTAGGAACTTGGTAATTTTTACTTAACTTATCAAAAAAAAGAAAAAAGGAAAAAAAAGACAGAGAGCGGATTTAATTACCTTGTGCAAGCCTCTTTGCWAGGAGGAAAATCTGGGTCCTAAAGGCCTCTTTAACCTGCTGGTGAAAGGCAGAACAAGAATTAATAGCTGAGAGTCAGACAAATTACAAGTGGAAATAAACAGTGAGGGTGATTAACCAGATGAGCTGCTGAGGGACGGGGCGGATCTGCCGCCCCTTGATTTCTTCAAGATGGGATGCGTTCCTGGAGGACGTGCCTTCGACGGGTTCCAGTTGYGGGGCACAGCGCACAGGTGAAAGGGTGAAATTTAAGGGCCGCGTTCAGGAGATGAAACAGGATGATCTAATGTCCCTCCTTGGTCGTAAACTTGATGGATCTAGGAACCTGTGAAAGTTGGCAAAGGCGCGTTTCCCCAGCCTGTCCTTGCGTACAGAATGTTTGCTTGATTTAATAAAACTGCATATTAGAAACAGCTTCCTAATTCTCCGTGGCAGCGAGGCTTTCAGGAGCAGACGTTACCCAAATGGACCCGGTAACAAGAGCTTTCTTCATCTCCCACTCAGCCCCTAACAGGCCGCGTTGTGTCTCCGGATGAGTCCTAGACCCTAGGACTGACTCAAGACTTAAAGCAACTCAAGACTCGCCTAGAGACTKAAGGCAACTTATTCTTATTTCCATTAAGAAAAATAAGACAGAAAAAAAAGAAAAAGCCCAACACCTGGAAAAACTTTTTCATTTGCAAATAATAATGATAATTTTGACCTTAGCTCAAGCTCTTTCAGCATCACAGACACCAAGGATTTGCATCATTGCGGGGAGCAAATTCAGGCATCAGGRTGTTTTTGGAAGGGGGATACATGGCTAAAGGTGGCAGAGGCTGCCAGGAATGAATCCAACCCCTGCCATGAAGTGGGACAAGGGCCATTTACTGGGTGCGGCGGAGATCAGAGCTAGYGGAATGCCACCGTGGAGCGGTGCCATCCATGAACCCACAGGGACGAGCAATGAATCATCTCCACCAAGCATGGAGAYTCTAGAAGACTTTATATGCAACCACCCATCAACCCACCACACTGGTTTTGCTTCTTTATCAGCCCATCTTACATGCATGTCACTCAGTAGGAGGTTTTCAGGAGCTCTTAGCTCGCTTGGGGTGACGCTCCCACAGCCCATGATTTGCCTAAATTCCTCCAAAAACTTTATGTTAGGTCTTAACAGGATATGGCCTCTTGCTCGCATTCAGCACAGGGGTGAATTCCACTCTAGAAACTCTCAGGATGGTCTCATTTATTAGCGTGATTTGACAGAACTCCATTAAAGAATTAATTTCCGGAATTATCTCCAGAGAGCAGGACACTTTGCCTTCTCCTGCACTGCCCATCTTGAGACAGAGAGAGTCTGGGAACCAAGTGTGGATTTCTCTGCATCCACTTGAAATACATGAGTCTGAGTTTTTATTATTTTTTAAACAGAAACCTCTGTAATGGCARTTAAGATGCAAATTATCAATGCTCAATATGAATATAAAGCATGGAACTGCTAGGCTGTCCCAAAGCGGGAAGAGGGAAACCGAGGCATTGAGAAGCTCAGAAGGGCCTASTTGTTGAGAGGGCAAATAGGCCATTGCTGGATGGGGCGAAAGAGGAAAGTAAGGGGTTCTTCTTGCTGTTGGTCCACCAGATAACCTGCTTAACATCACTTACATCCTTCTTTCCCCAAAAACCTTGTTTGAGCTTGTAAACCTTGTAAAACAGCAAAGGGTTTTGTAAGTCAAAAAGATGGAGTCCTAGAGCCTTCTGACTATATCTGTTATCAGACAACATTACCTTGTGTCTGCTCAAGAACCCCGAGGAGGTTGTCTGCACAAAAGCGGGGACAGCTCAGAAGAAGTCCTCTGAGCACGAGAGACAGAGGAAAGTGGAGCAGGTTAACGATTCAATCTTGATTTCTGCAGAATCAAAGGAAAATTCAGAGTGGAAGGGGCCTCAGGCAGGAAGCCATCTGGTCCAATGTCCTGCCCAAGGCAGTGGGTTCACCACTCACCCTACCCCACAAGTCTGTCACTAGCTCTAGTGCTCCACGGTGCAGAAGGACTCGACAAGACACCAAGAGACCTACCCAGCATCACTGCCAGTTTTGAACTCRACACGGAGAGGCCATCCAAAAGATGGAATGCCAGGAGACCTTGACCCCTTTGCAGCAAAACTGCATCAGCTTGCAGGATGGAAGATGGTGAATTTGGGATGAAAACAAACAAACAMACACACTCAGAGGATTCACCAAAGATTTACTGTCCAGAGGCTCTTAGCTGCCTTATCAGCACTGGCAGATAACTTGCTTGCTGTGAAAGGCTGATTCAGAGAGGTGCAACGTTTCAAGCACTATAAACCTTGAGRTATTAATCATGAGAAGACTTCACTGTAAATTAACCTTAATGGGCAGGTTAGCTTTAACAGGAGGATGACCCTGTGGTCTCTTTGGATCCTTCCTACATAGCTTTCCATGGACAAACAGTGGTTAATTTTCTCGGAGTAATCCAACACATGAATTTAGTCGGGACARATTTGCCCACAAGGCCCCTTCGTTGCCCCAGCGAGTGTATCCACCCTGTGATTAATATCCAGCAAAGGAAATGTTCTGCTTTATTAATAGACGCAATAATGTCTGTCTTAATGAGACTCCTGCAAAAGCAATTCTAATACTCAAGGGCTTCTGTTTTCAAATAAACTGATGTGGAAGAAGCTGACTGCCTCACCTCAGGCCAGCTAGAGACTGGGGGTTTGAGCTAATTGCTAAATGCTGCAATCGGACTCAGCTCTTCCACTGTTTTTCATTTTCCCTTCCAGATGACATGGAATGTCATTTGATTTCCGGGGAAGTTGCTGGATGTAATCTGTCAGGGAAGTACCAGACTCTCTGTGTTTAGTGACCAAGAGCTCTTAATGTGGTCTGCAAATGGAGGAAAACTCAGCCAGAGGCATCTGGAGCAAAGCGTGCCGCTGCACAGGCGGATCTGGAGACTTCAGCATCCCTTTGCAGACCATGCACAGCTGTTAAAGCTCCACGCCACCACTTCAGTCTAAGGTTAAGCTGTACTTTCTTGTGCTTTTGTAAAACGTCCAGTTCTTAATCCAAGCCCTCCTTCCATCATTAAGTATTTGCTGGCTTCCTACCCTTCCCTACCCCCAGCTCCACGACCTCGTGTGAGATGAGGACACCAGGCTGGGGACAAGGTTGTAATTTTTGGTGGTCTGCAGCCCAGCACTTTGAGCCTGCCAGATAGGACTGGCAGCCTTGCTCGTTGTCACATTGCTGGCTATACACCACGGAGCCCTCACCTTCCCATCCCGTGTTCCCACTCTTCTGAAAGTGATTTACGAGCCACAGCATCCAAAGAGAGAGATCTGCTTTGAGCGGGATCCAAAGAGGACGGGGCAGCCTGGTGGGGAGCAGCTCTGCCAACACCTACAAAACAACCCTGGAGCAGGACCAGACCAGGACATCCCTAACCAACCCATGCCCCTCACCTGAGGCTCAGCCAGGCTCCATCCACACTTGTCCCCATTTCTTTTACTCTTTCCCTCAATATTTGCCACTGGCCGTTCTTGGAGACAGAATATATGGTAAGGAGGATGCAGCAGCTGTTCTTACGTTTAACAGTTCACGAGTACCTGAACAGCACTTCTGTGCTTGTTTCGGGTTGCTCTATGTGATCCATCACCATAATACATAAGCACGTCCAAAGAGCAATCTTTTCCTACTGAGCAGAATGATTCCATGCAGCCATAATTAGACAAATATTGTTAAAGGAAAAGCTATATACGAATGTAGACTAAACACAGCTCTTATGCCAGATAAAACTGTGTTCGTTACACTGAAAGAGGAACTGTTCGTGCTATAACAAACGGTCAAACATGATACTTCAGAACAAATATACATATATACTCCATCTATATTTATAATGCTGAAAAAGCATATAAAAGCCTGATCCAGCCTCCAACACATGCAAAAGAAAGACAACCATTGACTTTTCTGCATGCTGGAGGACACAAAACAGTAACGTGAGCTGGAGGACCCAGGTGAGGTCAATTGGATGCGGGGAAAAATCCTTAGTGTGAGTGAACTAACTGTTCAAGTACTGTCTGAGACGTTGAGGGAACGTTTGTGTTTGGAGACCGGRCTCCTCAGCATTAGTGAGACATGCAGGGATGTGCTCAACGTTAATTTAACTCAATTTCCTGTGTCATCTAATGGTGGCTTTGAGAAGTTACTGTGTACTGTTTGGATGAAGTCCACCTGGTAGGAGAAACGGAGAGACAGAACATGAAGCAGATCTGGAGCAATGCCCCAAATCCTCCCCTTTCTGCCCACATTTAACCCTAAGTTGAAATGTGAAAATATTTCATACTTTAACAGAGAAACAGGTTAACAAGCGAAGCAATGAAGGTTGTGCTGCTGAAGTGGGACTGGGTCATCCGCACAGATTTCGGGCGGGAAAGCTGAGGTTGAAATGAGTAAAACACTTTTTCCCAAGGTCTCTGTCTTGCAGCCCGTTCCCAGTGTGCCGTAGCTGGCACTTCCTGGTCTTCATTCTCCCTGGGAATCTCCTCAGGGTCCTGGGGAAAGGACGTTTTGAGAGAATCTCACATGGAGTCTCAACCTTAACTCGGCCAACGTGCGGAATGTCTCCTGGGAGCATTATCAGGCCACCAGGAGCAAACAGCTTGGAAGAAACTAGCACAAAATTTCCGTTGGCTTTTCAGGACAGACACCACCACTTTGCTGGCAGGACATGGGATACGGTTGAATGAGGCTACCCAGTGACCACCACGTGCAAACCACGATTTTCGGCTCCTCCAAGCCAGCAAGAAAAACCAGCTCTCGGTCTCTGYAAACTCAGGCATCCCTTCATGAAATCACCTCGAAGGAACAAGCGTGGAGCCTCACYGGGACCTGTGCTAGCTCAGAACACTCCTCGGCCCGCAGCTTTGTGCCTCTAAACTGCAAATGGACATGATCTGTTCACCCAAAAACACACACACAGAGCAGACATTGGAAGCTCTCCTGCTCCTCTCATTCTCATGGTTTTCCATGCAGAGTTTTACCATGTTTACCTTATCATTTAAAAAATTAAAATGTATAAAACCAATAAAAACCCCCAGACCACACTGGGGTGCATGCTGGAGCCGAGGCCTCACAGACCGCCTTGAGGAGAGCTCTGAATCCAGGAAGCCACCTGGAAAYGCCCCCGTTTCACCTGCCCCGCTCTTTTTGTGTACTTTCTTCCTTCCCTTCAATAACATTAACCGTGGAGGCTATTTCAGCTGCCCGGTTATTTTAGCTGCCCTCCGACATGCTGCACAGTCCTTTTTAAGTCACCCTACCGGCCATCCCCTTAGAAAGACCTGAGTCTCGAGTCTATTCCTGGCTTGCAGACTAAAGCCATGCTCCAACCGGCCAAGGGGGAGCAAGAGACTTCCCTTGGAGGTCTACGTTCAGAAGACTGGGAGAAGCAAAGGAAGTCCATGGATGCATATATATACATACACACACCCCTTTTCTACACTCGCACAACCTTGAAAAAAAAAAGTTTCCAAGAGTTTAACTAAAGTTAAAACAAAGCAAGTAACATGAAACTCGGTCCGGGGCCAAATGGAAAGTATATTTCATATGACCGACCTGGGCTGCCGTACGGGAGCTCCCGTGAGACCTCCCTCCAAAGCTCCTTGCTTCTGTTGGAGCGGAGCAAGTCACATCATCCCGCTGCGGATAAMAATAAAAGCCATGAAATAAAATAAATAAGTAAAAGAGAAGGGGGTGGGGAGGGAGGAAGGGGGAAAAAAAATCCCAAAGAGAAAAGGCTGAAAGGAAATGACCTTCCCTGCTATTAAAGAGGTGGCAGACGGGTATTATAAATGCATCATGGGTTGGAAGGGAAAGAAAGGGCGAGGAGGTGACACATCGTCCCCCTCCAGCGCAGGGAAGGGGCTGGGAACGGGACGGGAGCGCGGCCGAGCGCGGCCGCACGGCGCTGTGCCGGCGACGGCCGGCGCGGATGCCGCGGGGCCGGGGCTGCCGGGACACCTCCCGACCGGCGAGCAGGAAAAGAGAGAGGCCGCAACGCGCCCCAGGGAGGGACCGGAGCCTCGGATCCTCTGGCTGCGTCTAAGGGACACGGTCTTGGGTTACACGGTCATATTTTCCAGCCAACTGTACAGGGCTCTGTTAATTCCTCAGGCTGTCACTTCCTCCTGCAAAGGGTTTGCAGCCTCCTGCTTTGCAGTGCTCCCACTGCAGCCAAGACAGCAGCAGCACTCACTTTATGGGGAGAAGGGCACAGAGACAGAAGCTAATTACTTAATTAATTACCTAATAACTCACCTGAGCCCTCCACACCCATCCTGCAGCCCTGATGCCACCAACAGCTTGTCCAGGGCTCCTCCATCCCGTGCAAAACAGCTCCTCCACCAACTCCATCAACAGAGGCTTAAGACCAAAGGTTCCCAAAACTTTAGGGGCTTTGGATGTCCAAAGGAGGCCCCAAGCATGGCAGATTTGGCAACGCTTGCAGATTTGCTTGGGAACAGGTTGCCCAAGCAGGCGATCACTTGGTAGCCYAAGGGCAGGATGAGGGGACCAAACAAGCAGCACCACTGCTACCGATCCACACTSTGCAAGGATATGGGTCCTTCCTCTCTAGCTTATCCCAGGAAAGCGTCTTCTGCCTGCCCTCCCCTATATTAGGTTTTCATACCCAGCAAGCCGATGTCTCTTAACGCCATCATTCTAATGCATCGGTTGTTGAGTGCATATTCTTCAAGCCGTGGTGCCATCCTAGCCCCTGAAGAAAGGGCAAGTACAGAGGAAAGCAAAGAGGGGCTCCCCACATGGTCCTCTTTGATGCAGCAACAACATCCCTGTGCCGGGTGGCCCATCCCACCCACRTAGGGTGCAAGCTCCCAGAGGAGGYAGTGGTGAYGGGCAGGACCCAGGGCAGCTGGAGACAAGTTCCTCTCCTGCCCGGCACCTGCTTCCCTGGTAGACCCTGGGGAGAGGAAAACCAGGATGGGCTGGATCTGAACAGCGGGACCACCAAGCTGGGAAGGGACATCAAGAGGGGTCACCTGTAGCAGGCTGCTCAGGGCCATGGTCCATCAGATTTGACCATCTCCTGGGAAGGAGACTCCACAAYCTCCCTGGGCATCCCATGGCAGGGCTTGAGCACCCAGGCAGTAGAAAAGCTTTGCCTTGCATTTAAATGGAATTTCCTGGATGTGGGTATGTGCCTCCTGCCAAGGCCACCTTGGCCATAACAGAGGGAGCAGAGAAACTCCTCAGGGACCATCACTCCAGCCAGCAGTCCCCAGATTCCAAAAATCCCAGTTCCCAGGACAGGGATCCCTTGAGACCCCAAACCAGGAGGACACGGGCCCTGCAAGAAGAGATGACAAGGATATGAAATAAAGGCAGGTTTGGTGAAGGTGTGGAGATCTGGCTCTTTTTATTAGGGAAGTCTATAAAATAGCCACATGGATTACTTTTTTTTTAAAGATCACRAAATACACAACATTCATTCTAATATGTGACACATAATATTATATACATATTAAAAACCACGACTGAAACACATGTTCACACGGCACCAATTTCATAACGAAAAACCCCACAAGTGCTTTTTTCTTTTTTTTAATATTAAAAACAACTGTGATAAAACATATTAATATTTTTCCAGACAATGTTTACAATAAAGAGAAAAAAAATCATATTTTACTAAATAACAAATATTTAACAGCAAAACTTTATACTAAATATCTATTTTGAATTATAACAAAAATAGTACTTATAATAGTTTAAAGACAGACCAAAAAATTTTGTGTATAAAATAATATTATAGCGAATTGGACTGTGCTAAGAAAAAAAAAAACACAACAATATTTCTGAGATTCAAAGTGCTTTACTCTGCAAACCCACTGCAGCAACTTCTTTTAGTCAAGTTCTATTAGTTAGGAATGGTAAAAGGAAAGCATGACTTACTTAGGCCTAGATAAAATACTCACACACACAAACATTATATATACATTGGACGGAAGCATTATATATATAATGGATGTATGCACCGTAGAGGAGCTCTCTCCCATCGGTCGCGCATTCGAAAGCGTGTTTGGTTGTTCACTTTGCAATGACAGCAAAACTTTAAAAAAAAAGGATTTTTGAAGGGCTCCCTTCACTGATTTCCCATAGGGGCAACCGAGGGACCTCCCCGTGATGTCCCCAGCAGGTTTTTGCTATCGCGACAGTGGCTGGAGCTCCCGTGGGCTTCCAGCCCTCGCCCTTCCTCGCCTGCCCCACCACCACCATCCATCCCCCTGCCCGTCTCCCACCTCCCCCTTCCCTCCTTCCTGCTCTCCCCTGAGCACCACTGGATGCCTCTCGGCTCTGGGGCCTTCCATGGCTCTTCCCTATGGACACTCAGCCACCTCCTGTTCCTGCATGATCTAGGTGGCTCTAGGGGGAGAAGACCCTGGACACCCTCCYGTGCCACCTACCTGTCCCCAGGCGCTTGCCCCAGGAGGTTCAGCCAGTCCTGCTGCAGTCTCCTTTGTATCTCTGGTTTTGGGATTTCCTCTTGATTGCAACTAAGCCCGCTCTCCCAACGGGAATGTTTTCTCAAGGACAAGGAGTACCTGAGACCTCCTGACAGTGCCTGAGCCTGCAGTTTCTATCCCAATTTCCAGGCTTGCAGCTTGGTTGAGCTTCAGCTTCCAGGAACACGGTCCCAAGGCACCAGGAAGCTCCTGAGACCTCACTCTGGACTTTGATGTGTTGCTCCCAAACCATGAGGTGAGGTCTGGAGCTGAAGAAGCCTCCTGAGAAGACCAAGAGTTGGGTTTGAGGTCAGCCCAAGGTAAGCCAAAGCCTTCTGCTAAAACCCAACAGTGGTGGCAGGGGCAGCAACCTCAGAGACCGCCTGGAATGCAACCATGCACTTTGCTACAAGCGGAGAGCGTCCTACCAGATGGTCCTGTGTCATTTCAGCTTGGCTCTCTGCTAGTCAATCTCTAGGGCTTCCCCTCTGCTAGAAAACCACCTCCCTCTTCACCGGCCCCGAGCCAACGATGGGCTGCCACGGCCATCGCTCGCTCATCACTTCCTTAGACCTTCCACAGAGGTGCCCGCGCATCAAAAGCACGACCTGCAAAGCAACCTGGTAAGAAACATCTACCTTCTCCCTTCCTCTTCCATACCCTCCGACTCATCTGGACACCATTAGGCAAGACCACGCCACCCATCCTGGCTCTCCTTTGCTCCTTCTCCGCCTTGGAGACAGGAGAGGTCCAATGGGACCATGTGATGCCACCATGCATAGAGCTTCTCCAGGAGGGAAATGCCTCCCCRTGGCAATCTGGAGTGAATTTCCCCATCCAGGCGTTGGATGCAGACACCATACGTGGTCCCTGCTCTCACTAGGGAGCCCAGGCTTGCCTTGACCCCAGCTCGCCCAAACTGGGGCATCTYGAGCACCCGGGGACCGTGGAGCTGACCTTACATGCACAGCCCCATCCCACGCCAGCACCACCCACCCGCTCCGCTCGAACCCTGGAAGCATCTTGCACACAAAAAACAATTAATGGGAATAATAACAATCCATCGGGAATAAGCCCACCGGCAAATCCAAGGCAAGGTACCTTGGTGGCCACCGCGGGAGTCCCTGCCAACGAAAAACACCCCGGCACAAGACGGACAAATGAGGCACCCGCCGCCTTAGTTATAGAGATCACCTTTAATGCGCAAACGCCTCCCGGGAAAGGGGGCACACGGAAAATAAAATAKAAAAATAATAATTAAAAAATAAGAATAAAAAAAAAACAGAGAGGGAGCCTCGGAGTGTGGCTGGAGGGGGTTCGAGGTCAGTGCGCGCACCCTGAGGAAGAGCCAGAGCCAGTGGCAGGGAGACGGACACGCGGGGAGACGACCCGGAGCGGCGTTCCCGCGGGCGGGAAAAGAGGCCGGAGGCGGCACGCGGACGGATGGGGACGCGCAGGCCGTGTAGCAGCAGCAGGCGACTCAACGAGGGAAAAAAAAATATTTTCTTTTTAAAAAAGGGGAAAAAAAGACAAAAAAAAAAAGACCATCCCTCCATCCCCACCCACAGGGCCCTGAATTAAAATACAAAAGTGAAAATCAAAACGCACTTGTCCGGGCACCTCGCTCCTGCTCTTGGAAGGGGTGGCATGCAGCTCGCTCGCCAAGGAAAGATGGGTCAAAAATAAGGAGCCCCCCGACCAAAAMCACGACCAACGATCCCCCCTTCCTACCCCACCCCGCTCCCCCCCAAAATAAAACACTGTTATCGCCAGCTAGTTTAACACTGTTCARAAAGGACCAGAGGCCGCCGGAGGTCTCGGCCGCCCCTCAGGTTTGGCCAGACCCCGGCGGATGCCGAGGGGACGCAGGGCGGCCGGGGCTGGGGCTCCCGAAGCCTTTCCCGCTGGCGGCGCTCCTCCTCGCAGCAAAAGGCTTTCATAGATATTTATATATATATATTTATAATATTTAGATATTGTGTATGGTCAGCCAGTCCCAGCTCTAGTTGGGTTGGGAAATTCTTCTCTTATTTTTCTTTTTTTTGAATTTTTTCTTNTTTTTTTTTTTTTTTTTTTTGTGTTTTTCTCCTCTGGACGGGACAAAACACGTGGCACCCTCGATCTTCTCCAGGCCCCCACAGAGAGGGCGAGCGGCTTCGGCGCATGCGCTGCCGGAGAAAACAGTCTCGAGCCGGCGGGCCTGCAAAGCGAGTGGTGCAGAGGAGCCCCTCGTGCCTCTCCTCCTCCTGCTCTCCATCCCTCGTGTCCTCCCCATTGCTCCCACCCCACCCCTCCGTCCCCGTCCGCCCTTCCCGGGGCAGCCGGAGCGGCTCTACACCGTCGCCCCCAACATAGCGTCCGTCTCCGTGAGGATCTCGTTCTGGTTGGAATCCAGTCCGAAGAACTTGACCTTGAGCCCGTCAACSGGGTGCACCACGGGCACCAGGGTGATTTTGGGGAAAGTCCTGGTGGCGAGCTCGAAGCGGCTGGTGCTGGCCAGCTCGATGGCCAGCGCCTTGAGGAAGAGCTTGGCCAGGTGCTTCCCCAGACAGGTCCGTACTCCTCCTCCGAAGGGGAGGTAATGGAACCTGCCGTCCTTGTCTTCACTGCGGCCCTGCCCGAAGCGCTCGGGGTCGAAGACGTCCACGTCCTTGAACACGGGCGCCGTGTCGTGGGTGTCCCGGATGCTGTACATGACGCTCCAGCCCTTGGGAATCTGAAAACCCTGCGCAGAAAAGGGAAAGGGGCAGAAAGAAAACACAAACGGGTCAACTGTGCCGTAGGGARACTTGGAAGGAGACCAGGAGAAGGAGAGAGAGCAAAGGCAGATGCTTTCTCTCCTTTTCTTTGGGGTGACTCCTGGTGCAGATTTCAGAGAAGGAGAGAGMGCTGTTCAGGGCCTGAGTTATGAGGAACAGGACGATTCTATCATCCTGTGAGCACTTATCAAGGTTCCCAAATCAACCACCACATTAATAGGATTTACAGCAATGGACAGGTCTCTAGGTTTTGTTTTGCCAGCAGGACATGCCTCGGTGAGCAACCTGCCCATCATCTGGCAGGCAGCAGATGCCCTCCATGGCCAACCTTTCCCTGGACTTCTCTTGTCCTCCCAAAGATCTAACTGCATGGGTCTAAGCAGTTAGTAYGGAGCCACATCTTCCCCATCTCCCTCATTTCCTCCAGCTCTCCCCGACGTGGAAGAGTCTCTTGGCTATATCAAGAATCTCTTGGCCTTTTCCTCCAAGGAGGGTCTCTCTTCCCCCGCTGCMCATCAAAACACACCAGATCCTGACATTACTGAGTCCCCTGACCCATCTGTCAAAGCTAAGCAACGGAATCATAGAAACATTATGGTTGGGAAAGACCTTTAAGATCATCAAGTCCAACCAAATGGGTTCARACATCGCCTGGGGTGCAGACACTGTGAGAGCGCTGGAGATTGAGACRTTAAAGGGAGAAGACAACGATGCAGGAGAAACACTGGGGCCGAGGATCAGCAACTACTCACATCCAGCTCGAAGGTCTGCAGCACCGTCCGGTACCCGCCGGAGATGGGAGTGAAGAGGCGAAGCACCTCCTTGATGACGCAGTCCAGGTAGAAGAGGCCGTTGATGTTGTCCAGCCGCAGGGAGCCCTCGCAGATGCAGCCGTTGTGGAGGATGCCCTTGCTCCGCAGCTCCTCCCGCAGCTTCTCCAGAACCCGCGGGTGCTTGAGGAGCTGCATGATCAGGGAGGTGCTGGCGCTGGCGGTGGTGGCGTAGGCGGCAAAGATGAGCTCCAAGGTGCCGTCCTGAAAAGCAAACGGAGGGAGAKGGGGTGAGGAACGGCGAGGAGGGGCAGGTGGCAGGGCGGGTTTCCCCTTCCAGACAAAGGAAGACAGTGACAGATGGGCACGTTCTCCTGGGACTGACATGTGGCTGCTGCTGCCAGGTGGGACAGCAAAATCACTCAGGAAAGCTCCAGATATGCAGCACTACAGTCCCAGGAGGGATCTCCGAGCATTTCTCTGCCTCTTCTGCAGAAAAAAAGGAACACGCTACGGTCTATATGTCTTCTTCTCCCATAGGACTGGACACTCCATCTACAAAGGAGCTGTTTTTCCTATTACAGTGAGACAAACCATCTCACCCTGCTGTGGTGAAAGCCCCACCAGGCTCCAGGACAAGGCAGCCCTGTGGATCTGCTGTGTCCTTTTAGGCACCTTTCCCACGAGAGCCACTCTGCCAGCCCTGTAGCTATGGTTCGCCTTGGATCCCACCAGGATGCAGAAGGCACAGGGGATGGTGGCGACCCACCTTCTCCAGCCCAAGCAAGGTCTGGACCAGCGGCCAAGGCATGATTCTCAAGGGCCAGCGCTTGGATCCGCTGCCCAGCTGCAGCTAGATGCTGAGCTGATCGCCACAGAGATTTCACACCTCCTTTCCCCAATGGACAGATCCCCAGACCTCCATCGTTGAAGGATCCCTTCTTCCATCCCTTCTCCAAGGTTGTCTGGTGTGAAATGCTGACAACCAGCTACAGGGAAAGACCCTTAGCGCCTTGCTCAAGTTAGCAACATGCTTGTGGAGAGCTGCAGAAGCAGGGGAAATTCCCTGTGAGCAGTTCTCAATAGTGCATGAAGGACAAGCTGCGCAGCCATGCCCCTGCTGAGGGATCATACAGCCTTTAGCAAGGGTTGAAAGTGACTGGCAAGTAAACATGGCCCTTTGGATGATTGGCTTGGTGRCACCATGGGCCTGGACAAGGACTAACATCACCTCATGTTGAGCGAATGCCTAGGATTGACCCACAACTTCCTTCTCACACCAGCTTGAGCTTCCCTCCTTAAGGAGTCCCTGCCCCAGGCAGAACGATGGTCTGGCACCAACGACATGGCCATGGGGAGCAGGACCCAAACACCCAGTGACTCCTTGAGGTGACTCCAGAGCCTAAGACCCTGAGCCAGAGGGAGGACGGGGAGGATCTTTACCTTCAGCTCCTGCATGGTGAGCTCCTTGCCGTGCTCCTTGCCGCTTTCTATGAGGATATCCAGAGCGTCAGCGTAGTCCTTGCCCTGCGTGTTCTGCAGTTTCTCCTGGATGGCTTTCTCCAGCCCCTTCTGCAGTGTCTCACGTGCCCGGATCCCCTGCGGAGCAAGAATCCATCAGACTGCTCAGGACACGCTAGCACAACCATCCCTAGCCTGTCCCAGGCCATGCAGTAACGACTGGTGTCCAGAGACAAGGTCAGGAGGACACGTCCAAGGAGCACGACTGCGATGGGGGAACCTGGTGGTGACCCCCACACAAGACCCCTTTGAGCTCAGAAGAACTTAAGCCTCTCCCAGCAACCTGCCTATTCCACCAACCCGCTCCCAGCCGCTGTTACAGACGCTCCAAGAGACGTGCCAAAACGCTGGAGTCGTCGCCCGCCCAGGACGAGCAGGCCCAAAGCAGAGCAGATGACAGAAGAGGCTAATCAGCACCTACGTGCAAACGACAGGCCCGACGTGGGAGCCCCCGTATTGCACCAATTCACACGCCGGCCCCTTGCCTGGGGATTCAAGAAAGTCCCTGGGAAAATTCTCTCTCAAAGGGAGCCGGTCAGCTGCTCTGAAAGGAGCCTCYTCCCGAGAGCGCAAGGGGCTTGCCAAGCGATTTTATCACCCGGCCTCACTAAAGCCATCGCTCTTTGAGCGGGGCTGCMCCGAGCTAACGTCCTGCTGCAAAAGGCTTTAAAAAGACGCGTCGGGGTCATTCACYTGGTTAAAGAACAGCACTGAGAGGCGCAGTAGCAGTCACAAAAATCATTTGGGGAAAAAAATTTCATTTTTCTACATGCATCTTTGCCCCAAAATTCAGGGTAGAAAAAAATCTAACTTTGGACAACATTCTTTTGTTATATTTCCATTTTGCATTTCATGCAAAAACTGGAAGAGCTCTAGGAATGAGAAGATCCACCGCTCTGTCCTGGCCCTTCTGAAGGTAAGAAGGGTCAAACTGGCTAAAAAATATGWAAAATTGAAAAAAATCACTTGTAACAAGTGGTCAAAATTGCCATTTAAATATGGGTCATCCCCATCGTATTCTCCATCACGCTGAACCATAGAGCACCCAACACTCTAAAAACCTATTGGAAGACATTGGTCTGGATTTCTTGACATGATGGCATGCCTCACATGGTGAAAAAGCTTTGTCCCATCTGATCTCAACCCCTTCCCCCATTAGCAAGCTCAGATTTAKAGAGTCTGAGCCCTTCCTAGTCATCAGTTGTCTTGACTCTACTAACACAGGGCTTTGTAGCCCAAGCAGACCCTATTCCTGAACTCTGCTGGTGAGGGGACACCCCAACAACACAAAGACAAGATTCAGCCCATTCACCCACCCCATTCGTCCCAGAACGATGTTACCAGCTCCTAGTGTCTTACCCTCCTGTAGCCGCTGAAGGGCAGATCCACAGGCAAGGAGAAGACGTTCTCCACGAACTGCTGATAGACCTCGAAGAGGCGGCCGAGCTCCTCGTCGGGGATGCGGAAGCCCAGCAGGACGCGGATGGCCATGCGGAAGGTGAGCTTCTGGGCCTCGTGGTAGACGTTGATGGACTCCGGGTTGCTGCTCCAGGCCCGCAGGCTGTCTTTGATCACCAGCTGGATCTTGGGGAGATAGCTCTCCAGGGCCTCGTGGCTGAAGATTTTGGAGAACACCTGCAAAAGAAAGAGCACGGGGATAGGTTTCCACACRGTTTGTACAGCTTCCTTTTTGCCTCCTCTAATAACCCACTTCTGCCCATAAAAAGGGATATCAAGGGCCTCCTGGGCTGAGCACTACTCCTTGTCAGGAATTGCTGAAGTCTAAAATAATGGCACAAAAGGGCTGATAGAGAAACATCCTTCAAGGCAGCCTCCATAGGCCGATCCGCATCGTGACCACCAGAAGTGCCTGGCAAGAACAAGGTACCCTACGGGCCACCCTCCACCAAGGAACCAGAGATGGAGAAAACGAGTCGTCCTGCACCCAGCACACCCAACAGGATGGGCAAGAGCTGCCTTTCCCACAGCTCCGCACCCCACACCGGGATCCCTTGGTGCCCAGCAAGGTGGGAGCTCAGACGCAAGCTCATCCCRCAGCTCCAGTGCTACTAAACAGCTTGCCCGTGTGGATTCTCTAGTGTCTGTTATTATGGTTGTGTTCACACAGGCAAGCTTTTATTTTCTCAATGAGGAGCACTAGCAATTTTTGTCATCTTCCTCCTTTAATAAATATGTCAAAAAGTATTAAAATAATCACTGTGAGGCCCTTAGGGTCCCCATGAAATCTGGCTGAGCTTAGGTAGGAGTTCAAGTGTTCCTGGAGGGAGGGAAAACACARCAGAGGCTGAGCTCGCACAGGATCCGTCTGCTCAAACCCCGGGTCAGCAGCACAGCCGGGGCGCCCACGCCGCCTCCCCCGGTCCCCGGGAAGGGTGGCGACAAGGGCTGTTTGTTCATCCAGCATTAACCTCCGYGCGCTCCGGCTCGCCGGGAAAAGCCCATCCAAGCGGCCTCCGACGGAGGGGCTGCAAAGGAGGCGCGGGGCCGGCGCGCTCCGACCGCCACCGAAGCAAGAGAGCAAAAACCCCCGYGCTCTGCAGAAGGGCCAGAGCTTCCCGAAGCTGCAAATGGGAGATTCTCCTTTCCCCAGCCGGCCAGCGCTCGCTTTCCCAGCGTTTTCCTGGCCACAACCCGGCCCCGCCGCTCGCTACGGGGTTGTTTAGTGGAATAACACCTCTGGGCCCCTCGAGCCCAACGCGGGGGCTCGGCAAGAGCCGAAATTCCCTGCGTGGCCGGTGCCAGGGCAGGTGAATGARCGAGCAGGAAAAATGAATGAATGGGTGGGAAAAATGAACGGTCCTCGAGAGCGCGAGGGAAGGGGGCCCATTCCGCCCGCCTTCCATTGCCGCTGCCCCACTGCTTTTAAGCCACGACCGAGCTGCCATTCCATGCGTGAAAGGGGGTGGGAAAGAAGAAGGAAAAGCTCAAATTAAAGTGCTAAACTGGGCAAAAAGGGCTGGCGGTGCCTCCAGRAAGGGCGGAATGAGCATGGGGGCTGCTTGCAGGGGCCAGGAGAGAGGCTGTTTTCCCGTGGTCACACAGCTCCAAGCTGCTCCACGGACGGCAACGGAACGGAATGACGAACTCTGCGTCCTCCTGGCACCCRTGCTCCCAAACTCCCATCCAGGCCAGATTCCAGAAGGCAGCAGCAGGTCCCTGGCTGCCAATGCACGAAGCGGGGCATATTCTGCTTTTTTGGGAGGTGGAATGGCAGGTTTTGTCCTCCTCTTTTTTTTGTTTTTCCTCTTTTTCCGCTCTTTTCCCCTGCGAGGCTCCCGGCTCCCCGGAGCGCCACCCCGGCTCGCCGCCCGCCGCCTAATCCCGCATGTCAACGGGCCCTTCCCGCGCCAGACACAAGTCTGGATCCCCTTCCAGTCACCTCCAGTTCAACCCTGCCTCTTTCCAGTTGATTAAAAGGGAGGCGAAGGCAGCCAACTTTCCCTCGGATCCTGCCTAAAAATCCCTCCTAGCCTAAAATCCCTGCGCCCTCTAGTGAAACTCAGCCGAATGTCCCGACCGCTTCCCGGCTCCCAGGCAGGAATGCCGGACCAAGCCCAGGTGCACGGAAGGGAATGGGGGCTCCGGAGCCTGCAGAAAGCTCCGCGATCCACCCAGAGCGGAGGCCATCCGAGCCCTTCCCGATCCACCTCTGCTTGTCATGGGATACTGCAGAATGTACAGGTTTCCTAATGCAGGAGATGCCCTTCCAGGGTCTCAGTGTGCCAGGTGCTCCAGAGAGGTCCGGATTCACGTGACAAGGACAGTCCCCGGTCCTGCTTGCACTGCCAGCCCTGCCCATAGCTGTTCTGCAAACCAATGTGCAGAGCTTCCCTTCGGGAYGAGACCCGGGCAGCCTCATCCGACACCGGGAGAGCTCTGCGCTGCCTCCCCTTTCCCACCAGCCCTATAAACGGAGCTGCTTCTGTCGCTCTAACGTGAAACCACGGAGCTCTTGAGGTCGGAAGGGAGCTCTGGAGCTCACGCAGTCCAACCCCAGCCCGCGCAGGGTCACCTGGATCACCCGGCCCAGGAACACCGCCTGGAAAACACTTCCATAAACCACTTGGGCATCAACACTAGGTTTGGCCGGTGCTACACGTCGAAGAGGAGCCCAAAGCGGCTCCTCAGCCTTGCAGACGCTCTGCGTACACGTGTGTTTTGGGTAGCGTTTGCCCCAAACCTGCCCTGTTGCCCTCTTAGAGCAGGTGTCTGCCTTTCCCTACAGCGTCGGACACCGCCAGGCATGGGTCCCATCCCATGGGATCCCATCCCATCTGGATCCACGGAGATGCCAGAGCCCCGTGGGCACCGCGATCCCTCTGCGCGGGCAGGCCGGTTACGGCACCCCCCGTCACAGATTCCAAGCAGAGGCTACTGCTCCAAACCAGACCCAGCTGGGGAAAAAAAGGGAAAAGAAAGCAGAGTGAAAGAGTCTCCTTTGCAAAAGGCGGTTTCACTGAAACTTGAACGATTCAGGAAAAAAAAAAAAAAAAAAAAGGAACTAGGGGGAAAAAAAAATGGAAGATGGTTTCAACATGCCTGGGCCAAGTCATGGTTATTTCATGCATTTCAGTGTTGCTTGCAGCCTTTCTTTCTTTTTCTCCACCGTCTCTGAATACCCGGGTTTGCATGCAGGAAAGAGGGGGACCCACAAGGAGCACCCAACCCTCCAGGCTTCCCAACACAGCCCGTGCCGTAGAGGTGCTGAGCCTTCATCCCGCACATCCCCAGGGAGGCGGCATCCCGCTCCCCTAGACCAGGACAGTCAAACCAGGGAGCAAAGGGGCCAGAAGCCCAAGGCAGAACCCTCGAGCTCTTCGCACATTTTTCCCACCCACCCGACTCTCTCTGCAGCAGCAGCAGCAATCGAAGCCTCCCTGCTAAGCCGAGCTCCTACCCTGCCCTTAACCTCATCTGTCTTTGAGACACCGACCCCGATGCCTGGGGCAGGTAGGAGAGAAGGGAAGGAGCCCGATATCCATCCCTGCCTTGCATCTGCAGGCTGGAAACATTGCCACGGGCAAGAGCTGGGGGAACCAGGACAAGGAGGAAACCAAGAGCAAGAAGGAAGGGGGAGCAAAGGCGYCAGCGATTGCAGTCCCGACCCTTCGTAGGGTTGCAGCCTTCCTTGAACCCCCCCAAGAGTGTTGTTGCTTCAGCCAAGGGAAGGAGCACCACGATGAGGACAGGGAATGGCCAGGAAACAGGAGCCACGTCCAGCCAGGAAGGCTGATGTGAAAGGTGGGATGCCGGCTGGAGAAACCCACCCAGCCCAGCGGGTGCTGCCTTGGAGGAGGCCAGGCCAAAGGAGGAGAAGCACYGGGAGAAAAGGCCCCTTTCTGCGGGCTCCTGCATCCGAAGCGGATCACCACGAGCCCAAACCCCGGATCCCAGACAGGTTGCTACGACCCCACACGAGGCAGGTTGCTCAAACTACCTGGAAGGGCAGAGTACGACACGGCGGGAAGCAGAGCTAGATGAAGATGGTGCAGGGTGGATGCTCAGCCTGGAAAGCCCCCCTGGCCCTGCGGGACTCGTTCCTGGTGCCCCCCATCACCGCTGCAGGCCAGAGCCGCGACCCACAGAGCCCCCTGTTCCATGGCCAGCGAGGGCAGCGGCGCCGAGCGAAGAGCATCGCAGACCYCTGGCTCTGGACGGGCACAACGGGCTACGTGCAGCCCGCGGGACAGGGCCCTGGCTGCCACCCCCAGCCRTTGCTCCTGCGTCTCAAAGGGCACCTGGTGCTTGCAGGGCGTTTTGAGGGGAAAAGCACTAGGAAAATGCAAGAAAATCCCTATCTCAGGAAGCACCTTGCTGTTTTTCTCT
>PTEX01000084.1:2435519-2469346 GCA_003342815.1 Eudromia elegans | reverse complement strand
TCCTCCTCCTCCCCTCTCCCCCAGCCCTGCCCACAGCAGCTGGTTTATATTTGGCTGCAAATTTATGGCCCCTTTTGTGTTCTTAATCCTCTTGCAAACTATATTAAAGCCTCAGACCTTTCTACTTGGTGCTAATAAGCTCAACACTTGTATGCCTCCGAGGCAGAACATTAATTGTGGTGTGTTAATGAATGATGGAGTTTTGGACAGTGAGACAAAGCAGGCCGTGGCTCTGCACTGCTGTCTGCTTCCTCCCCAAGCCTCTGCCTCGAGGACAGCCACCCGGCCCACGGCCTGCTGGGGGGGTTATATACATATATATATAAAAATATATACGCTCCTGCTCTCTTCTTTTTTGGGCTGATTGCGCCTATTTTGGGACAGGCACATTGGAAGAGCAAGAGCTGGATGCTCCGGTGAAACGCAGCGGATGGGGAAGCTCTTCCCGGGGCGACGCCGGGCGCCCCGAGCATCCCCTCAGCCCAAAGCAGCCCCCACGGCGCWGAAGCCCCTCGCTAATAAAGACCGGAGAGCTCATTTCCCCCCGGGGCCCGGGGGAAGGTTTCTCCAACGCGTATGAACTCCGGCGGCTTCCTGCAGGGCTACGGTAATAAACGGGGCACAGGAAAGCACGGAGTTCCCGGCCTCTTAATCCCGCTTTGTTCCTCCTCGGCACCTTTSAGCCAGGCGGCTCCCGGCCCTCCATCAACACCTAAGGGATTAAGGGCTCCCCCGCGCCGGCGCTGGCAGAGAACGTGCTCYGGGAAGGGGAAATTGAATCCCTGCGAGACGCGGGAGGGATGCTGAGCCCGGAGAGCCGCGATCCGAGGAGCGCTGCGAGCGATGGAGCCGCCTCCGGTGCCACCAGCACCGCGGGCGAAGCCGCCGCCGCACGTCCAGCCCCAGCCCTCCTGCCAACCTCCTCCGGTGTTAAAACGCCACCAAAGAGACGAACCYCTSTGCARACCTTCGCAATAGCGGCCGGGYGCGCGGGGACGGGCGCGTGTGGCGGAGAGCATCGTCCACCGCGGCATCCCGCAGCCGGAGCCGCCCTGCGGACACCACGCGGGAGCCGCGGGCTTCAGGGAGAGCCCAGGGCCGAGCCGGGAGAAGCAGAACGGGAAAACACAGGCCGGGAGGTGGATGGAGGAGACCCCGCAAGGCTTTAAGCTGCGTTTTCCACCCCTTAGCAGGCTTGCTTGCCATTGCTGCCCGCTGCCAACGGTCCCTGCAAACGGTCCCTGCTCGGTTCCCCATGCACTGGGAGGAAGGTGCAGACCAGGTGCTTACGGGGAAGGTTTTGGGTGGGAAGGAGCACAAGAAACACCGCTCCAAGGAGCRGGCTGCAAAGCTGGTCTTAAACCAAGGCTTTCCCTCCCGCACCTCTTACGGTACCCATGGCCGGAGGAGGCGAGTTGGAAGTTATGGCTGTTTGAGMGCAACAAAGCGTCAGGACTAAAGCAACTCTGAAGGCACCTGTAATTTCCACCTCTACGAGTCCTCTGGCCTGGAAAACGCCTAGTTTAGTAAAACCGTCAGGATCCCGACCCCGCTGATGGTTGCAAAGGGCTCTCCCTTGGACCGGGAGCAGGGCCAGCTCCGCATCCCGCACGACGCCCRGGAAGAGGCCGGGAGGGTTTTGACAAGGGTTGCAAAGGGAGGCTGCAGTGTCTGGGTGCCGGAGAGCAGCTCTCTCCTGCTCACGGGGACCCCCTCGAGCGCAACTCGGCTCCACACGGCGTCTTTCCCTCCTGGACCACAAGGTCCCCCCAAATCCACAGCAACACCCGAGGCGGCAACACTGGAGAAATCCCAGACCGGGAATGGAGGTCGGGGAGCGGGGCGGGCACCGCGTAAATGTCACACACAGACACAGATGGACACGACACACAGACAGACAGACACCCCGCGGCGGCGCCCGCGGGGGCTCTCCCGAGTGGGACGGGAGCGGCGTTGCCCTTTTAAGAGCGGTGCGGGGCCCGCGCAGCTCCCGCAGCCCAAGTCGCACGTGCCACCAGCTGCGGAGGCGGGGAGAGGCGGAGGGAAACAGCGGGGATAAGGGGAAGGGATGGGGGGGTGCAGTAGACGGCTCCTCCCCCCACCCCGCGGCGGGGAAGCCCCGTCCGGGCCYCCTTCCCCTCCCCGGCTTTCGCCATCGCCCTTTTAAATTCCTCAAAGGCCGGCGGCGCGCGCGCGGGGAACCCGCGGGGGAGGAGGAGGAGGAGGAGGAGGAGGAGGAGGAGGGAGGCGCCCACGCGTGACCGCTCCCCGCGCGTGGCGGGAAAAGAGCGGGCGGGAAGGGGGAAAAGGAGCGGCGGGAAGGGGTGGGGGGAACATGCCCACAGGCCCATTCCGCGCGGCGCGGCGGTCCCGCGTGGGGAGGGGGGGGGGCGGCTTTCCCGCGGCGCCCGTACCTTCCTCTTGTGCCGGTGGATGTCGCCGATGGAGTTGGCCACGGTGTTGGGCCCCAGCAGCATCCTGGTGCTGCGCGGCCACTCGGTGCTCACCAGGTGGTGCTCCCCCATGAGGATCTTGCGCACGTTCTCCGCGCCCGTCACGCGCACGAGCGGCCGCCCCAGCAAGTGCGTCTTGAACACGTTCCCGTAGCGCTCCCGCCGCGACGACTGGAAGCAGGAGCCCTATGGAGGCGGGTGGGATAACGGGGTGGGGGGGAGGAAGCCGAGAGGCTGCTGCGTTACCGTCCTCCGAGTCCCGACCGCATCCCCCACCCCGCCAGACCCCCCCGGGGGGCGGATTTTTGGTGCAAAACATAAAGTAGGTTATAGTAACACCCCCCTTCTTAATAGAAATTATTAGGGCAGCCGCCACGTCAGATTTATTTCATGCATTATATATTAGACATAATATATTGTTTTTATAGGCATATACGTATTTTGGGGCAAGCTCACCCCACGTGGAGATGGAAAACTAGGAGGGGGAGGACGCTCCCCATTCGCACCCTGCGGCCGTGAGGAAGAGGAGGGCGCCCCGAGCAGCTTGGGAGGCGGGATGGGGAGCTGGGGGGTCCCGGGGGGGGGCGAATGGGGAGGGGGTTGACGCTCTTTAAGGTATAATAGAGACCCTCCCCCATGGGCCCGATCCGGAAGGACTCTCCCTCTTAAAGCCCCCCAGCCCTAAACTGGGGACAGGGGGTTGGTGTTCGGAACCGCCCCCCTCGCCCCTCATCGCGGCCTCGCTTCTACGACCAGACCCCCCCCCCTCCCCGCAGAAAGGAAAACCTCCCCCGGCTCCATCAGCGCTCGCTGTCCCCCCCCGCCTCGAAACAAGCTCTGGGGGCGCCCCCGGCGCCTTCCCGGCCCCTTCCCTCCCCCGCCATTCCCGCTTTCCCTCCTCCTTTCCTGCAGTTTTACCTTTATCTCTGCTGGCACCGAAGGGGCTTTTAACATTTTTTTACCCCTTTTTTTCCCGCTTTTTCTTTTTCTCCCTCCTCTCTTCCTCCCGCCCCCCGCCAAAGACTGAATTTACTTGAAAGGCTGCAATTTGCCTAAGTAAGTCTGCAGATTCTGCAGGGCTTTAATAACTTTCCCACATGCTCCGAGGGCTTTTGTCAAGAGCGGAGAAGCCGCTTGGGGGAGAGAAAAAAAAAAATCTATGTATGTATGTATGTATGTATATACACGCACGCGGGTGTGTATATGGATATATAAAATAAAGCGCCGGGGGCAGCGAGCGGCTCGGGGGGTTCCCCCCTCGGCGGCGGCCGCGGGGCAGCGCGGCGCGCATCGCAGCTCCCCGGGCGTGTGTTTATTTTGCAACAAAAGCGCGGTTGTGAGTGTCAGATGTTCAGGTGACCCGGGTTCTTGATCTGCGTAAATATAATTAAAGTCCTTTTTGTGGCATTAATAAAGAGTTATTTGTACACCATTTCCAGGGCTGCACAAAGAGGACCTTTATGTGGGAGCAAGTTGCGAGCGGAGTCCAATTTATACAAAATTTTTTTGTATTTTTAGCCCGGCGCTCTGTTTGGATGGAGCCTGTGGAAAAGCGAGTACCCTTTTCTGGTCCCCCCGTTTAGAAAAAAAAAAAAATCTGATAAATTTCTTTTAAAAATAAAGCCCTATTGAGAACGTGCCGTTAACCCCTGGGGCGCCGCGCAGCCCGCGCCCCCCGGCCCCCGCCYCGCGATCCGGCCGAGGGGCCGCGTCCCGGGCGCGTCCTCGCCCCGGGCCCGGGTCCCCCTGCGGAGCCCGGCGGGGGCGCGGGGCGGCTGCTACTTTATTTCCCCTCGGGTTTGCCTCCATTCCGAGGAGAGACCCCGCTGCGTCCCTCGCCGTGTCCCCTTGTCGTGGGTCCCCCCCCAACAGGGCAGCCCTCGCTCTCCGCTCTGTTTTCCCCCTCCTTTTTCTCTATTTCCCCCCTCGTTTTGGGCACCCCCGCTGTCGCGGCGCGGTCCGAGGGGGATCCCGCTCCGCCCGGCGCTCTTCAGCACTTAGCGAGGTTAATCCCGGGTTAATCTACCCATTACCCCCGCGGGCTTCCCCCGGAGCCCGCAGCGCCGCAGCCCCGCGAGGGGAACCCCCAGCACCCCCCCGCTTCAGGGCTAAAACAAATAGGGAGCCTGGAGCTGGGGAGGGGAGCAGCGGGGCGAAGGAAAGCGGCTCCCCCCCCGCGCCGCCACATCCCCCCCCGCGGCTAATTCCCGTCCCCAGGTTATTTCTGCAATGATTCCGACTGGGGGGGAATATAAAAAGTAAAATACAAAGATTTTTTTTTTTTTGGCCGGGGGTGGGAGGGGAAGCCCCCCCCCCGCCCCGCGCCGGGATTGAGTGAGGGGCGAGGAGCGCAGCGCGGCGGCCGCCCCGCTCCGCGCTCCCCCGGCCGCCCCCGGCCCCGCGGCCCCGCTGCGAGCCCGCATGATGCAATCGCAGCGCGGGCAAAAGGAAAAGCAGGAGGGGGAAAGGAGTAAGAAAAAGAGTAAAAGAAAATACACCGGAGTACAAGGGAAAAGGAGCAGAAGCGAAAAAAAGAGGGGAGGAAAAAAAAAAAAGCGCAGCCGGTCCCAACCCACCTTCCAGGGAGGGAGGAAGGGAGCAGGGAATCCTCCTTACCTGCAGGAGCCAGTGGAAGGTTTCGCCGATTAAAGGGAATCCCATAGAGCCTTTAGGGATTGGTAGCTTGCAGGTTTTGTCGCGGGTGGCAGCCCAGCGGAGCTGCCACAGCTGTTGGGATACGGCCAGCAGCAAAGTCAGTGACACCAAGCACGCCGCGAGGGTAGCCAGTGCCGAGACGAGATCAAAACTTGCAAAAAGCATATTTGGAAGAAGGAGGAGGAGGAGGGTGGGGAGAGAAACAGCCCCTTGACAGGCACCGCACTCGCACCCACACACGCGAGAAGAAAAAATATCTATGGGAATAAGAGCAATAAAATGAGGAGGGCGACGGCAAAGCGCTCGCCGAGCCTGCCCGGGGGGGGGGATCCTGCTCGGGGAGGAATGGGGCAGGTGGGGGGCTGGGGTTCCCTCCCCCCCCGCACCTCCGTTGGGGGAAAAAGAAAAAGGGGGGAAAAAAAAAGCAGCTGGAAAAAGAAGCAAAATGAAAATTTAAAAAAAAAAAAAAAAAAGTTGTGGTGGGGATTAGTTTGCTCCCCTCTGCAAACTTTGTTCTCGTGTAGAATAAACTTGACAGAGTGACACGGGCGGGAAAAATAAAAAGAGAAAAAAAATAGCAAGAAACACAGCACGAAAAGAGTGGGAAAAAAAAAATCACACAACAGGAGATTCCCCCCGAAAAAAGAGGGGAGGGGGCTGTGAGCAGCTGAGCAGTCCAAAAAGGCAAGAAGAAGACTGCAAAAAAAAAAAAAAAATCCAAGTGGGGGAAAAATATATATATATAACCCAAAAAGTCCAGATAATGCAGATGCTCTGGCTCTCGCTTGCTTTCAGAGCAAGATACACACGCCAAAAGAAAAAAAAAAAAAAAGAAAAAAAAGAAAAAAAAGGCAAGATTTTAAAAAAAATCAAAAAATCATACAGCAACTCAGCAAAGACCTGGAGAGATGGMAGAATTTAAATAGCTCTCTCTACATTTATATATATACGTATCTATACACACGTAGCAGTCAGCTCGGTTTGTATCACTATCTCTCCATATAAATATATCTCTATAAATATACGCGTGTATACATATATATATACACGTAGGGCTCGGTATATATATATAAATATATCTGTATACACGCCGCTTGTTTGTTAGCCCCGCACTTTTCGAACCAGACTCGTGCCGGGCTGCTCGGTGGAGCCCCTCTCGCGGAGTTTTGGGAGGAAAGAAAGTCCATGTGTGTTTATATAGAGGCGGGGAAGCCGGGCCGGGCCGGCCGCCAGCGCGGCTGCTCCCCCGCGCACCCACCCTCGCTGCTGCAGGGCGCTCCGGGGGAGGCGGGCCGAGCCGCGCCGAGCCGCGCCGGGCGCCGGAGCGTGCGAGCCCTGGCCCCGGGCCCGCCGCACGGGCCCGCCGCGCTGCGCCCGCCTCCGCCTCCTCCTCCTGCGCCTCCTCCTCCTCCTCCTCCTGCTGCTGCTGCTGCCGCCGCCTTCCGCACCTACGGCCTGCGGAGAGAAGAGCCGCGCTCAGCGCCGGCCGAGCCCCCGGCACGGCCTGTGCCCCACACGCCGCCTGCAGTGATTTGCCCCCACCCGGCACATAATTGCCTCCCCAGCATGGTTTGCCCCTTTGCAATCATCAGCCTCCCTCCCTTGCACTTCCTCCTCTTCATGGTTTGCCTCCCTGCAGCGATTCCCCCCGTCAGGACTTCACCCCCTGCAAGGATTCCCTCCTGCCCCTGGTTGTCCTCCTGCGATGATTTGCCCCCCACCTACCCCTGTTGACTTCCCTTTAACAAATCGCCTCCCACATAATCCCCTCCTGGGGTGCCCCCCGCAATGATTCGTGTTGTCCCCGTTCTGCAACCCCACCGTAGATTCCCCCATCGCCCTTGCAATGCTTCCTCCTCTCCATGATTTGTCTCCCTGTAGTGATGATCTGCCCCCCCCGCTTTGCCTCTCTGACACGATCCACCCTCCCGAAGTGACCCCCCCCTCCAATGATTAGTGCCCCTGCAACCACATATACCCCCCTGCAATGATTTGCCCCTGCGATGCTTTACCCCCTGTGATTGAGGCCTCCATAAGGATTTATCCCCAATTACTGCCCCCAATGATCCACCTACCGACTCCTTTCCCTCCCTGCCGCATTTATTTACTCCCCTGCAAAGATTTGCCCCTTGCAAGGACATCYTCCCACCTTCCCAATACTCCTTCCCTGGGCCTGACCTGCCCCTCAAGGATTCGCCCCTTGCAGTGATTTAACACCCACAATACTCGGTCCCGGGCAGGTATCTCCTCTGCTCCCCGTGCAGTTATTCACCCTGGACAAACGTCTCCCCACAAGCCCCCAGCTCCCCGCAATAACTTTGTCCCCTTCAGAGCTTTGCCTTGGCGTCCRCATTGCAATGATCCCCCCTTGCAATGACTTTGCCCCCTGCAAAATTTACCCCCTTGCATCTACCCATTCTGCCCCCATTAGCTGCCCCTCGAGGCTCTGCCCCCCTGCAATGTCCCCCCCACGGCACTTGCCACCCTGATGACAACCTATGGTCCCCGCCGTGATGTGGCCACTCGCACAGGTTGCCCTTTCCAAAACCTCCCGCTCCCAGCGATTTGCCCCTCGCAATGATCTTCGCCCCACAACCCCTCGCTCCCGCTGATGGGGCTCTTGCAATGGTTGATGCTCGGAGGGGTTTCACCTCCCAGCGATCCGGGGTTTGCGATATCCCCCGTTCCCACTCTTCCCCATTTCGCCTTGCTCGGGAGGCTGCAGCAACCCCCCCAAACCCATAAACGCTGGAGCCCGCCGCGGCGGCCAGGGCAGGTATCCGGCCGCCTGGTTACAGGCGCTTCGGCGGAGCATTTGCTTCAGATTACAGGAAAAACAAAAGTTCATTGAGCTCCCCCCTCCCGGCGCCCCCCCGCAGCCTCCCCAGCTGGTTTGAGTCTGGTGCCCGGCGGGGCTCGGCCCGCGCTGGGCGGGGGGGGGGCCTCCCGGCCCCGCTGCTCCCGTCCCGCCCGCCCCGGTGCAGGGAACCCCCGAGCACCGCGGGGACCCCCCCGGCCCGGTGCGTCCCGCTGCAGGGAGCCCCCCCCAACCCCGCCCCGTGGAGCCGCCGCCTCCAGCAGCGCATCCCGGTGCAGCCYGTGCGGGAACCGGCCCCCCCTTCCCTTGAGTCCCGCTGCAGGAGCCCCCCCCGGCTGCAGGAGCCGCCTCTCGTTCCCGGTGCATCCCGGCGGGGGAGCCCCCTCCCCGTCGCATCCTGGTGCAAGACCCGCCCCCGCTCCCCCCCCTCAGGTGCCTTTCGGCGCATCCCGGTGCAGGGCCCCTATTCCCGGTTACATCCCGGCGCAGGCCCCCCCTGTTTCCCGGTGCATCCCGGGGCAGGACCCCTCTCCGCGCCGCATCCCGGCGCATCCCGGCCCGGCGCCGCTCACTCTTTGCCCTGTCGCGCCACCCGGTGGCGGCCGGTGGCAGCGCGGGTGGCGGCGCAGGTGGCGGCGGCGACACCGAGCCCGGACGGGCCGCGATCCCGGCCCGGCCCGCGGCGCGGGGCTCGCGGAGCTGCCGGGACCGCGACTGGGCGCCCTGGGGTCCCCCCAGGGGAAAATGACCCTGGGAGGGGGGGGGAACACGTTTCCCCTCCGCGACCTTGGGCGTTTTTTCCCTCACTCCCTCCCCAGGTCTGTGGGCACSGAGTGCGGCCCGGGCTGGGGTGGGAGGGCAGCGCTGGGGGGCTCCACGTGTCCCCAGGGCAGGGCGAAGCCACCCCCCGGCAGRCGCGTCCCCCGGCCCGCGTGGCAGTGCCCCGGGACCCGCTCCCTCCACGATCCACTCTCTTCGGCAGGAATTCACCCCCGGCCACGGCTCATCCGCTGCGTTTACCCCTTGCAACGAATCTCCTGTTCCAGGGAACTGCCTCCGTGACACCTTTCCTGCATTTCCCCCATTACTTCCCCCGGGAAATTCCTCGCTCCCCACGGGGATTTTTCCCCCGCGCTCCCTCTCGCGATGCCCCGGGTTGCAGAGCCCGAGCTCCAGCCCCGGCGCCGCGTCGGGAACGGCTCCGGCTGCAACGCGGCCTGCGCGAGCGGCGGCGGCGGCCAAGAAACGGCTCCGCTGCCTCAGGATCTGCCGCTCTTTCCCTTGGGTGGAAATTCAGGAACAGTGSGGAAAGCACCCCAAAACCCGGCAGTTTGTATTTGTTTTTTTCCTTTTTGCAAAATTCCTCTCTAGAGACAGAACCGTGTGAGCCCAGAGGGGAAAATGCCTCCTCCCGGGTCAACGGCGGAGCTGGAGAAGGGGATGAGGGCCCAGTCGGAYGGTGCCGGCTCCAGCCTGGAGGCTCCAGGCTTTGCCCCAGCGATCGCCCTAATCCGCCCGACTCCCATGGCCCTCCCGGTGAAGCGGAGCCRGTGCCGGCACCGTGGAGCTGCCCGCGTTTCCCAACACCCTCTTGCAACTGCTGAAAACACCCCAGCCGGCTTCAGCTCCAGCTTGCAGAGTACCCAGCAGGTGCAATTAAAATTCAGGCATAAATATTCCCAAACATTCCCAAACATTCGCCTCGTGGCTGCCCTGTTGCAGGAGGACGAGCCGCGGCGCTCCCGTCCCCTCCAGCTTGCGCGCCCTTCCCGGTGCGTTTGCACCGGCCCTTCCCGGCCGCAGACACGGAGCGACCCCGGCAATAACCCCGGGACACCGCTGCATTTCATCCCTATCTACACTATATATATATATTTATTTCCCCCCAAGGAAGCAGCCGCTTCTGTCATCGCTTTTTAGTTTTGCCTCTATCGGGGGCTTTTTYGTAGGCGGCAACATTTTTATAAGTTGGTTGCTCGTATTTTAGCCAGCACAAGCAAAGACCAGGGAAAGGGGGGATTGTGAGCGGATGGAAAAGCCAGTTCTGGCTTCCCCGTGTCCTGCGCACGGAGCCTTTCGGCTTTTGCATTCACTTTCCCAAAGCACGTTTGGCAAAATTACTTCAGCGACTTCATATATATAATTTTCCTGCTGCCGTTCTGCTGCTAACGGATTTGTTCCAGCTCTTGCAGGTGCTGATGCTCCCTCTCAAGCCTGGGCTCCCGGCTAATTCTGGGGCTCCTTCCCTCCGCGGGAAGCTGCCTGCCCGGAGCAGACGGAGCGGGYGCCTCGCGGCCGTCCCGCGGCCGACTTTTTATGGAAGCTCCGCATTTCGTGCGAACGAAATCTCCGGTTTCCTCGTAACTTAATCAGTGTCCCTACCTGGGCATTAACGGAGGAGGGAAAAATAAAACAACAACAAAACCAAACCCGCAATTTAGGTTTTTTTCCCCACCTGCTTCTCGATGGGGCCGGCAGGTTTTGCTGCGTCTCCCTTCGGGCGATGCAGCGGCGRAGGGAGGGGAAAAGGGGGGGCGGAAAAGGAAAAGGGCAAGTGCGGAATCGCCTGGATTTTGGTCACTTACCCGACCTGAAGGTCCGAGGCGGCTGCGGCCCCCCCTCGCCACCCCAACCCCGCGGCGCTTTATAGCGCCGGGCGCGGTGGTCCCCGCCTCCGGGGCGATGCCCTGGGAGCCAAGTCTTGGCCGGCATCGCGGAGCGGCGTGGGGCGGCTCCCCCTGCCCGAAAACGGCCGCTTCCCCCCCGTTACTTTTAGGGGAAAAAAAAAAAGAAAAAAAGGAAAAAAAAAAAAGAAGCATTTTCAACCAGGCTCTCGGGTATCGTCTCCCCCGGTCGCACCCCTTGCCGCTTCCCCCAGCAGGAGCCGCGTTGGCTTTTTCTTTCTTTTCCCCCTTTTTTTTTTTTTTTTGCTGAAAAGCTTCCGAAACCTGAATGTTTCTGCAAAGAGTTTATCAAATTACATTTGGGCACAAAGAGCTAAAGTGCGTTTTCTTGAAGGCCGGACAATTGGGGGAGCCATCAAGGAAATGAAAGGACGGAGCGAGGAGCCCGGGCTTTGTGCGGGCGCCGGGAGCGCGGAGCCGCCGCGCGGAGCCGGCCGCGGGGCCTGCGGACGCGCCGCCTTCGGGCCCCTTCCCGCCCGCCCGGGCTCCTTCTCACCCGCTGCTTGGAATTATCCGTTTATCTCTCTATTTGTGTACCTGATTATCTATTTATTTAGTCTTTCCCAAGCGTCGAAGCTTGTGCTTTTGGGGAGGGGGGAAGCAAGCGAAAAGCATTTCGTTGGGAGACGACTTCATGAAGCCRAGATTTCTCCTCTTTTTTCCTTTTTAATGACTGCTTTGCTCTCTCATGTTGAAGCAGGTGATGCCRGCGTTGGGAAGGGAGCGGGACTGCTCAGCGCGCCGCTGGCAGCGACCGTCCCCGCGGCTGGACGTGCCGCTTGGGCGCAGGGCTCCGGGAGGCTCCGCGGTGCTGTAGGGTGCTCTGGATGGATCCAGGGTACTCGGGGATGGCTCCAGGCAGCTCTGGGATGCTCCAGGATGTTCCTGGATGCTCCAGCCATTCCAGAATTGTCCAGATTGCCCTGGGATGCTCCTGAAATCCCGTCTTCCATTCAAAGGAAATGGAGTGCAGCCGCAGCGCCCAGGGCTCCCACGGCCCCTTTGAAACCTGTTCCCTGGCATCGCTTTAGTTGCTTCTTTTTCTCCCAACACAGAAACTTTGGGGCTCCTGTTCTCTCTTTGTTTGTTCGGTTTGTTTTGTGTTTTTGCTCAATTCGGGATGTTCAGCTCGGGATGATTCCCCCGGCGCTGCCTTTGGAAGCAGAGCTGCAGTCAGGAGAGTCTCCAGCTCCCGGATCATCCGGACAAGAGGACAATGACCATCCCCGCTGCCCTTCCCTGGGGCAGCAACAATTTATGTGGATTATTGACAATAATCTCAGGTGATCAGAGTCTTTCCTTAATGTTTCCTGTTTTGAAATTTCTGCTAAAACATCCTTTTCCGAGAGCCTTTCCTCTTCTCCATTTCTCTTTCTCTACTTTTTCTTTTTCTTTTTTCTTTTTCCTTTTTCTTTTTTCTTCTTTTCCTTTTTTCTTTTTCCTTTTTCTTTGTCTTTTTTCTTCTTTTCCTTTTTTCTTTTTCCTTTTTCTTTGTCTTTTTTCTTCTTTTCCTTTTTTCTTTTTCCTTCTTTTTCTTTTTCTTTTTCTTTTTCTCTTTCTTTTTCTCTTTCTCTTTCTTCTTCTTCCCCTCTTTTTCTCCCTCCCTGCCTCCCTCTATTCCCGATTTCATCTTATTTCCTAGCATCTCCACAACAGCCACCACCCCAAATCCTCTTTAGGTGCCTTCCTGAACACCAAGACAAAGTGCCAGGCCCCCCACGTGCCCCGTCCTCCTCTTCCTCCCGAGCGGCCTCCTCTCCCGCCACCAGCAGGGCCTCTGCCCTCCCATGAAGCCTCCTCGCTCCAGGGCCTCCTTGCCCGCCCAGGGCTCCAAGGGCGCTGGGGTTGGGGCTTGGCTTTGGTTTATTTTTTGCCTGGTTGCAGGAGAGGTGTCGCCGCCGCTCAGCCAGCTGGGCTGCATCTAGGCAATTAAAAGACATAACAAGGAACATCTTATCCTGCACCGGGGGAAATCAGCTGCACTGACGGCTCCGTGCTCGTGGGTGAGGAAAGCGCCGGTGCAACCGGAGCTGGGTACCAGGTAGGGCTCGGGATACGTGGGGGTTCTGCAGGGATGAATGAGGCTTTGGAGATGCTACTGAAAAGCTCTCCGGCGCTTCCCACCAGCTGCTTTCCCTCTCCCGAAAATCCCTGGGAAGAAACGGGAGGAGCTGCCTGCTCATCCTCTGCCCCCAAGGAGACCCCCGGGCTGCTCYGGGTCTCCGTGCTGCTCAGGGAGCTGCCAGGCCACATTCCCATCCCCTCGCGGGATTAACCCGGCTCCGGAGCAAAAACCTCCTTGCAAACCCAAGCGGGTCTGGGCTCCCCCATTCGAAAGCAGGCAAAGAAATTCAGACCCAGCTGGGGCCGAGTTTGCAAATTCTTGGTTTTTTTATTGCCTGCATGAAATAGGATGGATTTGTGTCAGGACAAAAGCATCCGCCGGCTTCTGCGACAACCGGATTTACATCCCCGTGGCAAGGACGGTACCGGCTCCCTCCCCTGCCCCCCAAAGGTCTCTCTGCCTCTCCCTCCCACCAAGGCCCGAGGGACGGCGCTTGTCTGGAGACCTATCGGGTGACAGATAAAAGAATGAGCTGGGAAAGAAAGAGGAGCATCCCCAGGGCCGGGCACCGAGGCCGCTGCCGAGGTGACTCCGCTCCGACTGCCGGAGCCGATGGCCGGGACTGGCACCAGAACAAAGGCCTGGACTTRTTAGAGGGGAGGATGGAGAACCGGCGCTGGGCACGTTCTGCCTCTCAGGGCAACGGAGGCCTCTGTTTTGGGGTAAGTTCCCTGTGCCAAGGGCAGGGCCGCATCTACCTCCAATGGGAACCTCCTGCGTGTCCCGAAGAGCTCCAGGTCTCTGAGCACCTTCGCGATGAGACCACGAGGAGCTCTGCTCTTGCTCCAAGGAGACAACCCATTAGCCTCTTCCTCAGCTCCCACCAGCCTGTGCCTACTAGGAGCTCCACAGCCAAGGCCAGAGGGGTTTGGCTTTGGCTGGACATCCATATCCCAAATGTCCTGCCTTCGGAGCCCCCTTAGGCACTGTGTCCCTAGGTCCGCCCTGAACCTGCACGAGGGTTGCAGGAGCACCGTGGTGGCCCCGCACTCCCTGCGTGTCCCCAAGCAGAGCACAGCCGGAGCTCACGGAGCTCGTCCCGGGGTCAAGTAGGACCCACGTCCAGCAGGGCAACGTCTGTGGGGTGCGGCGGGCGCTACCCCAGCACGGTGCAAAGCGACGGCCACCGCGCACGGAAATTGCACAACGCCGCGGAACAGAAGCAGGGCCGCATGTTACGGGAGGGATCCCGGCGCTCCGAACAGCTGTAAAAGCTCCGGGACGCCGGGATGTCCTTCCCCGTCCYGCATTGTCTACCTCGTGCAGCTGGACGGTTCTCATTAAGTGTCACCATTGATCTCCTGGCTTTGAAGGAAGCAAGAAAGGAGGAATAAACCAAGAAGGATCCTCCTTCCTCCAGCCCAGGGGAACAAATCTGGCTTTAATTTCTCCTCCCTTTGTCCTTCCAGACGGGGATTTCGCTGGAGTGCCACCGCCATCCCTCTTCTGCTCCTCATGGAGCAGGAAAGTGCCCCCTCTGCTCCCCGCGTCCTTCCTTTAGTGCTTTCCATCAAGTCAAATGAAGGACATGAATGTCCTTGTCCTCCACCCCAATGACASGAGGGCTGCACAGGACCCGCCTCATCCAGCCCTTCCTAGGGAGCGGGCTTCAAGTTGGCCTTGAGCTCAAGTGGCTCAAGTGGTTCTGAGTTCCACCGGTGGAAAAACCCTCTCCAGGTCCCCAGAGCAATCCACAGCCAAGCAGGTAGGGTGAGACAAACCGATCCAGCAAAGACCAGCTTCTCCGGCAGGATAAACCCTGCCCAGGAGTGCCGGGGCAGGTGGGAAATCCTCCTCGCTTCCCTTGTGGCTCTCGGATCGTGGTAGCTCCCGTGAAGCTCTGGACAYGGTCCCTGCACTGCTCTGAGGGGCAGCTGGTGAAAACGGCAGGAAAAAGGGCAGGATTTAGGGGGTCAGGTGGGAAGGGGCATGGAGCACAATGGCCTTTGGGGCAGAAAACCAGACTTTTTTTTTTCCTCTCATTTGGCATATGCATCAAAAAGCTATTAAAAAGAACTAGTTAAATATCTCATTAATGAAGACAAATGGCAGCTCTGATTTGTTTTTAAACAGTTCAAAGCTGTTTTGTTCTGGCCCCCCAATGTGTGGAGGGGGATCTCGCTGGCTTCAAATGCTGGATTTTGTTTTATTTTGAAGCAGCTTAAACTGATTTCAACGTTGGAGCTGCTGCTCCACACTCTGGGAAGGGGAAATCAGGCTGGGACAGGAGCAACCAACTTTGGGGAGCCCAGTGTGCACTGGGGGTCTTGGGGGCTGCTCTGCAAGAACTCCCTGCTCTTCCACCACAAGAGGTTCACCCTCGGAGCCAGCAACTCCTTTGCTGCTGGAAAACGCACCAGGGAGACGGGAATAATCTTCCCCTGGGATCGCAGCGGTTCATCCCGCTGTCTGAAGGGAGCAGGTGGTCCCATCTCCGTGTGCCCCAGCCTGTGGTTGGGCACCGCAGCCCGCCGCGGGGAGCGCATCGGACGGACTGGGCCCTCATTGACATGGAAAAGCAGCGCAGCCGCCGCAGGAATCCAGCCGGGATCCGAAGGCAGAGCTCCGCAGAGGAGGGAGCCGCGAGGGAGCGGAGGGGAGGAGCGGGTTTTCAGATTGGTTTTTGATACACAGCCTAAAATAAGGCACAGAGGAGCTTCTCCTAAGAATGATTGCATTAAAATAGCCCTCTCCATTACACAGACACTAATAGAGGCTCAGTGCATTATTCCTATCAAAGTGCAATTTGCATTTACAAAGGGCTCCCGSGAAGTGATGGATGGGGAAGGAATGGAAAAAGGCTTGTAAAGGCGAGCGTGCTCATCTTGGAGTAACTTCCAGGCACAAGGCGGGTTTTCCTGCACCTTCCCCTCCAAAGAAGCCCGTGACGTCTGCTTAAATGAACACTCGGGCTCTCGCCTTTCACCCCGCAGCCCATCAATAAAAGCCAGAGGAGCGAAGGAGAGGGGGCTACTCATTTATCTTCATTAGGACTCCGGCCAGCTCCTGTGATCACCATGTCAAAGTAGCCAGGGACAGAAAAAGCTACTGTTGGGCTCCCTCGCTTCCATACGCGCTCACCCACCCACCCAGCCACCCAGCCACCCACCCAGGCACCCCGCGGCCGCCGGCRGCTCCGCCGTGGACGACGGGCCCTCTCGCGTGGTGGCACCCGCCCTAGACGAGGGAGAGGGGAGCGCGGCCGACGGGAATTCTCAGCCTCGSTTGTCCCTTCCCGGAGCCGCAGCATCCCAGAGTGGGCAGCCAGGGATGGGGAGAAGGAAAGAGCAGAGCTGGGGTGGGAACTCTCTGGCCCGTTTGGGCTTTCCTCTTGTAGACGCACTGGAAGCTCCAGGGGCCCCGTCAGACCTGGCTTTTGAGGAGAGGTCATGAGGGCCTTTCCAAGGCCTCCTCAGGCTGGAATGCCACACCATCACACCACGCTCACCCACCACGCTCCTGCCCACCTGCATCTGCCAGGGCTTCCTCCCCATCTTTATCCCATGCATCCTCATGAGGGAGGACCATTCTGGAGGACCAACCCTACTGCGCACTGTCCCACCACCTCAGCAAGGTCCCCTCCCGTGAAGGATGCTCCTGGGAACAGCAGCACTAGGACCCATATTCAGAGCGGTATGGAGCCAGTGGAGACTCAGAAGGTCTGGGCTCCATATCCCTTCCCAAARCCATCTCTTTGGGTGCTCTCCCTTCAAGACACATCCTATTCCCCTTTGAACRTCAATACATTTTTTAGCCTTGGTCCCTTCCAGTGGTAACAAGTTCCACTGCTTAATTATGGGGAAGGGGTAACCACCGGTTTCTTGGATTTTCTTCCAACTTTTTATTTCTTGGAGCCTTCTTCCATTCTTAGATGGTCCAAACGCTCCTTCTCTATTCTCCTGCTCTTCTGCACAGATTTTCTTTCGAGCCCCACACTTGTCTCAGTCCTGCTTTCTCTCCATATGAGGCTCCACAGTCCTCCTGTCACCCTTCTCTCAACTTCCCGATGGCGYCCACAAGTTTTCCAGCAGCCACGTCGCTGACTTCCCACCGTGGCATTGCCGTGGGTTTCCCTGTTCCACCGCCCTCCTTTCATGGATGCCAGCTGGGTGCTTTGTGCAGCGGTCCATCAAACCTTGCACCTAGAGCGCCGGTGCAAACTGGCGTCTAAACCAATGCTGTCTCCCAGGGCGAGGATCAAGCTTTTAAGGCTGTCATAGGTCAGATCCTGTGTACCTAGTGAAAGGTTTGCGACCTACGTTTGTGCCCTGGAAAGGAGCCCAGCGGGCGGCGGGCTGATCTCAGATCAGTCAGGAAGGGGCCACAGCTCCCTGCTCACCATCACGGGGCGTCGCCTTCCCGCCCCTCSTGCTTTTGCATAGGAAGTCAAGGGTTCCAGGAAAGGATGTCACCCATTTTATGGCTTTATGGCACTCACTGCAATGGGACCTCATTCTTTGGTGCTTGTAACCTAAGAGGGACATCAAAATAATGGGGAAGATCTCAAGGAAAACCTCTAGACTCCCTTCAAGTCAAAGTTTGGGTGTTTTTCTCAGATTTTTGGTCATGTCTGGGTGCCACTGAGGTGGGCCRCTCCCTGGTCAGATCACCATGAGGGTCAACAAGGTCCCTTCTACCCCATCATGTCCACTCAGACCTTGTCCTCACTCACCACCAACAAAAGCAGCTTGGAAGGAAGAGACCAGGGATCAGGTTGTGACTGCTGAGCACTAACTGTGATGGATTCAACAGCAGTATTGCTCTCCTAGCGTTTTACAGCTTTCCCACATCAGCTTCTCTGCTCCGTGGGCAATTATTACCTCTATTTTCCCTGTTTTATGGGATTAACAACCATGTCATCTCTGCCCATCTCAACCTGCCGTTCTGCCCGACAACCACCTCTTTTTTGCTTAAGTTTCTAGCTAGCATCATTAAGCCACGCTCAGAGCAATCACCCCCAGCCAGGGCTTCGCTTCAAGTCTGCACGCTCGCTGTCCTGGACCCGCGGAGACGTTTCCTTGCCCGAGAACGTCTCCAACCCCACTGCTGGAAACCCTCCTCCTGCCCCGAGTCCCACCGAGGGTCTTCAGGACGGGGGCAGAGCAGACCAAGCCTCCCCTCGGGGTCTCCTTGGAGCTGAGCTCCGTGCAGCTCTGCTCCACCAAGCCGGGCAGGAGAGGTATCCCACCCGCCACGCTTCCCTGTAAACAGAAACCAGGAGTCCCGCCTGTGCGCGTGCCAAGAGGAAGAGCGGATGGCACAGAGAGAGGTGAGGACATGCAGCTCCTTCCACCTCAGCTACCACACACCAAACGTGAAGGCTTGAATTAATCCAGCTTGCTGCCTGTCCTCCCTTCTCAGCTCAGAGGGGTTCAGCTCCGTGATCCATAGCGGCTTTCCACTCCCGGCGCCTACCAGGCCATTATTTTGCTCCCTTTCTTCTCGTGTTTGCCAATGGAGGGGTGTGTTTGAACAAGACATTTGCTTTGCAGACAACGCATGAAGGGCTGGGAGTAGCTCTGAGCAGGGCCAACCTCCAGCCCACGCGTGCGCTGGCTGCCCTGGAACCCGCTGAGCACGGTGCATCCCTCCATGCCCTCGCCCTCTGGAAGCAGGTGTTCCCTGCAATGGTCCCCCATGTGCCAYGCAGCGCTGGGAGAGGGGGGTCTCCGCACCCCATCTTCACCTCCATGGGTAGGCAGAGGGCGGTGCATCTGCAGTGTCACAGATGAGAGCAAATTCCTTCTCGTTCTGCTTCCTAGGACACTCTCCCAGCCCAGGGAGGTCCGCAGCTGACGTTTTATGAAGACACCTAGTCCACTCCATTGCTCTCCATTGCACTGACCATATGGTCTAGGGCTTTAAGTGAAGCCCCAGCTGCCCACACATGGTACTAGATGGTACTTGAGGTGTCCTGGGGTACCCAGGCCATGCACGCATAGCTGGTAAATAGAGCTCAGGTCCCCCAGAGAACTGTTTCCTCCTCGGATACCAGCCAGAGGGGCCAGGCCACGGAGCTCCTAGGAGTCTGCAGCTGGATTTCCACCCTGAGCTCAGGGGTGTGAGTCTGAGGGCTGAATTTTACCCAGTCTCCAACTGGGAGCCTTTTACCAGGGATTCACTCTTACCATCGAGGTTAGAGTGGAAGGACCTCAAATGCCAACCAGGGAGCCATAGACGTCATGAGCGACGCAGTGAATTGCTCAGCTTCTAATTTTATGGAAGAATAATGCACATTGGACAGACTCGGAGGCAGAAGGTGTGGTGATGTCGCTTTATCTGCAGCAGCAGAACTAGCCTAAGAAGCCCTGGTTTCAGCTGAGTTACCCTCAGGACCTCTGAAACTACCTGGGCCTGAACTATCCAAAAAGCAAACCCTGGGATGGCGCTYAGCAGGAGGGCGTTCTTGTCCCGGCAGGGCGCCGGCGCCTCCCCCCAGCCCCCGCACATCCCCACGCTCGTGTCCGAGCCGGTCTCCACGCACACCCCTACACGGCCGCACCGCCAGCCCCAGCCCAACGCGCTCCCGACCGGCGCTCGTCCTACCTGTCCCCAGACCTCCCTCGCTGTCCTCTCGCAGCCCCTCAAGCCGAAGGCCTCGCTTCGCCATAGGAAAGCTTTCCTCCCGACTTCAATCTCTCTGGTTGTAATTTAGGCCAATTGCTTCCTGTCCCAGTCCTGGTGCACAGGGAGAACGGTTCATTCCCTTCCGCTCTGCAGAAGCCTGTTACATATTTGCAGGCTGTTACAGAGTTTCCCTAAACTAAACAACTGCAGTCCTTTTGATCTTCTCTCCTTGGACATGTTTCCCAGTGTTCTGGTCTCTCTGCAGCCCTGCTTGAGACTGCCTCCAAGCAGCCCGCATCCTCCCTGCGCTGACRCTCACAGATCTGGGCCCAGGGGTCTCGCTAGCACCACGACGGCGAGGGGGACTGGATGCCTCTCAAAACCCGAGGCTTCTGCTCAGCAAGATGATGGGGACCAGATGCAGGGAGCACCAAGGAAAGTCGGAGCAAAGCTAGCAGGAGAGCAAGAATTCCCTTCCAGATAAAARCGCTGGGGTTCAGCCTCTGTGTCCTCATCTGGGAAGGCATCAGGACATCTTTAAACTAAGAAAGCACCTATTTCAACTGGAAATAAAAGGAAAAGAAAGCAAGCAAAGAACCACAACAACAATAGCTGAAAAACCCACCTGAGCAGCAGGAATCCCAAGCTGAGGCCCTGGCCAGGCCTCTTTCAGTCTCCATCACTGTCTTTCTGGTCTGCTCCATATTTCAGTGTCTAGAAACATGGGAGGCGTCAAACAGGGAAAGAACAGAAGCAAGAACAGAAGTAGATATTGCTGCTGTAGCAATACCCAACTCCCTGAACACCACGAGGCATCAGCCTCTGAGGGATCCTTTGGAAGAGGGGTAAGTTTCTCTACACAGACAGCAAGCTAAGAGCCTGCAAACGCTCTTAACTAGAAGCTGGCCTGGGAGCCCAGCCCGGCCATCCCCACAGCTCCCGCGCCTCCCACGGCCCGTGCCCCGCGGGGCCGAGCTCATGCCTGCCCTTGCAGCGCTCCCCTTGCCCTGGGCAGCGTCTCCACGAGGGGAGGGCTCCTGCAAGGCAGCTCTCCTCGGCCCGGCACCGGCGCTCACCCCGTTCTGGGCGCGATTTCCCTGGAAGGGTGGGGAGAACAGCTGCAAAAAGCCGTTTAGGAAGGAGCCAGGCGGTCTAGGTGTGTCKGCAAGCGCAGGAAGACACGTGCCTTAGTCACCGGCTCGGCTGGCTGCAGACGGGGTGGCTCTGCACCTACGGACGGCCCCTGCCCTCACAAACCTCTCTTGCACGTGCTTCCTAACAGGCCTTGCAAAAGGAAGAGCCCCCTGGATACAGAGCCAGGGGAAGAACCGGGGGGAAAGGCAASCATTTCTAGGCCTTGGGAGCTCCTTATGGACACTCCCCAGCAGCTCTGCCCCTCGCGCCAGCGGACAGGGCAGCTCGAGAGCTCCAGGAAAACACGGCCAGAGCCTCTGAGAACGAGCGTGCTGGAGAGCAAACCAAACCAAACCGAACAGAACGATGCTGCTGATAATTACTATTAATACGTTTAATTATAAGCAATTARCATCGCCAACTGGGTATTCACGGCTGCGTGGATGGCAAGTGGCCAAGCGACACGGGCTCCCACTGCAGCTCTGCTCAATGAACGCCGCTTGGCCGCGTCGGCCCTGCAGGAGGACAGAGGCTGCAGCAACCCCAGCGCTGGACATGCCCGGGTCCGTTCCCCGGCCCCCAGGCCATCCGGCAGGAACGAGCCTCTGCCCGGGGAATTAACCTCCCTTACCTGCCAGGGCAGCTCGGCCGCATCCAGCCCGCCTGTTGGGAAAGGGCCACGGCCCACGTGAGCTCCGGAGCCGYGGCTGAGACCTGGCTGGGTGAGCGCTGGTAATTCAACAGAGACGGTAACTGGCGCCCGAGCCCTGCAGCTCTTTAATGGGCTCGCACAGGGGCGGCCTGGGGGCCCTCAGCTGCAGCCCGGCCCCGGGAGAGCCCAGGGGCTTGGCAAGCAGGTGGGAAGAGCGTCCCCAGGTTCCAGCTTGCGGACGCCGATAYCCGTGCCGGGAAACCTTGCCCTGGTCACCTCCAAAGGCCAGTCCTGACACACGCTGTGCCCAAAACCAAGCTGCGTTTTCCTCCTTGCTGCTTGCTCCAAAGCCTYGGGTTAACCCCAGGAGACGCGGGCCTGTCCGTGTGCCACTGCGCAGGTGCRTGCGCGCCCATGGGTCCAACCCCGCGTCCATCCCTGCGCCGTTCCCGGGATGTGCCGGACACTCCCCCGCTCACCGTGCCGGGGCGCCGTGGCAGCTCTGCCTTCTGCAGCGCAGAGCCCCGCGCCGCCCGGGCGTCCCGGAGGGACCGCGGGGCACGAGCCCGGCGCTGCGGCCAGAGCAGCCCGTGCTGGGGCCTGACCCGCCTGCGCAACCTCTTGCCCATCGCTCACAGCAGCTACTTCCTCCCGGGCGATGCCAGCCAAGGGCGATCTTCGGCCGCAGGCACCAGCAGGGACTTGTGCGCGGCACGAGGCTCTGCCRACAAGCTGCTCGATCCCTCCCGGCTTCACTGACAGACGAAACAACTTGGCGCAGCTGGGGGGCCGGGAATTCAGCGCTCGCTCCAATTCGGCTCAGCTGGATCTGTCACAGGCTCGGCTGGGAAACAGGAAGCTGCTCGTTCCACCTGGGAGCATCCAGACACCATGTAGGTCACGGCACTTTTCCAATGCCACGAGTTGGCTCCATGCAGCGTCCCAGCTCCACCCGGGCTTCCCACCAGGGCCTCAGTAATAAAGTGCAGCTCTCCGCTGCCTTAAACCCATGGACCCCCCGTGCTTCTGACAGCAGAYGCAACATGAAGCCCCTCTGCGTTGTTGCAGTCTCCTACCTCCAAATGCTGCTCAGGTCCTTCTCGCCTCCAAAACCCTTTGAGATGAACAGAACAGTCTCAGGTGCTTCAAGGGGATGATAGGGGTCAAAGGGGTCYGAATACCCAGGCCAGACACATTCTTCTGTGGCTCATTTCTACCAAAAGCAAATCTGCAGAACAGATCTAGGTTCTCAGTGACCTCCACCCTTTATAATTCACAATGACTCGATGTTAGCACAAGGCCGAGAGGGGCTGGGATGCTGAGGGAGGCTCTCAAGCGCCCGCTGCTGCAGTCGCAGCCATCCAGCCCTGCGGAGCCTGGGGRTACTGAAGCTACTCGGTTAAAGGACCCCAAGGAGGACGTTTCTCCTCCTCCATAGGTGTCTTCTGGATGCTGTGGGGAAAGGCAGGTAGGGAAGGCAGGTGGGTAAGTGCCATGGAAATGTGATGGCTTGAGGGCTCTCATGGCCCCATCTGCTTTGGGCCAGATGGCTGCAGATCCAGGAAGGCACCGGGCTCCATCCTGGCAAACCGGCAGCTTTGGCACCTTGGGAGGCTGGTGGCTCAGAGGGAAAGGCACCACCGAGGGCGTTGAGGGGAGACCAGGGGGAAGAGCCAAGGGCTGCCCTCGCCCAGGGGCTTTGCACCACGTGCTGAGGACGCGTTACCGGGTTGCCGGTGGCAGYGCTGGGATGGGGCCGCGTCCCGTGCACCAGGGCAGCCTCAGAACCCCAGCGCCAGCCTCCTCCAAAGGGACCACGCCGGCCGTGTCCCGCAGGCACCTCCCCAGCCCCGGGCCTGGTCCTGCCGCAAGGAACCGCGCTCGGGAGCCGGCGGAGCCCGGGGCCACCGAGGGAGAGGAGACCCGCGCCGGGCGAGCGGCCGCGCGTGTCCCCCCACCCCCCGCTGCGACATCCGCCGCCTAATGAATACAAACGAGCGCCCCGYGCCCCGCCGGGGGGTCTTTAACACTCCGCGCGGCCCCGCGACGTTGAGTAATGGCCCGCGCGGCCCCGCGGCGCGCGGCACCGGGCGGAACGGGAGCCCTCCTGCGCGCCGCGGCCCRGCCCGGCCCCCCGCCACCAAATCGGATTTTGCATTAGGCCCTGCCGGGTCAGGGCGGGGCGCCCGTGATTGATGCTGCTGCTCGCTCCTCGCGGCACGTATTGATGGGCGCCCGCCGGCGGGCCGCGGCGCGCGGGAGCCTCCACTCCATCACCGCCCCAGCGAACRCAATTAGCGGGGCCGCCGGGGCGCGCGCGCCGCCTCTCCCCGTCGTCCCGGCCGAGATGGAGCGGCTGTCACCGTCGGGACGGCCGCCGCTCCCGCGTGGGGACCGCGGGCACTGCGTCGCAGGAGGCAGCAGGGAGGGAAGGAGGAACGTCGTGGAACGCGGTGCCCTGGCAGGTCTTTTCCAACCGTAACCATTCCATGATTTTCCCCAGGTGATCCCGCTTTGCCAGCACCTGGTGCYCGTCCACCTGGAATGTCCTCTCCTGGCATCGCAGCCGCTCCTCTGGGTTACTCCCTCTCTGACCCACTTTCCCATCCCAGATCCAGTCATTCCACCCCCTGTRTCTCCCTGCCCACATTTCCTACCCTGTGCGTCACATTCCGCACTCATTCCCCTTGGATTTCACCCACTCCTCTCTCCACGGAGGTGCAACCCTTCCCCWATCCCTCCCATCTCACTTCCCTTCTCACCGCAGGCCTCGCTGTCTCCACGCTACCTGCTCCTTTCCCTCCTCATACCTGTTTATCTGCTACGACCTCCTCCTCTACCTGCTCCTCCTCCTCCTCCTGTGCTCTCCGGGCCTGTGCTGGCAGCAGGTTCGGTCCAGGTTTCATCCTCTGCTTTTGCTTTCARCTTCCAGCCTTGCGGACTCCACGGCCTTGACCGGTGGCCCTTTGGCTTCAGAGGCCACCTGGAAGAGTTTGTAATGGAAAGGGAGCTCCAGGGAGGGGGATTAAAACCGCTCAAAACACTCGTGGCTTTTGTCAAACCCAGGWTAACTCAGGACATTTTTTGGTAATATTTTTTGGCATAGTTGTGCTATCAACGTAATATCTGTGCTATCAAAATTTGCTCGTATTCCAGAGCGAAACCCTCACTCATTCCAAGGGGGAGTCTGCAGAGGACTGAGACATCYGTAGTGCCACGGGACCTGACGGGTCACAGTGTCAGCCCGACCCTCCCGCCAGACAGACCGGCACTGTTGGCTTTGAGCTCTATGTGCCCCAGGTGCTACAGGGGATACTGCCCGGTCCCCATGCGGGGAGCTGCATCCCGGCGGGTCACCCGTTGGAGCCACTGCAGCGAAAGGGACTCCTGCGTCACCGTTACCGGGTCCTCACACTGATCTGGGGTCGTGGGGACGGTTTATGCTCCACTCTCCAGCCTGCAGCCTCCACCTCGACACCCAAAGCTCAGCAATAGCCAMGGGTTTTCCTCCTCCTCACCCTCTGCTGTAGCTGTTCAATAAAGAGCTGAGTCCGGAGGCACAAGCAGGGAGGAGGATTCCTCCTTGTCTTCCAGGCAGGCAACGCAAGTGCTTCTGATCAGATCCTCCTGGGCATTTACGTCCTCCTGCCTCCGTCCCCCCTCGCCTTCACCTTGATTTACCTCCCCAGCTCCTTCCTTGGCCAGATCCATCTCATGGATCCCCGTCTCATGGATCTTCCTGCTGCAGGCGGGCTCGGGCCTGGAAGGGGCCTCCACCAGGCTGGGAATTTGCTACCGCAAATACACCTCCTGGGCACAGGACGTGCCCATGCTCCTGCACCCCGCTCTGGCCTCCTCCATCCTACCCCACTTGGACATTCSGGATCTTCTCTGCCAACAGGGCAGCATTTTCCAGGGGACCAAGACGGGACAYCTGGGAGTCCTGGATGCGCTCTGGCCCTGGCCATGTCCCCCCGAGGTGTCGGCCAACGCCGTGTCCCTCCATGGGCCCCGGTGCACGGAGCCACACGCAGCACGGGCGCTTATTTAAACAGTTATATGCTGTATTGTTTAATAGGAGTTACAATAGGGTRAATGTACAGTTGTGATCAACATGCTAATTCCTAACGCAATTTAACCTGTAAACCATGCAGTCCGCTTTATTTTTCTTTTAAATCAGTCCATTTTTTTTTATCAGTAGCTCTGCTAGTGAGTTTTAAGGAAAAAAAGAAAGAAAGAAAAAATGTTCCCTTTAAAATTAAACCTAATTTACTATTTTTCCCCTTCCTGTGCAATGACTTGTGCAAAAACAAGCTTTTTTTTTTTTACTTTTTTTCCTCAATTTCCACATTTAATTTACAAAAAAACCAGGCCCTCCTCCCCTCCCCAGGCGAGAAGGGGAAAAGGCAGCGGCGGCCCCCGGGAGTGGGAGCGGGTCGGGGCCAAGGGACTGGCCACGAGCGGCCTCGCACGATCCGCGTGGATCCGCGAGGAGCCTCCTGACGCTGCTGCCTCCAAAATTCCCAAAAAAAAGAAAAAACGTCTTCTCAAGAACCCCCCAAGCCCCAGGGCCCCTCCGTGTCCGCGCACGGACGGGCTAATAGCAGCATCACGTACTCGGGGGTGCAGGGCGGGAGGCTGCAGCACGGGCTGCTCCCCCAAGCAGAGCCAGCGTCGGCAGGAGCTTCCCAGGGGATTCGGAAGGTCTCGCGGGGCTTTCTGGATGATCTGTTCAAAGGGTTAGTTTTGCTTGGAAGGGATGGAGCGGTGTCTCTTGGAACAGAAGAAGTTAATTAGGAATGGAGCCCCAAAGTTCCGCTTCTCATCCCTGCGCCGTGACTTGCGGTTCAGGGCGCTGGACTCCTGAAATCAGGAACTCTCCTTGGCYTCCTTGGATACAAGCGGCTTCTTGGGCACCATTCCCAGCACAAGGAGAAGCCCATTCCGGCACGCAGGGACGCGTGCAGGATGGGAAGGAAGGCAGCAGAGGCTGCAGAGCCGCAGCGGGGCCGGTGGCCAACAAACACCTTTGGAGGTTGTGTTTGAGGGTCCGTCCTCCCYGCTCACGAGCCCCGGCGGTGCCGCCGCGCCGGGCTCCTCGTGCCAGCCGCGGTAGCAGCTCCAAGGATTTTAAAGTGCTTCTTATGACTCGATGGTCCCCAGCGCCCCGTGCTCTGAAGCTTCCCGTGCTGCGGTGGCCACCACGTATCTTGGCCTTGGTTGCAATGGCTGGATCCGGATGCCTCAGCGGAGGCAGACGTGACTYGCCGAGCCGAGGCCGCCTGGTTCTGCCCTCACTGCGACAAGCCGGGCAACGCTTCCCTCGCAGCTCGGGCTGCCTGGACACAGCTCTGGATCACAGGGACTCAGCGGGCAGCGAAGGTCACAGGCCTCATCAGGAGGGGCCATCAACTGAGTCTGCTKCTTCACTCCGCTTCGAGAGCGAGCACTTGTGGGCTCAGGCGGGGACGTCTCCACCAAGGCCGGGCTCCTTCTGGCCACAGGAATGACAACTTTCCTTCATCCGCTCCGTTTTCCTCCATCCTTCTTGCAGCTACTTGATGGGTTAAACCAAGAAGTGCCCCCTGGCTGCCCCCACCAAAGAGAAGAACTACAAAGCCAACTTCCAGCATTCGGTCTTCCCTCTCATCAGCGAGAATATCCCATCCACCCRTCCTCATGTTTGCAGACTGCCTCGATGGGGCAACAGCTCACGGCTCCCAACGCGCCTGCACTTCTCAGGGCTAAGTACCACGTGCCCTTACATCTATATATCAAAAGAAAACGTATTGCTGAGGAAGGCGGAGGGAAAACAAAGCATGGTCCCCTTCAGGTCTGCAGAGCTGTCAGAATTGCTCCCCAGGTTGGAGCCCCGAAGCAACAAGTGCATCTGGTGAGGAAGGAAAGGGATGAGGTGCAAGAAGAAAGCACCACGACAGCAGCGTTGAGAGCAGCCCTGTCCTTCCGTGGCGTGGAAGGAGTCTGAGAAGAACAAGCCCTGCTTGGAAGGGCGGAGACGGTTGATCAACCTCCTCCACCAGCGATCCTGGGCGAGGACAACCTGGTACGCTCCACGTTACAAACCCCCCGCTGGGGTCCATGAGGATGCAGCACTGCCGGGGGCTCACGAACACACTGGCGACTTCAGCTCCCTTCACCGTGGCATGGGGCTGGGTAGGTGGGGGAACCAGCTGGATGAGCTTCCACCTGCAGTAATCCGGGCCAGAAGGGTGAGGAAAAGGGCAAAAGTTCCTGCTTCCCATAACTCAAAACCCACGAAATGCCCTGAGAGCAGCAGCGTTGACTTCAAAGGATGCCTTGCTCGGAGGGGAGGATGTTTGGGCACCTCTGGGGCAAAGACAAGCTGGTCCTCAGGCACGTTGGAGCCACGCCGAGCTGGCTGCTGCCGCTGCTCCTCCAGGACCTTCGGGAGCATCCGGGACCTGGGTGCTGACTCCTCCGGGGAGGCCACATGGGAGCATGCAGGAGGAGTTTCCTCCAGACTCACACTCTCTACGCTTATCTAACGTGGCCCTTTGCATTCGGCATGGGTACGGARGACCAGAGCAGGTCCTCGTGGTGGTGCAACAAGGGATCTGCAAGCTACGGTGCAAATCAGCCCTTACCGGGCAGGGGGGAAAAATAAAGCACAAGAGAAAGGCCGGGAAACCTGTTTGCCCTTCCTCCTACACAAAACCAACGTGCAGATTTGCAGGAGAGGCTACCAAGTGACCAAATGTGCATTGTTTCATTGGAGCCCGTGGAAAGAACGGGAAACTATGGCTGCTCCCAACGTATATATAGTTATATATTTGCTTTCGTTCGTTCTGCAGCTGAATAACTTAACAAAGGAAAGTCGACCTGCCGCTTCGAATCCGCCTTGCACAGAATAGCAATTAATACCAGCGCGGGTGCGAACCTCCCTGCGAGCCTCCCGCGTGACGACCCCTGAGACCAGGAGCTTGTGCGGGCGCCGACGGAGCCCGGCCTCGCTGCAGCAGCACGACGCCCTCCCCGGCGCCCGCCGGGCCGCCTGGGCACCAAGGGAGGATTCGCGGAGGCGACGAGGAAACCACGGGCGCTGCCGTGGGCCCGGAGGCCGCGGAGCTCCCGGCGCCGTCACGAGTGGTGGCTGTTGATGAGGCCGCGGAGCTGCTTGGCCACGGTGTCGATGAGCCGCTGCTTGTCGCGCTCGTTCTTGCGGAACTGGGCGAACACGTTGTTCTTGCGGCTCGTGTCCCGCATCCTGCGCGGATGGAGCACAGAGAGGCCGGTCAGCGCCCGGCCCGCCGCCCGCCCCGCGGCCCCCTCCCAGCTCAGCGCGCGGCGCGGCGGAGAGGAGGAGGAGGAGGCAGAGCCTCCGAAGGCTCCATCCTCGGCATTGGGCCGGGTCGGGAACGCGTGGCCCCGCAAGTCACAACCCGTGTAGCCCCTTGTCCTACTGCATTCTCAGTGACATTACCTACCGTGTGAAGAAACTAATGGTGAAAACATCAGGAAAATGAAACTTTAGCACCGAGTGCACAGCAYTAATGTTTCCCATTTACAGCGGTGCGCTGCATGCAGCCAAGAGGTGCAGCTCCCACGAGAGCGGCACAGTGTCTGCACTGCTAGTGGCATGTGCAGCATCAAACCCCTTGAGTTTCCCCCAAATCTCGAGATTTGGATTTTTTATTCCCTCCACCCATTTAACTTGAACTTTCAGGGCACCAAGTAGTGCACTGGCCTTAACAAGTGCCCCAAGGGCTCTGCCAAAATGGGGCAGCTCCATTCCTCTGCAGCATGCAATGCTGCAGCCCCATGCATGCTCCTGTTTGCAGCTGCAACTCTGTGCACGCTCACACTTGCAGTTGCAGCCCCGTGCATGCTCATGTTTGCAGCTGCAGCCCTGTGCATGCCCGTGTTTGCAACTGCAGCCCTGTGCACACTCGTGTTTGTAGTTGCAACTCTGCGCACGCTCACACTTGCAGTTGCAGCCTCGTGCATGCTCGTGTTTGCAGCTGCAGCCCTGTGCATGCCCGTGTTTGCAGCTGCAGCCCCGTGCATGCTCGTGTTTGCAGCTGCAACGCTGTGCACGCTCGCACTTGCAGCCCTGTGCATGCCCGTGTTTGCAGCTGCAGCCCTGTGCACGCTCGAAGCGGTAGCGCAGCCACCAAGGGAGCCACGTGCTAAAGCTGCAAAGCAGAAGTGCTCCGGAACGGGTTGAGCCTTCCATGGAGCAGCAGCAGATCCTAAAGGTAGCTTGTGCCTGCCGAGAAAGTGCTGCTGTTTTCACAATGCTGGGGTTTGCAAAKGATTTTCTCGTTAAATCAGCCCTGGTCAAGGCAGGCGGCTTGTGACGAGCCACATCAGTCTGCCTTTTCAGCTATGGTACCTGGATGAAGCCTTGTGGTGACTGGGAAATAGTGATGATCAACCTTGGAAAGYTGGCAGCTCATCAAACCAGGGGCGCCTGAGTTATCCCAGCACCAAAAACACCTCTTGAAAGTTACTTAACAGATTAGAGAAATAAAATAAAACACCCATGTTCCTTCACACTTCAGTCTTCCTCAAAAGAGCCAAAGGGAATCTGAAACGTTCCCAAAGAACATCTAGCTTGGAACTGAAAACAGGGATAACAACGTTATCCCAAAGGGTAATTTGCTGAAGTTACAAGTGCCCAAAGACACGGAATTACAGCAGAGCTGCTTTCCCAACAGTAACAAGATTGCTTGGAGCAATTTTATGCTGCAAAAGAAGTAATTTTTCTTTCTTTAACATATTTATTTTTAAAGCCAAGCAGGTTGCCAGTGGCTGCACTGGGGCTGCAGAGACTTGTCGGGAAGCAAGGGGTTAAGGCTGCAGGTGAGGAGGAGATTTATCCCCATGAAACCTTGTTTTTTTTTTCAGAAAACAGGGTTTCATGCAAGGAAAAATCACCGCTGTGCCCCTGGCTGAACTACCCCGGAGCTGCACGGCTGAAGCCATGGATCAGGAGGACAAAGCGGCCAAGTCGGAGCGTAGCCGGGTGGGTGTGCTGGCCGGCAGGCACAGCGGACGGCGCAGGAGAGCTGCATCCCACGGCTCGACCCGGCCACGCTGCGCGGGGGACGTCCGGGGTCATGGCGGGTCTCTCGAAATCTGCGTGCTCCTTTGGAGAGAGGCCCCCTACGCAGCTCAGTCGCTGCTGGAACCTGCCTTAGTGGCCACACGTGGCCAGGCATCTTTCCGAAGGACCGAGCACCCAATTTCTAATCCCCTCCAAACCACTGGATGCCATTAGTCTGTATCCAAGGAATTTGRGAGGGTTCTCTGGGCATCAGGGTCATGCACTCAGCATGGATGGAAAAACACCCTTCCAAAATCCCGGCACAACTGAGGACTAACCCAGCTGGGAATGGCACAAGCTGGACCCACAGTCTGGGACCACGGCCTCTACCCACAGAGCTGCCGTCGTGGCCGGAAGCACGTAGGGATTGCATCGGGATTTGCTCCCGATCCCCGAGCTCGAGCCTGTTCCATTCAGCCACGGGCAGCGCCTGCTCTTTCCGCAGCCGGACGGCGCCGCCGCAGCCGGGGCTGGGAATCGGGACGCCAGGAATATCAGGTTTACAAGAGCCAGGCAGTGTTTCCGAGCAGCTAAGAGCCTCTTTGGAGGTCCGGCACCTCTTGAAGCTTGTGCCTGCGGAGCACTAGGTCAACTGGATCCACTTTGGTCCTGGCGTCCCTTATGCACCAGTGTAAGAGCAGCGGAAGGAGAGGGGACAGCTCAATGCTGTCCCCACCCCCGTCAACAAACACCGCCTGAAACGGAGGCGAGCTTTGTTTAAGTTAATCTATAAGGGRGGAAAAAAGGAAAAAGAGCAACAGAGTAAAAGCTCCTCTTTTAGTTGTAAGTAGTGCATTTGAGACGATTGAGTTACCGGTGGGAACCGTTTCAAAGCCAGCTTGCATTTAGATCATTTAGTGCTCCATTTAAACCAAACAATAAAGTCATTGCAAGGTGAGGGTAAAAGCCCAAGCAAGCAGCATACTTACACTCGTGATATCCTACAAGAGAGGTGTGATTAGGAAGAGAGATAATCGTGAAAACAAGTTAAAAAAGAAAAAAGGAAAACGAAGCGGCAGATCCGCATTTCCCATCGCCCCGTGGGCTCTGCCGCCYGGGCTCCCACCGTGGAGAGCACCTCGCGTGCCCAGGACTAGAGCCCGGCCCAAAGCAGGGGCCCAGGGGGAGACYGGACCTTTTGGAAGGCAAAAAGGCTGCAGCGGAGCCGGCCCGGGGCTGCAGAGCGAGTCTCTGGGGCYGGCACGAGCGCGCTGCTCCTGTGGAGCGGGGCCGGGGCCGCAGAGCAAACGGGTTCCACCAGCTCCCCCTGGAACGGGGCCGCCAGCAAGCGGCTCGTGGCTGCTTCTGTCTTGGGGAAAGGGCAAAAAAACAGGGAAGAGGCGGCGGGCGCCTGGCTCGTGGCTGCGAGCTGAGCACCAACACGCRTGATATCACGGAGCGCGTGCGTGCAAACAAGGCCATCATGCACAAAAGGGCTTCCCAAGCACCAGCGAGACCTGTCGGGTCTCCAGGTACCCCCCCGACAACATTTATGTGCCGTGACTTGATGTGAAATGAGGTGTTCTCACACCACCAAAGAGAGATACCCRCTCCAAAAATAGGTACCCCCAAAAACCCAACTTGGACTCATCCTGAGGATTTGCTTTCACATTAAATCTTAAAAAATCCAACCGGAGGAGGCCAGGCTCATCCTGCTTTGCTCCACACAAGACTCAGCAAYGGGGCAGCCACAGCACACACTGCTTGGACACCTATTAATTATTGATTCAGGCCGATCACTTTGCCCCCAGACCCTGCTGCGAGGTCCATGGCARGGGAGGGGACAGGAGTGGGGCCGCTGCTCCCGTCGAGCACATGGAGGCCCACCAGAAGAAGGTGTCATCGAAGCCACCTCCTTCCACGCGCGGGACGGGCATCCCTCCGATCACAGCCATGTGCTGGAGAAGCGGCAAGCGAAGGGAATCCCTCTCCGAGCGACTGAAGCAGACGGGCTGCCCCCATAGGGAAAACAGCCCCTGGGGCCGGGATTTTCTCCGGGGACCAGCAGCGAGGAGGGGCTGCAGCACGGCCCTGCAGAGGGGCACACAGAGGCGCCGCACACGCGACGCGCTCCCTCTTGACCACGTGGGGCCAACGTCGGTCCCGGCTTTCAAAGAGCAGCCCCAACTGCTGCTTGGGCTGCTGGGCAAGCACGGGAGCTTCCCGGCCATGCCAGGGGCCTGTGGGACTCCAGCGGGGCTCACGGGAATCCCCTGCACAGGCAGAGCTCCCCCGCAGGGCCCTGGGGCCGGCGCTCGGGCTCTGCTCCTCAGGCTGAAGCTGARCAGAGCATTTGCCGGCAGGAAAACCACGCGGGCAAGTCCAGACTCAGACCCCCGCTTACCTGACCCCACAGAGCCTGCCCGCCCTAACAGCAACCTGCCCCCTAGACGGCCCTTTAGCCCCTYATCTCCTCCGGGGAGCCCCAGGAGAGACGCGCAGCCCTTAAACACCCGCGCGGGACGGCGCCCGAGCRGCAGCGCCTGCGCCTGCACTCACTTCTCCAGCAGCACCAGGGCCGTGGTGGGGTTCACGCGGAGGTACTTGCACGTGGGTTGCCCGTAGTCGGCCAAATACGTCGACCAGTCCCACTGGATGAACAGATCTAAGAGCTGCAGCACAAACAGACAAGGAGAGGTTTTTAGGGGTTGGCTGGAGGGAGGGTTTATCTCAGACTTGGCAAAACATCTGGACAGGTGCCACCGAGCAGAAAAAAACACGCAGAGCGTTTCACGATCGCAGCGAGCTCAGCCACATCACACCCCTCCGCTGCGTTGCCTCTGCAGGGTGTTCCCGTGCTTGAAGTCACGGACGGTCACTTGTGTCCCCGCGTCACCATGTGCCTCGCGGGGCTTCTCGCGGTGCTCGCGGAGCCTTCCCCACATCTTCAAAACGTCCCCAATGAACGCCGCTCCCCGGGGCAGCACGAGGATACGCAGGAGGGCTGTGGTTTATCTCAGGTTAACGCAGCTACACAAGGAGCCCGGGAGTCTCAGGTGGTTTCCAGACGTCTGCTGGAGAAACCCCTGGGGTCTCCGGGCAGCTCTGGGGGATTCCTCATGTGGGGCCCCTGGGGACGGCAGAGCCAGCACCCGAGTGCAGCACACACCTTGCCGAGGCGCCCGCGCTCCCTGCGGCCTGCCCGGCATTAGCCTGACCTGGGGCAGGGAATGAGCAAACGCATCCCAGTTTTCCCAAACGCTTCCCCGTGAGCTCGCGGAGCAAGTGTGGGCGGTCCRCCAACCCCCCAGCAACATCTCGAGAAGCGGCTAGGCACGTTAACACGGTAAATAAATACCTAAAYACGTATAGAAGTACAAATAAACCACTGTTATGAGGCTTGCAGAGCCCGGCCAGGGCATCACCCCGCCGCGGATCACGGCGGGGCGCTCCGGGCACCGCTGTCCTGCTGCCTCCCGGGGCAGCAGCGCCGACRCGGCAGCTCCCGGCCCTTTCCCCACCAAACCCCCGTCCCCGTTGGCCTCGCCGGGCGCGCGCAGCCCCCGGGACGGAGGCGCCGAACGCCTCCGAGCGCCGGGGAACAAGTTAATTAAGAGCGGCCGCCCCGCAGCCTCCCCGTGACCGCCGCACGGCCGCCGGCCCCGCTGCCAAGCGGGCGGACGTCTTCATTCGCGCCGTCCCGGCCGCGCC
>PTEX01000084.1:2350416-2431693 GCA_003342815.1 Eudromia elegans | reverse complement strand
GCCGGTGCCGGGCAGTGCACCCGGGGTGCCGCCGCGCGGGGACACGGGCGGGCGCGCGGGGACACCGCCCGCTGCCACCGCCGCGAGGGATCGCGTTCCCTCCGCTGCGGATGGGATACGGCACTAACCGGGTCCCCACGCGGGCGCCCCGGCTCGTGCAGACCCCGCTGAGACCCCGGGCGCTTCTTTGGTGCCTTTTCCAAACCACCGGGCCAAGGTGCAGCAAGGGGAAAGTGCCACCAAGCACTCCACGACGGAGGAACCTGAAGGAGCCGGATGGGCACCATGAAGCGTCCCCTTCAGACGCTCATCCCTTCTGCTCGGCATCCCCAGCACACCCCACATTTTGCTCCCCTCACTCAATTTCTAATTCCCCTCRCCCATCCCCAGCCCGCAGGGCATCAAGGAGGCAGCCAAGCCAGGCACAACCCGAGCTCCGAGGCCCTCAGCAGCACCAAGCTGCTGCACAGCGTGGTCTGCTCAACCTCCCCCTTACCCACAGACCACCTCTCGCGTCGAAAGCTGCCGAGTCTGCGTTAACACACCCCGTTCTGGGGTGTGCAGATCCTCCGGGACACCTGCGGCTTGCAGGCTGCTCACGTGCAGGGACACAACAAGTACAGCATTTGTGCATGCAAAGAGCACGAGGTTGTGTTTGGCCTCTTGGGAAGACGTCACGATTGGGCATCTCCTGAAGGCACCCAGGGCACGACAGAAAACGAGTCGAGCCCTCAACCTCCCGCTAGCAAATTCCAACTCCAAGCCACATGCCGAAGAGGAGCAGCACGGGCAGCAAGCAGCACCGCGATGCGCTGACTTCATCCCACCACTGCTCCTCCTCGCCTCGCTCCGCAGCAGGGCCCGGGCCCGGGGAGACCCGGCAGGATTCACGGCTGTTTGTTGCAGAGGAAATAAAGGAAAAAACAAAACGCGGGAGGAACCTGAGAACAAAGCGAAGGCCGTTCCTTAGCCGGTGTCACACTAACCTCTGGATGACCCCACGTTTATTGTCCCAGCCCTGCAAAGGTATAAACAAGGCGCGATTCCGCATGCCAAGGGCGGCAGGAGGGAGTAAACGGAGCCTCTCCGGTCATCGCTCCCGAGCAGCCACCTTTACAGTAAGAGAGAAGGCAAGAATTGCCCATGGGGGAGGCTTTGTGAGGTGTGCGCGGGGTTATCGCCGTGCCATAAAGCAATCCACGGAGGTGACAACGTGCTGTGGCCGCCGGCCTGCGGCTCGGCCCCATTTGACACCTGTAGAGCAGAAGCTCTGGAGATAAATCCAGCTCCAAGCAGGGGGATGTGGGACACAAGGGCACCACGGACGGATGGTCACAGGGGAGCTGAGAGCTGGTGACCACCATGGGCAGGAGCAGCAGAGAAAGCAAGAGCAGGCCCCTTTGAGTGCAGAGATCTGGCTTTGGGGGGCAGAAAGACCTCCTCAGGACAGACAGGATCCTTAACCCTGCGGACTGTAGAGTGAGGGCTGGGGGTGGTGGCGATGGCTGAGATGCTCCCAGTGCTGCCCTCCTCAAGGACACGGCCCACGGCCTGCGGCAACTGGCACCCAACCTCAACTGCTTCTGAAATGATGAAAAACGGTCCCTTTAAAGGAAAAAACAAAATACCTGGGGAATTTCAAACTTCCCAGCACAAACCTGTTCGAGTCAATTTAAGATAGATGTTTCCAAAAGAAAAAAAAAAAAAGGAAAACAAACCAGAAAATTCATACAGAAGAGCCATTTGGAAGGATTTGCCAGGATGAAGGAATGATCTGACACCAAAACCGCTGCTCCTAGTGGAGCTGCCACCCGGGTTTTGGCACCGGACCGCCCGTTTGGACTCGATGCCTGAAGGACCCATTAACACTTGACAGCTCCAACACGGCCATCGGTGACAAACAGCTTCCAAGAGCAGCGAAAACCTAAAGCCTTTGGCCAGGACCCGCTGTGTGGTGTCACCAAACCTCGACGCCTCGCTCAGTTATTTCCCTGGGCTGTGGGCGCTCCACTTCTCATGCCCGAAGCCCCGCAGAGACCAGCAGATTGTCCCTATTTCCCCGGGGCTGTTCACGCTCCTCTCGCTTTCCCTTTCCTCAGGGCTCCATGGGAACAGAAAGCAGAGCTGCGGCAGCGCTGCCGGAGCCCCTGCACCAAAGCCCTTCTTGCAGATTCCCTTTCGCTTGCTGYGAACTCGTGCGGGGGTTATGAACTCCTTAAACAAACAGCTGAGGTCATGGTTAGCTTCAAAAAAAAATTCAATTAAATAAATAGGAAAGCAGGACTAGTGCTGGAGCAGCGGTGGGAGCTCCTCGGCAGAGGAGGGTGCCAAGGGGGGCGCAGCGAGCGGGTCCCTCCCGCTGCTCTCCCAGCGCCCGCTCCGGTTCCTCCGGAGGGCCGGGCGCTCCCAGCTGCCGCAGCCCGCACTCGTGCACCGAGGGACGTGTCTTCGTGCACGGCCCCTCGCCAGGCCCGGCTCTGGAGGCAGAAGCAGAGGGGACCTGCCCGGTCCCTCGGACATGCTGCTGCCCATCCTTGGTGGCGCTGGCAGCACCCYGCTGGTGACACCCCCTCTGTCCTGCCCTCCTCCCCCTCCCCGGCAGGACCTTCCTGCTTCCTCTCCTGCCTCTGCTCCTGTTCCTACCTCTGAGGGTCATTCCCCCCAAAGCCCTAAACCAACCCCCCTTAAACTCTGACTCACTACGTGTGAAGATCTCATATACATCCCCCCATATTCGCATTAGTACCCACCCAGAGGCATTTCTACAAGCATTCAGCCCCCAAACTAAGTCACGGGAGTTATAGAAGCATACGGAGCCCTCCAGGAAATGTGATGTCGAGGAGATGGAAGGATGGCAAGGTAGGAAGGTCTCCTCCATCACCCAGAGTCAAGAAGCAACCCTGAATCTCAGTCCACCAACTCCAACCCTGCAATTACGTTCTTTAACATCCAAACCCAAAAGCTTCTGATTGTTTTACGAAGAAGATGGAAAATGTTTCCAAGTTAATCACTGTAGCAGAGCCGACTGGGCAAACAGAGCCCTAAACAGCGCTGGAAAACAAACGGAAACAAGAACCGCAGCTCTTCGGCTCCTCGGAGCAGGCAGAGCTCTTGCACAGCGCGAGCGACAGGGCAGGTCTGACCCTTGCTCAGTCACGTACATCCCGCACGAGAGGAATTCCAGGGGAAACCGGGCCCGGCCTCCCAGCCCCTCGACATCATGTCGCCAGACAAAGCGCAATCCCAGCCCGCGCGGGCTCTCGGCACACGGGAMAGGAGGACGGGAAGACCTGCAAAGCGGCGCCTCTTCCCAGACCGCGGGGCAAAGGAAGGCCCCTGTGACACAGTCGYGCCTCCACCCAGGACCGCGTCTCCCAGGCGTTCGGAACCGGCTGCCGTGATTGTTTTTTCCTTCTAAAAGCCAACGGTGAAAACCGGCCYCTAATTCTTGCTCGGCAGGAAGAACTTTGCTAGAGCAGCAGGTGACTGTGCTGGAAGTCACAGCTGTGGATAGAGGGGGATTTCGCTTCTCCCCTCTGCTTCTCTCCTGAAAAAAAGCCACCAAGTCCACAGCCAAAGCGCCTGAGGCTTTCGGCTCGTTTCCCACTCTGGGGTGCATAAAGTCTCTGCTGGTGCAGACAGGGAGAAGGTGGCGATGCCACAAACTCCACGATGACACYTCCAGGGGATGGGTAAAGAGGATGTCCAACGCAAAGACCACGCTCTGGGTGGACGAGGTCTCTTAATACTCCTGGACACCTGCAGAACTGTGGGTCCTGATGCCAGGGAACAAATCCTGGCGCTGGGCACATCAATGAGAAGATCCCACGAACGTGAAAAGCAGTTGGCCGATTTTGACCAGCCCTATGTGACGTCCCTCAAAAACTCAGAGCACCCGGGGACAGCCCCTCAARCGCTTCACCCTACGCAGTGCTCTGTGACTCAGGGGTGATTCTGCCTTCCAGGAASCTGCCCAAACCCATCTGGAAATCCACTGGTGCTCCCCATTGCCCGACCATGTCTCGTTGCTCCCTGCATTGCGAGAGGAGGTGGAGGCTGGTGGGCGCAGGAAAGCTTCCTACCTTCCAGCCTGCTACTCCAGGGGATGCACATCCACAGCAAGGGGGAAAAAAAGGGCCAGAAAGACCCTTTCACCTGCAAATGAAACAGTTCCATCCACGGCCGGACTCGCCAACACGTTTAAAGCATTGAGTGCTAATAAGAAAAGGGGTTTGGGAAAGGAAATGGAAGGAATGCAGACACCGTTATTATGGGAAGGAAATAAATCACTAACAGGGCATTCATCAAAAGCAGAGGATGGCTGAGTGACCCTATCAGAGGCAATATATGAAAATCAATAAATTTAGACAAAAGGCAAGAACGGAATATAAGCACCTTGCAATGGAAAACGCAGAGAGGCCTCTTACTCAACCCGAAAATTTACGGTTAGAGAGACGAGCCTGTCTGGCCGCCTCCCCACCCATCCCACTGCCATCCCCGGCTCCATATGGGATAGAATTACTCGCATATCCCCGGAGGCAATCGCAGGCAGGGTTTTCATTTCAGATTGCCAGCGATGCTACAATTTCCACTCAGCGGGATTGCTCTCACCCCTTGGTGAACTTGGGAGTTCTGGAGCGGCGGCCGGAGCCGGCACGCGCGGTCTTCCCAAGGGAAGCGCTGCTGGGGAGGGGAGGTTCACCTGCGGCACGGCTCGGGAGCAGCCCCGCACCCAAGACGCTCCCTCGCACCTCTGCAACCTTCTGGCAGCCTCCAAACCCTGCAGAGAAATCCCCGCTCTTGCCCCCGGCCGCTAACAAGCTCCTCTCGACGAGCCTCATTTTCCATTCCTGCGCTTCCTTCCACCTCCTCCCGCTCGGCGATGCTCCCCTCTGAACCAATCAACCCTGCCTTATCCTCTGCACAAAGGAGGGCTCGCTTTCCGAACGGCCCCGAAAGCCCCGGTCCCCCGAGACGGAAGCATGAATAAGTCAGGCGCTGCAGTCAGAAAGAAAGGAAAATTAAAAATAAATAAAAGCCGAGCCGGCGCATGGCACGCGCTGAACTTTCCTCGGGCTCCAGCGCARATTTTTCATGACGTCTCATCACTTATTTAGGTCTCCGGCTCGGCGGGTCGGCGACCCGCTGCATAGCGCTGCACCACGCTGCTCTATACATAATACCCGGGCCCGCGCGCACCCCGCAGCAGCCAGGGCAGCCTCCACGCAACGCAGCCTCGGGTCCAAAGGAGAAACTGCTGGTTTTAAAAGCTGAGCGTGGAACTGCGCTAAGGGACTACTGAGTTTATAAAAACCAAGGGGAAAAAACAGCCCTCCATCCCTAGGTCTACTTAGAAGATTTAAAAGAAAGATACTCGAGCGACGATGGAAATCATATGGGTTATTAATCATGCGCTCGCTCGCAGGCTTAATCTGATGCCTAAAGCAGAAGCGCGAAGACGCTCTGAGGTGCAAGGGGGAGGTCAGCGCTGCCTTTCAGCAACCAACGCGGGGTGCTCGGAGCCCCCTGCACTGCCTCCCGTGCCACGTTAACCACCACCCTCCTCCTATGGCACCGGGAACGTCCCCGGATGTTCCCCCTCTCCCCCCGGAGGGGGAACGGGCAAGAAATCCCCCTGCAGCCATTCCAGTTCAAGAGACGGCGGAGATCCCACGTGGTCACTGCTGGGAAGCCTGTGGYCAACAGGGCACCTCATGGCTGTCCMGGGAGGGCATTCCCACCCCTCCGCAGCGAGCTCGCCGCTCACCTACGCCCATCTCGTCACACGTTTGCTCTGCACATGTCTCTGTCTGCTGTACTTTTCTCCCCACGGTGCTCAGAGGGTGCTCTGGAGGTCCCTGGGTTCTGTCCACGGAGGCTACAAGAAAACRGCTAAAGCAAAAGGAAATTATTCATCCCGGGGGAGCAAGAGGCCATCCGTAAGGTGCAGTTAAAAGCSATGTCACCCCAAGACGTCCAGCAGCCTCGAGGCCATCAGCGCATCCAATACTACACAGAACCCCCAGGCGCAGCCAGGACCGTGCTCAGCCCCACGGTGTAATCCTGCGGGTGAGCTGGGCTCAAAATGCCCTAAAGAGCAGGAAACAAAGCGCAGCGACTAACAGCACCTCCAGCAGCGCGGAGAACCGGTAGCTCGTTAAAAGCACAAATAAACCGAGCGCGTGGGACCTAGGGGTCAAGGCCCGCAGGGAGCGAGCCCACAGCCCGAGTCCTGCACGCCCGTTTCGGGCAGCACCGAGCCACGTTTCCAATAAATTCCCTCCCGTGGGTGATCGCGGGGTGCCAGGGTGGGCCAGCTCAGCCTCATGCCACTTAGCAGACTTCTTACAGGTGGGAGCTACTGGACCTCCCACTCAAACGTACAGGAAACTCCTATGAAACTCCGTGGAATTCACAGTGTGCAATAACCCTCTATAACCCTCTACCTGTGGCCAACAAAGACTCAGGGACAAYGTCACGGCCCAGCTCTCGGTGCCTTGGGAGGGACCCACACAGAGCTCGATACCGAACACGCTGTGTGATCTCGCTGGGTATTCCAGCACCATCCCGGGTCAAAGCAAACGGAGAGGCASCATGAGAAGCAATAAAGGCAGGGAGGAGGAAGGCAGTGAAGGCGGCAGGGCTGCTTCCAGCCCAGGCTTTTGGGAACAGAAGGGGGAAGCCCTGGGAGCGGTAGCGCCCCGTGCTGTGCTGGGAGATAAACCCCCCTGGTCCCTGCCGGCCGTGCAAAGAGCTCAGCCGGCCAGAGAGGGAGACGCTGCCGAGCCCGGACCCGCGGCCAGGGCCCCAACCACGGGCTGCAGCCACCGAAGGGATCCGCTGGAGACAGATTTATGGCTGCAATTAATAACAACMGAGGTTTAGGATCAGAAAAGGGATGAATCTTCCCTTTAAGAGAGAAGGAAGTTATGCCCATTTGGAAACAGCAATGGAAAGAACAAAAAATAAAATAAYAAAATAAAACCCAAAGTCCCTCCTTCGTTCCAAAGCCGTCCACCCAAAGCCGCCCTGCTCCGGGAGAGCCCGGCGGGACGAGCCCAGGGATAAGGATGCCATGAGGACCGGAGGCACCCGCTGCTCGCGTGCGGGCAGGGGACGGGGACGGGTGAGCGGCTCTAATTACTGCGCCCGCCCCCAGGCCTCGCTGCAGAGTTTACAATTTAATTTTCTGCGTTTGTAATCCGTAGCCCTTGTGTATATAACGTCTAATGAAAAAGGCCTTTTTCAAATTAACATGGTATTTGCGAGGGGGGGAAAAAAAACCTCCATGTGTTTCCATTTCATTATCGAGCTACATTTATAAGAAGACAGAAGGGGAAAAAAAAAACCCCACTCAAGCTGAGGGTGATCGGATTTAGCTGGCAGGAAGACAGGACGGTCAGAAAACAGCCCCGCTCGTGCAAATGCCTGCCGAGCATCACAGCGCCGTCGGGTGCAGCTTCGCTCCTGCTCAGGTTAATAAAACCCCTCCATTACCCAGGGCTCGCTGCCCGGAGCTCCTCCGAGCCGTGGCCCTCACGGGCTGCTCCCCACCTACATAATTCATGCTCTCATTTCCTCTCCTTACTCATTCGTAGCATCTCCTCCCAAGGCTGGTTTCTCGAGGAAACGAGCCCTACCTGCTCTCGCTCTTAATTCTTCCTAATAATGATTTTTAAACGTAACGGGCGGCATCCAATACAGCCCAACAGACAGAGACCTGCAAGGTGCCCTCACACAGAGGGGCTGAAATCAAGTGGGACACCTGGAGATCACCTAGTCCAACCACCTGGTGAGAGCAGGGGCCGCTTGGGCACCTTGCTGGGGATGTCACCCACTCGGGTGCACCGAGATGGAAACCCCACAGCCCCTCTGGGCAATTAGCTCTCTGTGCCTAATGAAAGCAGGTGTCCAACAGGGGGGTGAAGAGTAGAAAAGGGAGGAGCTCAGCTCTATTAGACAYTAGAGAATCCAAGCAGCTCCATCATGAGCTCCCTGGGTCCCCCTGGGCTCCCTTTCGTCCACCTCTTCTGCTGTGGCCTTGAGAAAGCCACGGGCCGTGCCGAGGAGAGCAAGCCACGTCAGGCATGGGAAGAGGTACCTCGGATCACCYCAAAGACCTCCCCTGGTTGTGACATGCAGGAAGGGGAGGCCATGATGATGAGGTGGATCCCGCCACCAAAAACTTGTGTTTCCTCCATGTCAGACATCTCTGGGCACTTGGGCTCCCCTCCCCACGAGCCCTTCTGCAGAGCCCCTTTCTGTCACTGCTGCCATCCTTCTTGCAGACTCTCCCATTCTTTTTTCCTGTTTGTTTATTTATTTATTTATTTATTTATTTATTCCAATGGCCTCGGTGCATCCTCGGGAGCTGCTAAGGGCTTAAAACTTCACCCCTTTTGCTGCATCTCCCATCCAACTCCTCAAGGAACAAGCCACTCTATTCCCAAAAATCTTTGGCACCAACCACTGTAAAAGTTTCCAAGCTTTTGGGAACTTTTTGGTTCAATACATTTTATCATAACAGAGCTACCAGCAAGCCGAGTTGATTTCGTTTTGCATGCTTCCCATGGAAATCCCTTCCAAGCACTCTCCTTGGCCTCCAGAAATGCTTTGATGCACTCAGAGTAACAGCAGAAAGGCGCCTGGTAAGGAGGTGGATTTTGGTAGCGATCAGAGTCCTCAAAAGCCTCCGATAAGCCCCATTCCTGAGCTGAACTTARCCAGCAGTGTTCAGACTCGAGGGGGGAATACATTTCCATCTGATTATCAAATCTCTATTGCTAAAAACTTTTGTACAACAAAAACATAACCCAACTCTTCCCAAACAACCAACCTTCCAACAAACTTTCCAAAGTCCACGAAAGCGGAGGGAAGGAGGGGGAATGAAGGAAATGCAGGCGCATGGTGGTAGGTGAGAAACACCCACAGTGAGGAGGAGGAGGGAAGCTAATTCCAGCACATCCACGCAGACAGTCCATCAACAGCAACACAATCCCCAYGTCTATGCCTTGAAAGCACCTGCCACGAGCTCAGGTATTTTCCCGAGGCGGAGTGGGTTGCAGACCGTTCCCTTAAACACGCTGATCTTTACTGAAAATCCACCTGCCATTTGCAGGGTTTGCAATTACCGTGTTGATTCATGAATCATTTATGACCCCTGCCTTTCTTCAGGGGAGGCTCGAAATGCAAAAGCCTACATAGCCTAGTCCCCTCTCCTCATGAGCAGAAATCTGACCTCTGCTCGGTTGATTTAACCCCTTTCCGATGCTGGAGGACAGCTAAGGGCTCCTCCCTCGCTCAAGAGGCCGGTGGTACCAGACACAACGGGGTCTTCTCCAGAGCAGAGGGCAGACACGAGGGTTGAGCTGCTTGGTGGCCARCATCTAGTCCCCAGGCCCGCACTGGGGCAAAGACATCAAACCAGTCAACTGTGGTCCGGGCACAGCCTGCCAAGGGGGATTAACTCCACAGGGAGACGTCCACCCGTGCTGCCTCCAAATTAAAGACGGTAGGAAGTTCAGGAATGAGTAGTAAAGACGTGAGATACCAAAATGCCATCTGCATGGAGATGGACAACCGAGGCACAACAGAATTCCTTGACATTCCTCACGTGATCCAGCTCCTAAGCTGCAGCTCTGGTCCTTGACCAAAAATAAAAGCCATCCTTAACCTTAGAATTAAATAAAAACCTCACTTCATCAAGCCTGTTTKTCTTAGGAAACCCAAGGCTAATCCCTCCAGCACCTCAGGTGCCCCCAGAGCACACCRCGACGGGCTGCCCTGGTAGGGCGACAGCCTGGGAGAAGCCCGAGCTCTGAATTCCCCTGATTTTTATCAGGGCTCCCTCAGACTAACACCATTTCGAGCACTCAATACTATTTCAACACTGGATCTGCCCTCGYCGCGGTGTGAGCCGTAAGCTGAGTGTCCTCCGAGGTCAGAGCCTCGGGCAGGCGGGACAGGGACAGCCCCGGGGTGATGAAGGCTGCAAGGGAAATAAGTAATAGAGTTCTTTTCACTCAGAGCACTCACGTTATCCTACTCAACGYCATTTATTAATTGTCCCGCCAGCATCTTTGCAATACTGTGTGTCACCCCAAACGGGAGCTGCACAGAGGCCATGAGGAACAGCATCCCAAAGCGAGGGAAGCTCCGTGCTCCCAGGGACGCTGCGGTGCAAATAACACACAGACAGCGGAGAAAATCCAAAGTATTTTCCCCCAGCATAAAAACCCCAACATCCCTGCACAATGATGATGCAGGATTCCAATTTCAAAGCTAGCAAGCTGAAAGCAAGGCTTCCAACGTTGTGTATATGCACACTGAGCTACTCTAAACTTTTCAAGAGCAAGACACRTTGCAGAATTTGCTTCTAAATGCACATTCCTGAAATAACTGGGGCAGTAAACTTAATTCTGCAAACTCCGGCTTCTTTAAAAACAAATACAGAAAAAAAACAAAGAGGAGAAAGGATTGCACCAGCATCCCCGCCCGTTTCCTCTCGTGCACTGGTKTCTGCACTCCTCTGTAACCGAGGAAGCCGGTTTACGTCCCAAACTCGGCCGCACCAGCYGTGATTCACCGTGCCAGGGAACCGCTCGCCCTCAAACCACGAGGATTTTAACCTGCTGCACGATCACACCCTGCTCACGGCTTCAGATACCATAACTTCATTACCTTGTTGTCAACCAGCAGGACAAAATAAGAGCAGAACTGACTGCATTTTTCTTCCTTTTTCCCCCTCGTTTTGCAGCTAATTCCTCCTCTCACCACCACGAGGGATCCACCAGGATCGCTACTCGCGCTGCGAAGCCTCGACTAGGAGCATCTTTCTGCGGCACTTTCTCCTTCTGGTCTGCATTACAGTTCAAAGCCCGGTCTCCGCACCAACGACGTGTTTGCGGCAGCTCCGCATGCTGCTAAGTAAACTGAGTAGATAACTCGGTTAGGAAGGAGCTTCAAAAAGGCCTTTTGCTGTCAAAGAAGAATCCCGCAAGTCCAAGGAGCCCGGAGGAACTCACAGAGATGGAAAAGCAGACGTGACTCTGCGCTGACCCAACTCCCGTGGCTCCGGTTGGACTCGATGATCTCCAAAGGTCCCTTTCAATATTAATCAGCCTTAATTACACATATTGATTCTGTGGTTATGGTGAGCACGACGTTGGGACGAGTTGGGATGACCGTCCCCAGAGAGAGCCACCAGCACCAGCTCCCACCGCCCTCCGCCACGTCCCCAAGCTTGGCCACGACAACAATCTCAATGCTGCCCTGAGGAATCGGCCCATTTCTAGAAGAACTCAATCCAAAGGCAATATATACCTTATATACCATATACCCGCTGGTAGGAGGAGGTTACAAGCTCAGGAGCTTCACCTGGGACCGGTGTCACTAGTTCAGCTCCTGATTTTTACGGTTCCTTTGACACAAATTCCCACTTGTTCCAGGTGCTGCAATCTGTCCTGAGGGCCTTTGCTGTGGTTCTGTTCAATGACTCCCTCTTCGGCCAAACTWACTTAGTCATTCTCCTTCTGCCCAGGCTAACAAAGCATTTCAAAACACGTCGTGTAATGTTGTTTATGAAAASTAACCTTGTTTTAACGGCCTCTTTTGCCAAGCCGATTCTGCTATGATTTCATACCCAGTATTTCTGTCCATACAGATGACTTAAATTTTCTTCTCGGTTTATTTATTGATCATGTAACATCGATAGGATGTTCTAGAGATAACTACAGACCCAAAGCAATTAACCTAGAGTTGAACTTCGATTCCGAAAAGCATCAGCATGTAACCGTGAGCCTGCCTGGCAGCGAGGGTTTTGCAGTCRCTCACGGCACTGCTTCACCCTGTTGTTAATAACAAATCCCGACTGCTCCTCAGCAGCTGGAATTCTCCGCTGTGATAAGCTTGGAGCAGCCTCCCCGGTGGAAACGCCATATCCTTATGCAATCCCATTGCCACCATGCTTGCATTGCCACCTATAATAATGATCTCAGTTATCTCAGGGAACTGAGAGGTTCTCCAGAGCAGCGCTGGGACTAATGGGGCCACCAAACGCCCTCCAACGGCGGCTTSCTCACAGCCCCGTGGAAAGGAAGGAGCCTCCGCCGAGCCCACATCGCTTTGGGGTTAAACCACAGAGCCGGTTCCCCGCAACATCCGAGCCCGTTTTCTGAGCACCTCCCACCAGGAGCAGATCCAGGAGGACCCACGGCAGCCCAGGCGCCCGCCCGCGGCTGACAGGTTTCCGATGCCTCGCTGGGTATTCACTTATTTCCCCCTTCCCTCTCCCCCYCCCAGAGCTGTGAAATATAAATTACTTCTGCAGAAGAAATGGAAACTTGGCCATTAAAACCAGATAAGTGAACCGGCCCGCAGCTGAGGACGGGGGCTGCTAAATCCAAAGCTAGGATCGATGTTGTTAGGAGGGAGACCTGTCATTTAATCAATAGCRTGTGCAACCTATTATTCCCCTGCTTGACATAAGCTCTCAAACGGTGTGTTAACAAGGCTGAACACGGAGACCTTACACAGCCCGGCTCTGTCGGCTACTGGAAATCCTTAGAAGATACAATCTGCTAAGCCGTTAAAGCCGGGGTGACATTTTTGGTGACCACTGAAGGGTGGAAGTGTTTAATTTAGGACACTTTCCGGTCCAATCGCAGCGATGAGAGATCTAATAGATAAACTGCACCAACAAACTCACTTCTGGAGAGGTTTTTTCCCCCCCTCCCTTTGCTCTCCAACAGGACAAAGGAGCTTTCATGACGTTTGGAGCAATGCTGTTTGTTTAGTGCATATTGTGGCCGATCTGCTGTTGAAACACCATCCATCTCCCTCCCCCGAGAGATACTGCACGGAGCAGCCAGTAATCGACTTTAAACAAAAAGACCATCTAAATATACAAAAAGAAAAAGAGGAGAACAATAGCAGCATTAATTATGAAACAGGCCGCCTGCTTTCCAAGGGGAATTCACATGGGCAGGATTTATTTATGCACAACTCATTCCTCTTTGTGGGGTTCAGCAGAAGGGTGGCAGCTCRGAGGGCCCGAGCAGAGCGTGGTGGCAGCAGCAGGATGGGGGAGACGAGGGCAGGAAGAGGGGCTGAGAGAGCAGTGCCAAAGGCTGCACAGCCAGCACGGGCCAAAAGCAGCGGGGGAAGCAAAGCTACATCCACTTAATCTGTTTTCTTGAGCTGATTCAGCCTCGGAAGAGCGAGYTAAGGGAAGCACTGGTGCTTTGCAGCGGCACCGGTCCAGCAATCRCGGTGCAGCAGGGACCAGCACCCTCTCCTAGCCCAGGAAGGGGCAGAAGGGGCTCTAGAGCTTGCTGCGGATGCAAAGGGCAGCTGTAAAGACCAAGGGGGACAGAGGCATCTGCTGCAAGCAGGACCAGGGGACGCAAGGCTTAAATCCAGTTCAGGGAGATTCCTGCTCCACGGTAGGAGGATTTTCCCAGGAAGGAGCAGTAGAACAGGCCGCACAGGCAGGCAGAGACACCCACTCATCGGAGAGGGCTTCTGTCTTAAGCACAAGCTGACAAAATCTTGGTGGGAATTACTGAAATAGAGTCACATTACTATCCTTGAGGTGGAGACCTCTCCGTGTCATCACCAGACCCCTCAGAGGAATTTCCCAGTACGAAACCACTACAATCTCTCTCTTGATTTTACCAAATATCCCACCATATATAAACAGCACCGAGAAGGAAGGAAGGGGTGAGGGAGGGTCCCTCTGTGTCCACTCCCTGCTCACCACAGGGCTTCCACCGCCACCAGGTCCAGCCACCCCAAGGCTGAATTGCAATGGGCAAAACTATACAATAATAATAATAATAATAATAATAATAATAGCAATAAATAAAGCCAATTAGCTCCACCAGCCCAGCGGGAGCGAGGCTCCTCCGAGCAGGGTCACCACCTCCCGGCCCGCCCCGGCATCCGGGCGGCGCGCGCTCAGAGCGAGCGCGGCCGGCGGCCGGTTAATTATAACTCCGTCTCCAAACACACGAAACCTCATCTCAACTCCCCGTGACCTCACCTGCTGCCTTTTTTTTTTTTTTTCCCCTCTTTACTTCTTCCTTTTAGCGGAGTAAAACTTTGTGTCAACAAAGCCGCGAGGCCAAGGAGAGTTCACGGGAAGAGCCCCGCGCCTCCGAGCGCCGTGCCCGGGACGCGGCCCTCACCTTCGGCACGGCAGAGCTCCGGAGCACGGCGCGAACCCTCCGCCGGGGTTAGCGTGGCAAAGAACACCTCCCCTCTGCACCGCCTTCCACGGTCCCCGGCCGGCCTGGAACCCCATCGCTGACCGGGGATTTATGRGCTGCTTCATTGCCAGAACAAAACCAGCTCCTCAAAGCAACGCTGCCCTTTGCAACYGCTGCGCTAGGGGCTATCAGCACCCTAAATCAGGGTCTACAGAGCAAACCAAGCTCCTGCTTGCAGAGAGGTTAACTCCAGCTGTAGCGTGGGACACCAGGAGATACTACCTTCCTCTTGCTAACCTGGGACACTGGGAAGAGTTAGTGACAATAACAGAGGAATTGGGTCTYGGGGTGCTGCCTGGTTTAATGTTGGGCCAAAGGGGTGAAGTTTGGGCCCGTGTGAAAGACAACGTCGTGCTCCTTGGGCATGTTCTTCATCACTGGGCTGCAGCTCTACACGGGATGAGGCCTCTATCAAGGGAGGTCCCAGTGGTGGCAGACGGGGAGCTCACGTTGTCGTCCCCACTGCCCACGTCTCATCGGGAAGACATGGCCTTTGCAAAGCAGCACGTCATCCTCTGCAGACAGGTAGCTCCTGCTCCCCGCAGCCACGAGCCACAAAACACTATTAAATAGGCAGTTATTGAGGTGCAGTCGCACAACGCCTTGTTAGAAGGTGGACCCCAGCTCCTTTCAAGAAGAGCAACCAATGGTCATCACAAACGTGCTCGCTTCCTCGTGTCCACCACGGCCAAGCTTCTCCCATCCCCACCCACCYGGGATTTCTTTTGACAGGCAATAGCAAATGGCAAAATGAGTGTTGTGACCTTCGTGGCAAGCTCAAGGCTGTGGCTCTTGTGGGACGCTGCTGCGTGGGGCTGCTGTAGTGTCTTTTATACAGGGAAGAGAGCTGAGATACCATGAGATGTCTCCGGGAAGACTACTAGAACACATGGCATTAATACATTCACTTAAMAAATAAAAGAATGCCACTACATGTTTTTAGCATGGCCAACAGCTAGGGTATRAAGCTGGAGAGATGAGGCCATCAGGGAACTGCTCTCACCTCCACCACTCCTTGACGGTGACTAAAGCCAGRGTAATTAAGGCAAGGAGGCAATTACCAGAGGAATGAACAAAGGAAGGGTACCTGACTGCAAGCACGACTGTCCCTTAATGAAGATCACGGCCTTTGCCAGCTCACAGGGCACCACGGTTCTCCAGAGCACGACCAGCTCTGCCCCTTCTGCCCGGCTTTCCGGGCCCGTCTTCACGGCTCGGCAGGGCAGAAGCGGCAGCACAAGGCAGACAGGCACCGACGGCCGCGCTGCACGGCTCRCGGCCTGCACCGCTCCCGGGTTCTGAGCGGGGGAAATGAATTATACCTAGTAATGCAAAGCTTTATTAATGCTGTAACATATGGGAGGTGAGCACACGCAAAGCCAAAACTTTTATATAGCCTAAACAGCTGTAACACTCCAGTGTTATAAATCATGCAAAAATGGAATAAAAACATTCAATCTATATCCATATCCACACAGATATATATATAAGGAATCACCTGCACTCAATTACACAATCAGCTCCATCAAGGAATTTCACTGACATCGTGGCCCATGAGCACACCAAAATAACCCTTTCATGGTACGTCCCGGCTCTCGAGCTCTAGGTCAGTCATGCTGGCCCTTCCCTACGCCTCGGCTTAGGCACATACGTTGCCAGCATCAAAACTCACTATTTTGCAGGTTTCGCTTGTCTTCGGAATTACCAACGTGCTGGAGTGTAAGGGGAGAATGGTAAATAATTTACTTTAGGGGAAACTGCAGGAGTTTGAACGTTGACTCTGAGCTCCACTCTAAGAAGCTACGAATCTAAACCAGGAGCACATGACAGATGCCCCTCCAAGGCCCCAAACCAGTATCTCATAGTATCAAACACATGGTCATCCATTCTTTATAAAATGAAACACGTCATAGACCAGACTTTCCACCAGATCTCCCAGTGTCTCATGTCCTCCCTCCCTAAGCCAGGGGGTTTCAGCCAATTTTTGATCTGCTGAGCTCTCAAAATCCAACAGAGAGAGAGGTAGACGCCTGGATAATTAATTTAAACTCTCGGACAATAGCCTGGCCTTTCTTAGTTATCTTTTGTGGACCTTCCACAGTCATCCAGAGACCAAGACCCACTGCTCTAGGCTACCCAATCTCTGGGAAAAGAGCTTGCTGACTATGCACAACCTCAACTGTGTGCCCTTGGGCTCATCCGCTTACCCCAGGGGGAAGTTCAGCCCTCTGAGGTTCTACACACTCCTCTATTCCACTTGCCATGGCCATTGCTTGGTATTAAGACAGTATCGTTCATCCAGGGAGCCAAAAGCAGAGCAAACATGGCAATTTTTGAAGTGTGTTTTCTTTCTTTCTTGAGGCTGAGGCTGTCAATCACTACAGGAACATCGAAGACCAGGGGAGAGAATCTGATGATCCTGCTCGCAGCTGGGGACACCCCATTGAAGAACCCAACGGCGCAGGGAAAACTACAGCTCAGCTCATTTTACCATGGGGAATCAAAGAAAGACTCAGTACTACGGGCAGAAATACACAGATATATCCACAGGAATAGCTCAATCTACAGAAACCACCAGAAACCACACGGCCAGCTCCTTCTGCACCGCTCCTGACAGCAGGAAAAGAAGGAGGAGAAAGGACCCCATGGTCCTACCACCTCTCCTTGCACCCTGTTGGGTTCCATATGCAGGCACTGAGTTGCCGGGACCAAAGGCCCCCTCCGAGCTGCCGGGATCGCTCCTTCTTCCCGGGAGCATTCCGGCTTTGCCGAACGGGATGCTGTGGGGGTGATGTTGAGGGGCACGCAGCAGTAATGCACAGCTTGGTCTTCCTTCCCCACGGCTCAGCAGCGGGGCCGTGGCGGCAGAACAACGCTGGGTCCGTGCATTGTTAGACAGAGTTTAAATATAGCATCTAACTACGAAAGCATGAATAATTGTGGTGCTTAAAGCGCCTGGCTAATCTTCAGCAGAACTGCAATCAATCACCGGTGTCAGACTGGGAAGCGTTGCTCTGTTTCATATACAAAACCTTCCTTCAGATTCAAACTATATCCACTTTCAGCGCTTGGACCAGCTTTCCCATATGATATTAATGGAACCACTCTCGGCATGAAGAGGCACTGCTCCGAATTGATTTCTTTTTTCTTTTTTTTTTGTTCCCTTTTTTAACTTTTGCAAATACTTCCAGTCGGGAACAACAGCCGCAGAAACACAGCTTCCATCTCCGGAAAAGACGGAGGGGAAATTTGGCTGCGCGCGGAGCCGCTGTTGAAGCACGCGCGCGGAGAACACATTCGGCGGGTCTTGCTCGCAGCGCCGCCCGAGAAGGGGCGAAGCGGCACCCAAACATGCGCCCTGCAGCTCCGAGCAGAGCGCGCGGTGCCACCGATCCGCATCACCTCTGCCAGACGCTCCGCTGCACCTCGGTGTCAGACGGGGACCATCCCCGCGCGCGCCGAGCCCTTGCGGCGGAGCAAACAAGGGACTCTTTGCTGGCAGCTGTTTCCAAATCGCTGGCTATCGCACGTCGAATTACAAACGCAGAAGTGCCTCATTTGCAATCTCCATGCGCTAGGAAATACTTTCAAAGCGGGGGTTTTACTGCAGCGAGTGCTTTATCACTTGTGATTTAGTCATTTAAGACGATCGCTGCTTGCAGTCGCTGCAGAGGAAGGAGAGGGGATGGGAGCTTTCCCGGCGTGGTACTGGCAGGCGTCGAGTCATGGAGCACAGCAAGCTCGGCTGCAAAAGAGCTCCTGCCTGTCGCTATACAGAAAGAAAAATCCCCTATCAAGGAAAATCCCATTTTTTTTTTATTAAGAAGCTATCTAACACTCACTGACCTGAAGGCGAGATTCACCGTCTAACAGCAGACCCCAGCCCAGGCCCAGGACACGGCAAATATCAGCAGGGGACACTGACCTATTTCTACCTTGCTGCTGGCAGAGCAATGGTTCTTCCTCCCCTTCCTCCAGGTGCAAGTCACAGCCCACAGCGCACGGGGAGGACACGACTGGCGGCCTTGCCTCTTGGTGATGGAGACTGATAAACAGGGAGCAGCCTCAAGCTGGGTACTGCGAGCTCCCGTGTGACACAGTCCGCGCGTGGGGCCCGGTAACACACGTTATTAGGGCATGTCTTCCAGAAGGGCACTTGTGCTCAACCAAAACCTTCATGAAGGCTCAACCAGAAGCTTCACAGACTAGACCAGAAGCACTGATGGTGTTGGGCACCCGTTCTGTTGTGTTCTTCATCCATTGGTTTCCATTCCACAGACAGGAACGAGAAGGAATCACGTTATATATATATACAGAAGCATTCCTCAACGTGCCTATTTCTTCTCTTACTCTTTAAAACCCTGTGTACTTTGCTCTGGCATCTCAAAACCTTCATGGACACCTGCAATGCAAATTCTAGAGGGTGTCTATGAGACAGGGCAAGGGCAAAACACCTCAGCCCACCCTATCTTCTGCCAACCCCAAATCATAATTTCCTCCCCCTCAGAGAAGAAGGGGCAACTCCAGAGGGAGACGTTCCCTATGCTAGAGATGGAGAAGCTGCCCAGCTCAGTGCTGGCAACAGTCACTAAAACTATCCCAGTTGCTGGCACCAGACCAAGGCAGAGTAAAGACTTAAATGGGCCAACAGAGCTCAGTGGATATTCTTAAGTTACCAACAACTTCCCAGTTGTCTTGAGGCAGCAAGAACCTGATGCCATTGGGTTCCACACCGATCCGGAGAGGACACAGGCAAGCACTACCCATCCTCTCGTGCAGCCTTTACTAGTTATTTCTCTGCCCTTTCCCATCTCCTCTTATTTCTTCGCAGGCCCATTCCAAACGGCAAAGTGTGCACGGGCAGGTCCCTGGCCAAGGCACGCGCCCACGAGCTGACCCCTCACAGCGCTCGCCCAGGGCAAACAGCGCCAGGAACGTGAGTCTCCCCGACCCCCTCTGCCTGGGGCCGGTCTCACTCGCCCACCTCTGCACAGTGCCTCCCACGCCTTGGCTTCTCTTTTCTAGGTGAGCTCCCACGCTTTTATCACCCTGGTATCAACAGCGTCTTTGCTGCCAAAGCTGATGTAAGAAATTCCTGCTTTGAGATGTTCGTGGTCACTTCCAACCTCCTGCTCGCTCCGCACCGCTACCGCTGCCAAGGTGCTTTCTGTATGGTTGATGCTCTATGTTCTTAAAACCGCCAGCGAACCAAGGAGACAACTGTGCTGCTACAAATGATGCCTCCCCATGTGTCCCTCAGCTTTGCACACCTTGGGGACACGTTAAGAGACGAGAGAGGTCCTGGTGGGGCCACACAGAAGCACAGCAACACTCTGGGGCCACCACTCCGCTTGCAGACGCGGGGCCGTGGGGCAGCGCAGGGACGTCCCTCCCCGTGCACCGCTCCGGTTCCTCGGGGCCTTGCAACCCGCCCCAGCTCAGCGGGCACCACTCGAGAGCCACGGTGCACAATGTGGCTCTTCCACGAGAGGCGGTGGCTCTCGCAGCGCCCATCGCCTTCCGCTCCTCGCCGATGCCAGGGTTTCTTCCCTTCTCCAGGCAGGCGCGTGCCCAGCCCTGCTTGGAAGGCATCCGAGCGAGACTCGTGCTGGGGAGACCCGGAGGCTGCCTGGTTTCCTCTCGCATCAGATAAATCCCTGCTGGGCCCTCGCTGGAATTTTGGCAGCAAGAGCAACGAAGATGAACTTGGCAGCGGGCCTAACAGTTGGAAGTACCTTGGAGGCAGCGCTTGTTTTGATAAGGGATCTTTGGCTTCCTCGTTTCCCTCGCCTGAACGTGTCCATTAGCTTCCCGCTCCTGCCAAGCTCCTGCCCCAAGGCTAACGCTGTCGGCGTGCCTTCAAGCCCTGCCATCACCTTCAGCCCCAGGCTGCTCCGGAAGCTCCGCACTGGAAGCTCGGCCAGCGGATCCCACTGAAGAAGGGTCCTCACAGTCGCTCCCACATGGATTCAGCTCTAAACCAAACCTGATCTATCACCAGAAATCAGCTCCTTCCCTGCAGCAGAAGATTCCTGCCAAGGGGAAACAAAGCAGCAGCCGTTTGACACTGCTGTAGTGATCAAAACAGGAGCCGTTGCTGAACATTTGGCCTACTTGGAATTTTACCCTGACTCTGTCGCGCTCTGTTGAGGTTTCTCACCACCCTTTGAGGCGGGTACCCGCTGAGGACGTTGCAAGGACATTCCCTGGGCAACAGAGCAAGTCAGCGGCTGAGTCACAAACCACAAAATCGGCCCTGTATTTTGGCAGAAACTGGACAGCCACAACCTCCAGAGACCGTTTGCAACATGAAAACACCATGTGCAATGGACTGTCCCTCCCGACCGCCATCTTCTCCTTCATACGTACAGCACACTTTGTACCGGACAGGAGGGGCTACATTAGCATCACTTGAAATGTTTTCTAAAGCCCCATCAGTGCTTCGTATTCAAGAGGCCACTGCCAGGAAAGTCACTGCCAGCAAAGGGCGCAAGGGCCAAGTGTCTGCGTCCCACCAGTGGGACGGGGCCGGCAGCTCTTACGCTGTTGGACTCCTCTCCTGCTGCAACACGAGAGGGGTGAAGGGACAGAGCGTTGTGTTTTACGCCGCTTTTGCTACCTCAGCTGCCCCTTTCGGGGGTGCCAACAGGTTCGGGATGTTTCTGAAAGCTGAGCTCCCACCAGAGGAGCTCAGACCATGACACCAGCAGCTCACATATGGCAGAAACATCCCCCTTACTGCAAAACACCGAACCCCGGGATATTAAACACTAATTCCTGCAGCATCGATTGCTGGGGCAGACAGGTTTCAGTGACAAGGATCAAAATAAGATGAAAAAAACCCGGCTAGCTGAAACACTAGAGAAGGCCCCATCTCCTGCCACCCGTCCTGCACGACACTGGACTCACAGGCCAGCGTGGGCTGACACCACCAACTCCTGGAGGTGCTAGCCCATAAATTCTATGTGTCTCCACGGCTAAGTACTCTGAAAAACATAATTTATCAGCAAATTTCCAGGCCATAAATCCTTTCCCAACATACTGAAAGTAGATCTCACATGAAACGATCTGCAGTTTTTCGCCACCTGGCCTTACGAGGACTTGCAGCTCGCAACCTTCACACACGTGGGCCACAGGGGGCTGCTTTGAGGGGGCATTTTCTCCAGTAACTCCGACGCGGCAGCTCTCCCTGCGGAAACTTTGGTGTCACGGAGCGGCTCCACGGCGCGGGGCCGCGGGCCAAGCTCTGCAAGGACACTGCGCAGCGCTCGGCGTGCCCAAAGCCTCAGGTTATCCTCCCGCGTGGATGAATCTCAGCGTCCTAAGAAGATGGGAGAGAAAGTTCTCCCTGTAGCTGCTCTGAAACCCCTTCTAGAGACTGTGAGATGAGAATGATCACAGTTAGAATCAAGAGAATCGCTACGGTTGGAAGAGACCTTCAGGACCATCGAGTCCAACCGCAGTCCCACCACATCAGCCGTAGGAGAGTCGAGCTTCCTACAGAGCGAATCCTCCTCCAGAGCAGGTCCTCACATGGAGCAAGCAGGAGGAAGTGAACACAGGACGGCAGCAAAGACGCCCTAGATTCCCATTCTAGTCTGCTCGCGCCCACGGCCCCATAAAACAACCGTCTCGTTGCAGCTCAGCTGACTAAGACCCTTTGCCCAAGGCACCCCCCTGTCACGGTTGAGCAGGGCCGTCATAGGAGTGACGGCAGAGGGACCCGGTGCCGTGCAGCGGGGAGGCCCCGCGGGACGCCCGGGGCCGAGCAGGGAGCGTGCGCCGCGGAGCCCGGCTTGGGAAGGCGGCGTGGAGCTCCAAGCGCGCGGCCCTTGGACAGCCGCCGTTCGGGGTAAGTTTCCACGCCGTGAACGCGGCGGGACTTCCATCCAGGCTCCGGATTCTTCTGCTTTCTGTTCTGACTTATTTCTTGTTCTCCTGCCAGCTTACATAACGGAGGCAGCGCGGCCCCGGCCCCGCGGCGAGGGGCTCAGGTACCGCTCCTCAGGGAGCCTCTCGGCTCCGCTACAGCAACGGGCAACCTCCCGTCCCCCTCGCCTGCCGGGGCCGCAGCAGGGACAGTCTCTCCAGGCATGGAGAGCACGACCCAAACCGCAGGTACCCACCGAGTACCTGGCATCTCCCCAGAGAGACGCTGCGGGACCCCGAGCCCAAGGGAGGGTCCGACAAGCGGTGCCGCCCGGCACCCTGGTGCTCCGGGTGCTCCCAGCTCCCGCACCGCGTTCCCGGGCCCGGACAACAACGTTCCCGAAGGCTGCCGGGCGGGAGCACGCTAGCCGGCCCGTCATTCCGAAACGCGCCCGTTCTGCTCGTGATTTATTGATGACAGGATTCCGCGCGGGTTAGGCAATATCCCTCCGGAGGAACGGCTGGCTCCGCTTCTCCCCTTTCTAGCACCGTGGGTAACGCACACCTCCTGCCTAAGGGCCCCCTGATGAAAAATTCACCACCCGACAGGCCGCGCCGCCGCCCCCGGATTGTGTTGCCGCTTCCCCGTGCGCCTTCATCAGGTTACAGCCGCGGCCCCGCCACCGCAGCACGGCCCCCCGGCACCCCCGGGCCCTGCCGGCACCCCCGGGCCCTGCGCGGCAGCGTCCCGGAGGAGCCGGCGCTTTGCACAACGTGGTGCTTTGGCAGCCGGAATCACGGCTGGGGGCTCTCCGGCTCGCTCTGCCCTGCCCTGCTCCGGACGGACCTCGGAGCTCCCGGAGCGCAGGACAAGCCAAAGCTCCCCCTTCCTCCCGGGCTTCCCGGAGGTTCAACGGGTGCCTTTAACGGCCCGAGACGCTTCTGAACGCAGGCCGGGATGGAAACCCTTCTAATTACTTAGCACATTCAGTACCTGGGCAGGCAAAGGTTATTACAGCGAGAAACTCTCATCTCCCTGGAGGACAAGGCTCGTATAACTCTCGTTAAACCCCAGCTCCTCGGTGCTCCGTGGGCTTTTACTGCCCAGGAGTAAATCCTGACCCTGGGAACCTGCTGAGTTCAATGGAGCGTTTCCACAAGCTCAGCCTCCCACAAACCAAGCCGCTTCGGCTTTGATCAGCTGCAGCAAATCCGCCGTCCTGCACATGAAAGATGCTTTAGAGTGCTGAGAATATATTCACAGCTACATTTTAGCGAGCTGAAACGCAGGAACTGATGCAACCATCCGCGCACACAACGTCGGCTTTGGTTAACGATCGTGGGACTGACACTGCAGGGTGCTGGTTACCGTGAGACCCCCCTGCACAGCGGGGCTGTCCTGGCCCTCCTCGGCACGGCCGGCAGGGCCCGGGCGGCCGCCTCCGGTTCCAAGCTGGGTTTCATCCCTGCTTTACTCCAGCCACCAGTTTGGCTAAGGCCGGAGCTGCTGCACAACGCTACTACTCTGTTCTCGCCTTAACCCACACCAGGCAACCAAATACTAGTGAACTGAGGTCAGGTTTCACGGGTGGGAAACGCAGGTGACGTGGGCAGCCAAATTCCTCATAGGCGCAGTCCCAGCGGCCTCCTTGCACCTCCCTCATCGGAACGGCTGGGACATCATCAAGCAACTGAACCTGGGGAACTGCGGCGCTAAGACAAGCTCAGCACGGAGGAAACCCAGGCGCTTTTAACTCGTTTTGCTTCTAACGAGACTCAAGGGCCAAGATGGCCAAGAGGGCAACAAATACTGAAGTATTTTCAGAGATGATTCAAACTGCAACATAATCCCCCCAAAAAGGGGGTGGTGGAAGCTGACAAATGCAGCTCACCTGTTGCATTTGCAAGGTCAGGAGCTTAGTTCCTTCAATAGATGATGGTGAGTCTTTACTCAACTTCAAATTTTCAAACAAACGTTTCAAAAGAGATTCTCTGCTCAACTCCTGGGGGTTTGAAGCAGTGTCGAGGTTAGTAGCTCCCTGTACACAATAGAGAAAATTAAATCTTAGCCTTTTTATATTTACCATAAAATTAAGATCTGACGCCTGGCAAAGACTGCCTTCCGTATCGTTTTTGATCATCCCTGCACCTAGTTCTGCAGTTCTCTGTTGCCTCTTTTTTCCCCAACCAGCAACCAGAGTATGAACCCACATAAAGGCTCAAGTCCCTTATTAGCCACAAGAGGCTCATTAGGCAGCCGTGGAAAAAACATGGACACGAGTTGCCCAGCGTCATCAAGATCAACTGGCAAAGCAAAACCTAGCGCTTCCCAAACTCTATGGAAATTCCCGTCCTTCCTCCTTCCGATGCCCTCGGGAACAAACTCCATGGTTCACATGCAAACAAGGTTGAGGAAGGTTCCTCCAAAGCTTCTCCTGCTACCTGCAAATCCTGCCCGCCGGGGGCTTCCTGGGGGTCTCCCGGCTCCTCATCCACGGGCGGAACGAAGCCAGCACCTTGTTTGGGTTCTGCAAATTGCAACGGGGACAACGGGGACACGCCGACCCCGCGGCCCCGCGGCAGCCCGGGCACGCCACCCGACGAGGAGCGAGGCGAAACCGCCTTCGCCGGTGCCAACGGGGTGATCCCCGGCTCCGACGGCACGGGAACGGCGTCCTGGCGTGCAACCGCCCGGCTTGAGCAAGGGGCAACACGCGCCCAACCCTCCTAGAGACAGAGCCCGAGCAGAAGGTGTTGGCCAAGCTGCACCAGGGCAGTGGGGAAGACCAAGAGCTTCTCACCCATGCTGGTAACAACCAGGACAGGGCAGCCTTTGCTCTCCTTTCCCAAGCAATCGCTGCCGGGTTGAACCAAGAAGCGCCCAACGCGTGGCCTGCGCCTCCTACGGCATCCGCGCCTCCGCAGACACGGTGACGGATGGGTCCCAGCTCCCCGGGCACCGGAGTCAAGGGAAATGAGGCCTCGATAGGCGTAAGAAGGACCAAAGCTCGCTCGTATTCACCTGCCTTGACGTGGGAGCTGTGGCTTCAAAGAGCACCTGGGGTGTGCTGGGTTTGGGCACGCAGGGACAGCTCAGGCTTTGGTGGCCGCGCCATCAAGGGGCACTTGCAGAGATGCTGCTCACACCATTGCAGGGCAAAAGGCAACTGGAAAACGGAGTAGGGTCTTGACAAACGTTACCATGTTGTCAAAACAACTACAAAACGGACTAAAATGGGTTCCTAAGGGCTCTAACCCCACGAGAATGAGCGCGTGCAGCTCTTCGTTCCTACGACCGCAGGAGAGCAGGAGGAGGAGGACGAGCAGGACGACCCGGGGCGGGATGCTGCCCCTCCAGAACAGCCCACCACCATTTTCAACACGTCCCCTCTCCATCGTTCATCGCTCCGCAGGGCAGCCTGGTGCCACTGCCCTGTCCTTTGGTGGTGTGACACATTTAGCCTCCGTGCCACAGCTCCCAAGGAGATGGCTCTGCCGTCACAGCCCGCACAAGCGGCCTCGAGACACTAGACTCAGGTTCCCGAGCGGGCCGTCACCCACTGGTGACTTCCAGCCTCACTGACAGAAGACACACTGGAGCTCCTGTGCTGGAGCCAGGTTGCCGCATCCAGGCACTGCCCCCCACAAGAGCTGATTTCATCAAAAGATCCAGCTGCAGCCCTATCACTTACCAAAAAAGAGAAAAAAACCTTCTTCTTAACATAATTTGCTTTAAAAAGCTCAGTCGCGTTTGTACGCTGTTAGGTGCCACGGTTTGCAGCCTCTGCCCGCGGAGCCCCCGCGAGCGCGCAGGCGAGGCAGCGGAGCCGGTGTTGCTTTACTGCCTTGACAAGTTCCTGCAACGCGGGACGCGGCCGACTCGTTAGTCACAGCGCTGGCCGCAGGCACGCGCCGTCCCTCGCACAGAGCCCCGCTCGAGCAGAAGGGCAAAGCACGGGAACCCGAAACGCGAGCGCGCAAGGGGCCGAGCGCGGGGCTCCGAGCACCCCTCCGGCATTCCCTGCCGGCATCTCCCACCGACGGCAGCCCCGGCAGGACCCCCTGCTCTCCAGGAGCCGCCTAAACCCTCCCTCTGGCGTGGGGGTGACTGCGAGCCCTGGCCTGGACACAGCTCCGAGGACCCGCTTCCATTTTTGACCAAGGCGCACGGTTTTGAAGAGCTGCCTCAGCTCCCTTCAGAGCGCGTACGGAGGGCACAAGGGACACACGCCTTTTTTTTAATCTTTTTTTCCCCCATTATCGCTTGGCTTTTTCTCAAAATCCAAATATTTCAAAGCCTTGCAAAGAGCAAGGAACTGAGGAAGGGTGACGTGGGTCAAGAGCACCCTTGGGTCCGGGAGACGCCTCAAGCGCTCCCGCCGCTCCGCTCTCCTCAGCCCCCTTGGCGAGGCCACGTTGACTCTGCCCCAAAGGCAAGCGCCGGGACGCCTGGTTCCTATTAGTGGCTTTGGCAGAGCCCGGGGGCCAGTCCTTCGCTCCTGTGAATAATCCCAGGGCCTCGGAGAGTGGGACTTTCCTGCTCCGTGATTCAGTTCCCGGCTCCGCCAAGCGGGAAGGCCAGGAGGGGCTGCCGGGAGGTCGCAGGGACGGACGCATGGACGCTCGCGAAGGGCCAGCAGCAGCTCCGAGGAAGGGACGGTCGAACATCCAAGCTACAGTCTCCCAAACCCTTTCAATCAAAGCAAGAGCCCCCATCAAATAACCCCTCAAAGAGGAAAAATAGAAAGAAAAAAGGAAAAGCCAGAGAGCCTCATTAGATTTTCCCAAAAAAAAATCTAATTTTGTGATCACTCCATTTTTCCATTAATTGCCTTTTCTTTAAAAAATGCATTTATATTCTCAGAAACAAGTCTCCTCGCTGTTCCCAAACCACAGGCTAAGGGGTTTACGGTTAGCATTTTTGGTCCCTGAAAGGGGCCGCTGTGAAGCGGAGCCTTCTCCCAGGTGACCAGCAAAAGGACAAGAAGCGACGGGGCGCGAGTTGCCACAACAGAAACGGCAACCAAACGTAAGGGGCAAAAAACAGGGCTGGAAATGGGACAACACCATGTGCAGCCTCCTCAGGAAAGAGCGTGTTATCCAGAGCTGGAGCTATTTGGAAAGGGTTTAACACCGAGGCAAACACCCGGAGGGAAAGCTTCGACCGCCTGGCAAGCAACGTCCTGCCCAGCCTGCACCCAGTGCTGGGCCAGCTGCACCCAAGGAGCACCGAGGGGACAACCCAGCAACGCCAGCACGGAACGAAGACGGCGACGGAGGCCACCTGGACCCCACGTGTGGCCAGGGCAGGGATGCTGAGCCCACGGAGCCCTGACGCTCCGCGAGCGGCCGCGGGTGACGGCGAGCTGATGCTCACAAAGACGTTCTCGGCAAACATCTCCAGATGGTCGGCGAAGGGGGGTTAAAACTCAGATTCCCATGGAGCAGACGTGTCCTGAAGGGTCTGCACGCTTAGCAGCCAAATCCTACCTCGGGAACTGCCGGGATCCGAGTCCGGATCTCCCTGGAGACTGCAGAGCATGCACGGAGCGTTTTTTCCTGCAAGGGAACCCATTGGCGAACCGACTCAGGAGAACGAATCACTTCCAAACTCCAACGCCGCTCTGAAAACGGCATTGTCCAAACCATCACTTGAACTTAATCACTTCAGACCAGAAGGTCTCTCCAGCCCATATCTGACTAATCTTTATTCCACAGGGCGTGCTGGCCAAGGCTGGCCAAGACGTGGGGGTACAACGGGCATTGGGGCTGCTACCAGAAACACAGCGGCCCCACGCCGGCCAAAACCTACCAGCGGACTTAGGTCCTTGGTTTTACCTACAGAAACGGGTGCGGTAGGGGCTTGAACTGTGCAGAGTTGGCAGAACGTGTCTTCCTCTCCTCAACCGACACCGCAGCCTCGGGGACACGGCGGTGCTCGGTCGCCTGGACCGATCCGCTCCCTCCCTGCTGAGGAGGAAGGTCCTGACAGGGCAGCACGTTCTGTCCCTGGCGTGCAAGAAGCGCTTAGCAGAGAGAGCCCGGGGAAGCTCTGCAGCCTGCCCCCTTCCCGCCTTCAAGCTCATTTCTAGACTGCTTCTTCCCTTTCTTCTCCTCTCTGGCCTTGCCTAACGAGCTGCTGAACCCACTCGACACCTCCACACGCTGCTGCTGACGCGCTGGGACGGGCCAGCGGATGCAGCTCCCGGCCGGAGCACCATGCTGGAGCGGCGGACGTTCCAGCGGGGCTTGGGCTTTTTCCACTCCTTATATCATACATGTGATCAGACGAGAGAACGAATAATATATATATATATAAATATATATTATTTCCACAGGCCATTACATCATCTTTTCCTCTTGGAGTAGTTCTTAACTTCATGCACTTTTATACATACACACACACACGTGCTGTACTATCTCTTTGCTGAAATGGAATATTTTAGTCACAAATAAAGGTTTATGAACAGATCACTGGTAGGGAAAATATACCACTCCTGAGGAGCTTGCACCGCAGTGTTCTCCTGGCCTTTTATTAAGAGCATCTCTCCCCAAAACCACTGGGAGGTGGAGGGATCATTAGAGGTCCTAAACTACGGAGCTGCAGGCGAGCCGGGAGCAGTGGATGGGCCAAGGGAGCCACCTCACCCAGGTGCCAGCTGCTGCTCACGCTCCTCTTCATCAGTGCTGGGGCAGGAGCTGCCAGCAGGTGCCGTCTGCAGATTTGGCAGTGACAGGTACATATTTATTTCATCACTCTGATTCCATGACCGTATAGAACACGGTGCCCAAGAGGCTGCACCGCAAGTTTGGACCCGAGTCATTTAAAATAATAATGCCTACCTCCATCAAGGCAGAAGAGAGAAGTGCGTGAACTCAGCCTGACCTTAAAGAAATCCCTTAACCTAAAAATATAAAAGACAAACTGTTTCCACTGAGAGCTGCTATATAAAACCACCCTCAATAAAAGTGCCGGACTTCTTTCAAACTAACCTCAAACACGAAGCAAATTCCAATGTGCTATTTTCCTCTGGCATCCCGGAATGTAAATCTCAAGGACAGGACTGGCTGTTCAAATTAGCTCCTACTCCTGCAGAAGCAATTGTTTTCAAACACTTTTGAAAAGCAATTCTGCATCGGGCGTGCATTCCAGGAAGGCTTCCCGCCCCCCTCCATATTTTAAACATTAAGCGAGCCAGAACAATAACAGACTGCAGACGCTTCTCTTCCAAATCGCCACAAAATAATAACAAAAAAAAAAAAGACAGAAGAGATGCATTTGTTGGTTCTCCTTCCTTTTAAGTCGCAATCGCAACTTCATGCCGTGATGGCCGTGACCTCTCGGAGCGGAGCATCCAGAGAGCAGCGATGGGTTCAGACGGGAACAAGCCCGGCCACGGGCTTCGCTAGCGGGTTTGCGCTCTGAGTCAGAGTACCCCGGGTACGGGGCACACCCGGCACCCCCGTGCGCTCGGCTTCGCTTAATCCGGGCAACAAAAGCCTCCCGTCATCCCCCATCGCTCTCATTCCCAATTAGCGCGTCAGCTCCGCACCAGCCCTCCTGTCAGCGACCAAATTAAGGTGTTCCCTTCTGCAACGCTGAACGCGGTGGGACCTGGGCGCTGCGTGCGCTCCCGCTGGGGCGGCAGGGCGCCGAGGGACGCGCGCCCCGAACACGCCTCTGCCGCCTGCCCTTCCCGGCTGGCTGGCGCTCCAGCCCACGTCCCGAGGGCTGTTTGACCGCTGAAAGACACGGGCTGTCACCCGCGGACACCCGCTGCGGATTTCCAACCTGCCCTTGCCGCTCAGGCCGGGCTCTAGCGCAGGAGACGGAACCAGGTATCGCACGGGGAACTGCAGAAATCCAAGAAACGAACAGCCGCTGCTCCCACGAGGTCTCCTCCAAAGGAGGAGGACACTCTACGGGCTGGAAGAGAAAGCCCACAGCCTCTTTGTTTAATCAACCCAAATCACAGCCCAAACTGACCGGCCAACCATCACGGCGGAGCGATCAACCAAAAAGAAACAAATAAAACAACCCCAGAACCTAGCCACAGAGCTCCATTATCTCAATTAACCCGAATCCGCCCCAGCCAGAGGGGGGTTTGTGACGATGCCCAGGACCCACCGCCGCAGGTCACGTCACACACTCGGTCCACCCAACATCTACTGCAGGCCCGTGTGTCCGCTCTGCCCCGGAGCTCGCACCGAGGGGAGCACGGCCCTTGCAGCTCAACGTCCAAGTTTCACTCGTGCAAATACCTCCAACACCTCCTGGGGACCCTTTCCATTCCCCCTGCAAGACAGGACTGTTTCCCAACGAGCTCAAGCAGGTATCAGGGAGCGATTCCCACCACCGCCCTGCTAGAGCGGATTTGGTGCTTGGCTGCTCGGCAGCCAGCCCTGCCAGCTAGGGGAAGGATTATTTTCTCAGTGGTTTCTCTGCAACAATACGAAAGGATGATGCAGCTCCCTGAAGCTTTCACAGACCCGTCCAAGCAACAGCCTCGCTCCACAATTAACGTGTCTATCCGGTCCAGCTAACGCGCTTGTTTACACTGCGCGGCGAGCGCCGCATCGGGTGTCATTTCATCAGCGGGCTCCTCTCGCCGACGCCAAGAGCAACAGAGCGCGGGGGTAATCCAAACACGGCGAGCTCGCCCGCTCCCGCTCCCGCTCCCGCTCCGCTCCGCGCGGCGCCGGCCGAGCTGGGGAGCGTCCCGCGGGGAGGCCGAGCTCGGCGAGGGCGCGCGGAGAGGGAGAGCTCGAGCAGCGGCGAGCGGGCTCTGCCGAGACCCCATGGGCACGAGCAGCCGGCCTCGACACGCACTGCGGTTGGGGGAGAGCTGACGCGGGGGGAAGGAGCAGGGGACTAACCCAGGGAAGAACGTGGGGAAAAAACGGGTGTCGTTGTGGGTCTCCACGCATGTCCCCACCCAGCAGACCCAACAGGCCCGAGAAGAGCAGCCAGGAAGGTGCTAGAGCAGCTCGGAACAAAGGTTTACAGCTGAATATAATGAACGCTGTCTGCAGACACAATCCTGCCCTTCCCCTCGACTCTCCTCCTCTGCTTTTGGGATGCAGCTGCTGGACGCATGGAAAGCGGAGCGCCCGCTGGCTCCAGGGTTGGAGCCGGCTCACGTCCCTTCAACGTCAGGGTCCTGCCACCAGCAGGGGAGGGGACTTCATGATTCTGCCACTCTTTGGCCTCAGCTGGAGCCAAGCTGGGTGCCCGTTTGCTCCACGAACGCAGAAAGGGCAACGCAGATCACTGCAGCCATTTCCAAAGGAACGACCCGGATCCTCAAGGACACCCAGAGCCGAGACCTGCCCTAGTGCTTAGACCAACCCAACCTGCTCCAATCAAAGACCACTGGCCCCATTAGCCTAAGGGCGCTCTTCCACCCATACGTATCCTACACACCGAGCTCTCTTAGCACCCAGCAGGCCTAACACACAGTGCCAGCAGTCACACACCGGATTTGGGACGCACAGCAGCAATAAGGGGTGCAGAAGGACACTCACTGTGAGGTCTGCTCAAAGCCTGCAGCCCAGATTTCTAACGCTTGTTCAGTCACTGCTGCTTTGGTGGAGCTCGTGACGTTTCTAGGATTAAGTGTTCGTTTTGGTAACGGCCAGGAATGCAAAGACAACCCGAGAGCGAGGGAGTCAAGCTAGGGTAATTCTGGTTTGTTCACCTTCATCCAGGGGGTGAAGAACTGCCTCTGGAGACTGTGTCCTCTGCCCGGCTCTCTTGGGTTGCACAGGGTCAATACTGAAGCTCCACTAGCACACACAGAGAGAACAGGACCAGACGGGAGCCAGAACAACACCTGCCTCATCTCCCGTTATTCTTACGGGTACCAAAGAGCCAGAACCTCAAAGCCCTGCAACAGATTTTGACATGTGCCCAATAAACCAGTTGTCAGTCGTGCAATGGAGCAATTCAGCTCCTAAACAGAGGCATCCAAAGCCCTTTAGGGGCTACCAAGCTGTATCCAGCAGCTGCTGCTCCAGCCATGCACAGGGCTCCTGGTTGCCAGGACCGAGCTCCTGGTCTCTTGTGAATGTCCAGGACACCTTGGGCTTCTAAGGCTGTGCTAGATACCTACACTTAGACACCTCGGTCACTCCTCTCCTATTCCAGAGCAGGAATGCACTCAATCACGAATCACTTAATCTCCTGACACAGAGCAACAGCACAACCCCCCACTACCATCCCACCAAACTCCTGCTTTTAACAGAGCTAACCTAAGAAAGAGCTCATTTATGCACCTAATAGCAGCATCCATTGCTTTATGTTTGAAAACAAACACACGTGCCCTGGAATTAAGAGGGTTGATAGGAACATGAATAGTTTTTATCTCTAAACTAATGGAAAAGTGGAGATAAATCCCACGGCGATGTTTCTTGCCGTATAGTGCCACCTTGCTGTCAATTCATCAATAAGATGACACTGGAAGGATTGATGCTTTTGTGGATGTGCAGCACCTCTAGCCTCAGCTAGGCTTCCCAAAGGGATCCCTGGCTGAAACAGAGCATCGAAGGAGCTGCAAACCCAGCGCCGAGCTCCCAGCTCTGCTTTCCCTGGAGCACATCCACTACCTCCTTGAGAAGCTCCAATCCTGGGGTCGCTCCTGCACCTCCTCACCACGGCGGTGGCTCAAGCACACAGGGGTCCAGCGCCTCCTCCTCCATCCTTGCACCTTGCACGGGGTCCTTCCGCTTCGGAAGCAGCCGCCCTTGCCCACCAGCCTCGTGTACCACCCGCTCCATCCGTGGGTCTGGCCCTCCACAAACGCCGGGCTGTACCTGAGCTATATAAATCACGTGCAAAAGCCGATCAGCTCCTCTGGGAGCAGACTGCCCTGGGAGCACCCATCCAAGAGGCACTTCATGCCTCTCTCCTGAGGGCTAAGGGACCCCCTGGCATGGTTCTCATGGATGGTCACCACGCTCCGGAGGGTTGGGGGTTGCGGTGGTCTGGATACAAGTCTGGATGCACTGTTCCCTCCGGCTGAGATTCCCCATGGAAAGAGTCCCACCCGGCTGCACTGCTTGTGCTGCAATAGAGGATACAAGACCAGCAGGGAACAAGCCGGCGCACAACGTTGCACGCGGCTCTTCCCAGGGTCCGGCCCTGGGAAGGAGGTGCAAGGTTGCTATTAACTTGGAGCCTGCTCAGCAGATCTCTGCGGCGACAGGGGATGTGTGCGGACAACACCCAGGCCCCGGACGCGGGCTCGACCACAGCGCGGAAAGTCCGGTCATTCCCAGGGAAACCACAAGGCCAGCGCCGGGCACCAGCTACAGCGAGAACAGCAGCTACGTCCCAGCCCGCAGCTGCTGCCCGGCCGCGCGGGTCAGGCCAACTTTCCGGGAGACTGCTTGAGGAATTTAGCACACAACTGCAAGGGAGCAAAGCCCATGCCCCTCTTATCTAACTCCTCACCAGCCCCTTTGATTTCTTTAGTCTAAAGAGAGAGAGAATCTCTCAATGAGCAGGGAGTTGACGGGTTTTCTGTTGTTGATGATGATGATGTTTATTGTTCCCTCTGCAACATGTCAACGGCCTCCACGATTCCCATGGCTCTGCCCCAACGAGGGGAACCCAGGCACAGCTTTCCGGCCAGCACAAGTGCTAGCAGAGGATGTTTGCGCTCTCGATTTTATTTTTTTTCTTTGAAGGCTCTGGGGAGCATCCAGGCTCTTTAATTCCTCAGCATGCCAATACATCCTTCCTGGATCAAGAGTGCTGGATCCTGACCGAGGCCGAGCAGCCGACTGGATGGGGGATCTGGGTGACTTTAATATAATTGAACTACAAAGGGCTATGTTTAAAGTAACACTAAGACTAGCTTAAACCCACCAAAGCAAGAAAATTCAAAGTTAAGACTCTAAATCCACTCTGAACTTCTGCCTTTGTGTGTCTTTCCCTCTTCCCCTTCTTTTTTTGCAGAGCCCTGCGAGCAGCGGCCAGGATTTCCAGCACAAACTTTGAACCATCCCTTCCTTTGTGAGTCAGACATTTAACATTGATTTAAAAATAAATTACTTAATGTGCCCTTTTCAAACGCTGCCGTTTTTTAGGCGCTAACAACCCCGTGCTCGGAGCCTAACGAGCAAGGCAAACAGTGGCTTGGCCAGGCCGCGGGAACGTCCCTGCTGCTTCTCCCGCGGTGGCTGGCGGTGCCCAGGGCATCCTGCGCGGCTCCCCCAGCTCCAGCCCCCATCTGAGCCCTCGGACGCGTCACTCTGGGGAGAAGGTGCCGCTACCTGTCCCCTGTGACGGGTCTTCAGCACGGAGCACCTTCCCCTGGGCAGGCTGAGCGGCACCAAACTGCACACGGGCTACGAGGGGAGTCCACAGGGAGGTTCAGCAGGCACCAGCCTATAAACCGTCTTGCTTCTATCTATATGTGCCATGAAGTGCTCTGGGAAGGGGAGTTCTCCAAAGGAAACAGCACCCTCTTTTCCTACAGCATGATCAACGATGTAAAACAGATAGCAAAACCAGGCAGTGCCAACACCAAGGCAGAAGCATCAGGTGATACGAAGACCATGAGTCCGGAAAAAGAACCCATCATTACGCGTCTGGGTTTAAATCACCCTCTCCAGCTTCTCCTAGCACTTCTGCACCTCTTCCAAGCCTCCTAGGACAAGGGAGATTGGGGTGGGGAAGAGACACATAGGGACGCGCGGAGCCTTGAGCGGCAGGAATGGGAAGGACGTGCGGAGCACACGGGGTGACAGAGAAGTCGTCCCCAGGCGCTCAGGCCAACGGGGCAGCTCGGGAGCTGAAGCCAAGGGCCGGGGCTCCCGGGCACCACGGGCTGCTCCCATCCCTACAGCTCCCAGGGAAGCCGCAGGGAAGGCGACGGGCAGCTCCGCTTCCGGGGACGTGATTCCTACCGTACCCGTTCACTAAACTCATACGGTTTATCTGGGCCTCAGGAACCTCCCGGCTTTACAGGAGCTATTACTTTCCACCAAGTGACTACAGCACATATTTTCAAAGGCAAACTTAGTTTTAAAATGCAAGTTTAGAAATCTCATCCAGGCATTTCTTGGGGAGAAGGTTAATGGACTATTTTCTTTTCTTTTTTTTTTCTTTTTTTTGTGTGTGATGAAATTACTGTATCATCCCATGCAGATAACTATCAAAAGGAAACTCAGCATGATGCTGGAAAGGCCCAGAGAGCACTCGGGTCCAACATAAATTCATAACAGTCTACAGCTTTTAAATCACTTTCCCCAGACAATTTGCCATTTACAGAAACTAGCATTTTGGGGTCCATATAGGTAGAGAGATAGAGAGAGGATGAAGGCAAAAACCACCTCCACTTCGGAAAAGCTGACGTGGGTACCTAGAAAAGCATCCGCCACATTCAGGAATGGCGAGGGAAAAACGAAAAGGAAAATATGTAATCGGCACTAACGCACTCTGCTGCACGTCGGGCTCGTCTGGCCTACTTTCTCTGGTCTCCATCATCTGTTTAGACTCCCAGCTCTTCGTGTCTCCACAAGACCCAGCGAAATGGGCAGTTATTAGTTGCCCCGTAGGCATCTCTGTAATGAATACGATTAATAATGGTGGTTGCATTATCCAGAAAGATACCAATCAGCGAAGGCAACGCGAAGAGCAGCAGCAAAAGTAATTAACAGCCTGGAGATACGATCTTGAGAGCAAATACCTATATTTAAAGTAATGATAAAACCAGTTCAAACCCATCATTGCAAGGTAATTAAGAATTAACATTGCAACTGGAACATATGTCTTCACACCTCTTATTTCCTCGGTGCACAAGAACAAGATGACATTTTCAATGACAGATTAATGGAATCCATCGTTTTGCTTGGCACCCCACGGGATACAACGGCAGGCAGGCCACGTGAGGGATGGTTCTCGAGAGCCACCCCTAGGAGCTCCTGATTGCCGCGCTCAAGGGGAGAAGAGGGTCCACGGAAGTAACGATGGTTCAATGACAAGTCAGCAGCAGTAATGGAGGACAGAAGAGAGGGGGAAAACAGGAGCAGGGGGATGCAGCTGAGAAGGAAGAAAAGTGAAGCGAGAGGTAAAAGATGTCAATATTCCCTTCCTGCTTAAGGGGTGGTAAAAGTCTCCTTGCAAGGGGCATGGGCAACTCGGGGGACCTAGAAACGCAGCAGCACTGGAGTGGTTCTCCAGCAGATCCGAGCAGGCATCCCGCACGGAGCAGCCTCGGCGCGGCGCACGTTCCGGGGACGCGGCGGAGCTGCTGCGAGGAAGGCGCGGAGGCGGCGGCCCAGCAGACGGCAAGTCTGGAGCGAGGGGCAGACGGAGCGAGCGGCTGGCAAGGGAGCAGACCAGAGGCCGCCGGTGAGTCACCTCCTCGTCCCTGCCCTCCCGCGCCCGGCGATCCAAGCCGCGGCTGCTCCGTGCGCAGCTCCTCTCGTGACGGCGGCCGCTGCTTGCAGGGCGCAAGCAGGTACATGTGAAGCGGAGACGTCTCGCGGAGACGCTCGGCTTAATTGACTCTCCCTCTAACACGATTTTCAGCTGCTCCCGCGCGTACCAGCAAAACAAGTCGGGGGGAAGAAACGCCAAAGCAATTTCAGCCCTAACAGGCCTCTCCCTGCACCACGGCCGCCTCGTGGGACCGGCAGGGCCTCCTGCAACAGGCCAGGACCAAACCCACGTAGGGACCGGCTCTAAGGCTCCTCCTGCGCCTTGTTCTCATGCTGCTCCTCAGCTATCGCATTGGGTTTTTACAAGGCAGGGAAACCACCTTGAGCTGTAAAATATAAAAATAAGTAAAAGAACCAGGGCTCCCTGCGTGCAGGCAGCGAACCAAGACCATGCAGCTCTCCAGGCTCTTCGAGATCCATTAAAACGCCTCAAGGAACAGAGCGGAGAGGTGGCCGTGACACTGCGGCTCCAGCCCCAGCTCTGCTCCACAAGGCCGGGTCCTACAGCCTCATGCGCACGGGTCTTCCCTCAGCCAGGAGGTGGGGTCGGGATCCTGAAGCCCTGGGTTGTCCAGTAGCCATCGCCAGCAGTAGGAGAGGGTCCCACGTCACCACCCTGCATGGTTCAGGCTCGTCTTGCACAGGTCAAAGCCTCCGGTGCCTTCCACAACCAGTGACCAAGAAACACCAGCTGCACACGGTGGTTTCTCAACACTCCATCTCACTACTGATCATCTCGTGTTTTGACTAGAGCCGAGTTGAATCTCTACAAAACTCAACATAACTGGGTCTCTCGACATAACCTTACACTTCCCCATCCCCACATCCTTCAACCGACCAGATATCTCCAAAAAAAACCCAGGCGTGGAGCCACTAAAGGCACATTTTCCAGGGACTCCTTGCACAGCTGAGCTACCTAGCAGATCCTCTGATGTCCGAGGCACGAGTTCACCCCACAGCTCTGTTGTCTTGGCTAGTTCCATCACTGAAGCCCAGGAATCCCCCAGTCAAACAGGGCTGGAACAGGCCGGAGGAGTCACAAATTGCCGAGGGAAAGCAAAGCCGGACACGCTGACGGAACGTCTGCCTGCCTCCTAAGGCTCCAAGCTCCTGCCCAGCGTTCCTGCCGTGCCTTCCGCGTGAAAACAAACCCTCCCGCGACTGCACAAACACCGCGGAGAGCACAGGAAATTCGTCTGAGGGGAAGAACGGGGCACCGAGCGGCCCTCGGAGGGAACCGCGCTCTCGAGGGCAGCGTTTTTTCATTAAGCATCCCTATCAAACGGAATCGGGAGACGTTAACGCATCAGAGGGAGACCTCGCATCACCCAGCTGGCCGGCATCCAACGCAAGCCCACAATGACCACATCTGGCTTTGCAGCACTCTAAAAAGAGCACGTCAAATGCTTTTGCTGTTTGACAAGCGGCAAGCGGAGCAGCTGCTCCACACCCGGAGAGGGAGCCTGCCCCTCCTGCCTCCGTGACGGGCTTGGAGGAGGTGGCACCCACACGCGGAAGCGCCCTCAGGTTCCTGCCGTTGCGGGCACGGGAGGGGAAAGGGGCCGCTTCGGAGCGGCGCCCCAGCGCATCCGCACGCCGCCGGCAGCACCGGCTCCGCGTCCAGCTTCTCCAAACCCAGCCCGATGCTGGAGCTTGCGTTTCCAGGGGAAATTCCACGCAGGGCATTGCGAACGCGCTGGACAGACGCAGCGGCCTGGGGTGAGGAACGCTCCCAAAGCCGCCCCAGAGCTCCACTTGCTAGAGCCCAGAGTGAAATTCCTCGAGTGCTGGAGACAGATTTTCCTTGGCGACACGCCACAATTGTCGATCTGGCTTCTAGGAGAGATCAGAATGGCTGCGGATTGCAGCGACTTCAGAGACAAATATAAAACCTTCTTCTGCAACCAACTTGCTTAGAATAAACCCATGAAAATGAAAAGCTAAAACACTTCCAGCTGTCTGGAAGCTCTGGAGAGCACAGGGAACTTATTGCATCTGCTGGCTCGGGGCTCCTTTCAAGCCCCCTGAAGCACTCAGGGGTGTTGGGATATCCAAGCGCCTAAGTCACTTTTGCAAGCAAGATGCAGAGGGGTAAACTGTTTAGGCAGGGCTCACATTTTAGCAAGGTTATTATTTACGGACCCAAGTTTACATCGGATTTCTAACGTACAGCAAAAAGTGAATAAGCACAAAATTTAAACTTTAAAGGAAAAAAAAAAGCAACTGATTCTCCCTTGTAAAGCCTTAAACACTTGCGCAGTGCTGCTAGATCACTCTTAGAAGAAGACTTTCTCAGAAAGGTCTGAGTTGGCTGATATTAAAACTTCATTTAAAGCACTTACGGCTGTAGGTTTGTCCCAGGATTCAAAGGCAAGTTGCTTTTTAAATCACTGTCCGCTCTAGAACCGTTTCAGTGGCTAGTCGGGATTTTCCTTGTACATGCGAAGCGCTGAAATTGGTCCATGAACCAACAGAATAACTATGTGTATTTCCAGGGCTGGACTCTTCCTCTTGACCTCGTAATAATGATTTGCATCCAATTTTGCTGAGCACAAGGGGACAATCTGGTTCTCTTTGTACAGAGGATCTTATGCTTGAGTCTAGCCTGCTGAACAAGGAGAAATTCTGATGCACTTAGCAATGGTACTTAAACAGGCTCTATTTTTTATTATAGAACTCTGTATTTGAGACAGAAAATTCCTCTACCTTATCGCTATATTCCTCTACCATGTTACATTTGATTGCACTAGAACCAATTTTAGTCAATACCTTAAAGCAGCTTAATCCCATTTTACTTTGACAGTTTTATCTGCAGTCGCTTTGTAAGAACGCAGTTGCTCAAATACACTGGTCACATCCAGGGACTGCAAAGAGCCAAGGAAGAGGAAGAAGGCAACGTCTAAAGAGAGGAAGAAGCTCCGTGTAAAACAAGGGCGAGCTCCCTGTGCTGTGCCTTCGTCCACCCAATGTTCTGCCCAAGCTGCACCACGCTCTGCCCGCGGCCACACAGCACGTTGCCCAGCAGAACACCGAGGACGGCCCGTTCTCAACTGAAACCCAACAGGACCGAGCTCTCCTGGCGTCACTCTGACAAGTTAATGCCTTTAAATGACATAAAGAGCTGGAACTACCTTCGAAAACGAAGACAAAGACGCCCCAGAGTACTTGAGAGAGGAAGAGGAGCTGCAGCAGAGTGCTGCCCAGCTGCCTCCTCACCCAAGGCGAATGCACTTGGCTGGGTTTTGCCCTCATGAAGGGCACAAACACCTCGCACGGCCCAGCCTGCTGCTAATGCACTGGCTCAGAGCAGCTGAACCTCACAGAGCATTTTTAGAGCATTTCATTCTTCAAAAAGCCACAGCTTCCTTCTTCAAAACCCCTGTATTCATGTCCTCGTGCTTGGAAAAGCACCAAAGCCGCCACATTTCCTTACGCCCGGGAGGTTGGGAGCGCATGGCGCAGCGCAGTCACCCCAGTGCCAAGCAGCTAATGAAGATAAAAGTGTCACGCCAGAACAAGGGGCAACACGCACCTTTCCCGGGCGGCTCCCCCGACTGCCCCTGCACGCAGAGCGGGCCGTTAATCACACGCCCAAGCCTCAAACCTGCATCTCGAGGGTATCCGCGGCCTTCCCGCTGCTCCGTGCAGGTGTCAGGGGATGACAGATTGCAGGGCACGTCAATTGGCTCCAGGGACGCGCTCAACCCGCTACGGGTTAAAAGCGGCTCCAGCGTGAATCCGGGGCACGGCGGCGAGGGGCTCATCGATACAAGGGATTATGCAGATTTAAGAAATACCCTCGGCACCCGCAAGTTTTCCGAATGCAAACTACGTCAACCCTGAAAACAAGAGGCACTGCATCATGATGGCAGGAGGGACAAAGCCAGGGGGCTTGAACGGACAAAAAAAGATTGTTTTAATAGAAGAGAAGCATCAGTCATTGAGTCTAACTTCATTCAGACTTCCCATCCAACCCATCCATCTTCGGTGCCAAGAGATGACAGGACCACCTCACTTTTCCCCCCCAGCCCCCGTGTCAATAATGCCCATTGCTAGCCCTAACAAATGGCTGGCGAGAGGGGTGCTGCTCCCCGAGCGGGCTTGCCAGGCGCCTGCGGGTGCCCCGGTACCTGCTCCGCTCGCTGGGCTCGCACGGGAGGTGGGCGCCCATGGGTGGAGCCTCCCCCAGCATCCTCCTCCAGAGCCGCTTTGTCACTCCCGGCCGGGGAGCGTCTGCGGAAGAGGGGACGGCGGAGGGGGAGTCCCCGCGTGGACACGCACGCCGCGCAAGGCCGCATGCAAACGCCTTGGGCCTCGCAAAAACGCTTCATCTGCACCCAAAAGCGGCCCGGGCGGGCGGCTCCGGCACCCGCTCGCTCATCCCGGGGCCATGGAAGCCGAGCAGGGCGCGCGGGCTCCGGTCTGCTCCAGCTCCACCACCTTCCTGCAGCCCCTTGAGGAGGCCGGAGGGCTCGAGGCCCAGGCGGCCTCCTGGCACGCGGGGAGCAGGAGGGGGACGCGCGGGGAAGGGGTCCGAGCACAGGGCCCCGGCGCAACCCGCCGCCGTCTCCCCTCCTCTCGCCTTCCTCAAGACCTGATGGTCTTCAGTCACACATCTTAAAAGAAAAACAAAAAACAAAAACACAAAGACTTACTTGTCTCAAGTCGATGAAGGCCAACTGCAGCGTGTCCCCTTGGAACCCAGGCACTGGGCCGGATCTGGCAAACTCTGTGGGAAAGAAAAGAGGATAAAAAGCGCCTTTAACTAACCATGGACAGGGAGATTGGCAGACGGATGACAGGGAAGACAAGAGAGGCTGGGGGAGAGGAGGACCGCGCTTCTAAGGAGTCAGGTCTCCCTCCCTTCAGCTTCTTTGTTCGCCCTTCAAAATTCGTGTCATCAAAACACCATTAATTCCACCGTCCTGACAGCAAGGAAACTGTACTAATTCGACCTGAAATTTATTCCCATGAGCCGCACTGGGCTCCAGAGTATTTGTTTTGTGAATGGACAAACAACTCGCAGAGAAGAAAAGGGGGGGATGGGGGTGGAAAAGTTTTTCCTCTCGCCACAATAAAATCTTCAGCTGTGAAACCCTTTTCAGTTCCGAAAGCTATTTATATTTTAGGGCGCTGAAGGAATTTTCTAATTTCACGCCTGTCACCAGGCCCCATAAGCATTCATCAAAAAAATATGCCCAGCCGCGGCGTTAATTACGCGGCAGCCGACTATTTGCATTATCTGGTGGGGCGCGTTATTGCCGGGGCTCCGTCACCCCAACGGGACCGACCGCCGCCATCAGGCCGCATATTTATTTATTGGCGATGAAGACATCTGACAACTGAATGCCGCTGGCTTCTAAAGCAAGGCGAGCGTTTTCATGGCCACGTTTACCTCCTCCTGGTGCAATCTGGCCGCAAATCCGCACTTAAGTCATTCATTTTTCTTGTATTTCGTTGTTTAAGCCAAGTCTGAAGCCACTATGGGGCACTGCTACAAAGCCGCGTTAGAAGACCTTAGTTCTTCCACGTCATGCAATGGCTTGTGCTTGGTCATGTCCATAAAGCCAACGATTCAGGTGTGTGTTTTGAGGATATGGCTGAGGTTGGGTTTGCCCGGCTTGGCTACACTTTTGTCCAGTCTTTATTACCCAACTTTTCTCCTATTTTCCATCCAGGAGCGCTCAAAGCAGCTCCTGCAGCTCCACAAGGCTCAGGAAGAAGGAAGGCTCTGCACCAGGAAAGGAGGATTTTGTCTTCTGCCTTCATGACTACTCAAAGGTCCCAGAGGACACACGTGCCCTTTCCTTAAACCCTACACTACACTTGATCTTAGCCAAAAGGCTGAGGAGTCTCCTCACACCAGATGGTCACCTTGAATGCTTCTCCATCCAGTAGTTGTCTCATTCTCAAGCAAATGCCAAGAAAGAAGGAATAAGGTCTTTGAAAAGATCTATTTTTAAAGACGTCCTCTAGTAGCCCAGTCATATGAGCAATCCCCCCACGCCAGACGAAGGAATGAGACAGGATCCAGGCCCATTCCTCAACTGCTTTCCTTCGGAAAGCCAAGGGAAGATTATTTGTTGGCTTTCTTGCTCCAACTTTCATTAAAATCTTGGGATGCAGAACACCCTTCAGTGCAGACACCGGTACCTCCAGGGACACAGGGGCCCGTTCTCAGACATCCCCAGCTTTCCTTAATAATTTCAGGGGCCAGAAGAGCTCTAAGATGGAAACGATCGCTCGTCTTTGCACGGATCACTCGAGCGATTCCGCTGCAGGACAAGGAGACAAGAGAGCGTTTCTCTTTGCAAAGTTAAAGCAGACTCATTTTGTTACAACACCCAGACATACTGAGTAAGAAATACGGTTCAAAATAACATCATATTTATCCAATCCTTCTGCCAGAAACAGATAACAAAATCTAAAAATAAAAATCGATACATATGAGCGTTATCATTTAGACTTTGAAAAGGAAGAAGCCCTCGAGAGGGCCGCGAGGTGAGCTCGAATGCAGGGGACACCACACACAGTTGCAGGGATGGACGTTTTGTCTCTTTTGCCCCAAAATGCAACCGCACAGAGAAAGGAGTCGCTCGGCTTCCAGCCTGTTTCCCCAAGCAGGACTGCAATGTTTAGGTTGCAAATAACCCACAGTGATTTACATTTCAGCTCAAAGCTCTTTTAATTAATTCTCACTCTACAGTCATTTTAATGTGCGCTTGCTATAAAATTTGATTGTAATTTGCCGAGCCAGAACACCCGCGCAAGGGAGGACTAACCCACAGGCCTCCTGACTCCGATCTGCGAGGGATAAATCATCTTTACACATTTGTTATGTGCTCCCCGTCTCATCTGGAAAAGCCATCCCAAAAGCCACATCAATCCTCAAACACCCCCACTTTGGAGAAGCACGTACCTAAGAATCTGAAACCCCTATTAGATGTGAGAAATTGCTTTCTAGCTTCCACTCATGAGAGAAAACCACCACGGGCTGGCGGCTGCTGCTGCTGCTGCTTTCGGTGGGTCGAGGTACGTAAGAAAGGGCTGCCTCCCCGCTGCCTCCCACGCCCCACGGACAGGGTCACGGCATGTTACTCATCACGTTTGGAACAACACAGGAAAACAAAAGCCCTACCGAGATTCCACCCAAACCAACCTTCTTTTTAAATGGCTTTGCTGCTGTTAGGAACCCTAACGGAAGCCCCCACGGACTGGCGAAATTGAGGATTTTCCCAACGACACGGATTTCAAACGCTCCCGAATGTTCTTCACAGGACTGCTGACTATATCCTTTCTGTCCTCAGTCATCTATAACCAAGACGGATTTACTGCCAAGACGTGGCTGCCCACGAGCAGCTCACCTTTCCTTGTCTCCTGCTGAGCAGCCATGCTGGAGCAAGCCTAGGAACCACGGGAGCAACGCCGTGCTTGTGATACCCTGAGTACGGTCTCCACGGACCCAAATCTGCTCAAGCAGCAACGCTCATGAAAGCAAGGCCAGGGCCTCTCCCTCCTCAGCAATGCCCTTGGCACCCAAGGGGTGAACCTCCTGTTGTATCGCTGGAGAACCCAGTCATGTCCTATTTGCATCACAGGAGGAACGGGACGGAGAATACGGATCACACGCTAGGAGGAGGCAGCTGTGGCAATTGCCCGCAAGGAGCCAGGAGAGGACTGAATGCAACGCTCCACGCCATGGTTACTACAAAAACAGTCGCATCTCCTGTAATCGGAGGTCACAGCTTACATACCAATGCCACAAACTTATTTTGCAAGGAGAAAGGAATAAGGTCTCGAAAGAAAAGCAAAGAAACAAAGAACAGAACAGAGCTTTAAAGGAAGGACACAGCCAGTTCTTCTTGGTTTTAATCTCTTCAACCAGATTTCAGGATGATTTTCTCGGAACGACCGAGCACAGTGCTGGCCCCAGTACTGTCGGCTTCGTTCATTGTACTTGCTCCACGACCAAGGCGAGCTGCAAACAGAGCAAGGCACCTACCCTTGAGCAGAAAATCACAAGAGAATGGAGCAGATCAGTATGCGCCTGTTTGTACAAAGCATTTAGCCAGGCTAAAGGTTTGGGAGACTTGTGTTCAGGCCAAAAAAGTAATGTCTTTGCAAGGGCTACGGGCTCGGGCCACCCAGGGCAGGTCACAGAGGGACTCTAACCTCTCTTCCAAAACATTTCAGCAATGAAAGAATCAAGGAACAGGAACCGTTAAGCCCTTTACAATGAACAAAGAATAAAGAGTTCAAACACACACCAGAGAAAAGGCGTCCACTGTAAATTAGTTATACAGAAGTGGAGAATCCCCTTTTATATCCCGCGCACAGTTATACACACCCGGACCAAGAGCCTCTTACACACGCTGCGTGCTCAAAACACACCCAGCTGGCTACCTTTCTTCCTCAAAAACGTCCTTTGGAGGGAAAGATTTATTCCGATTGACGCGAGAGCTCCAGAACACGGGACGGTGGAACGCAGACGACGCGATCACGTTGCTCACGCACGGGGCAGCTATCCCAAGGCTCCGGGAAGCGAAGCGCCGCTCCACGTCACCCAGCCCTGGGCACACTCATCTGCACCCTCCGGCCACATCCTCAAACGCCTCCTGTCGGGATTACACGAGAGGAAGCCCAAGAGACGTCTCTGGGCCAGCAGACGTTGTGGTTAGGACCCAGCTTTGTGTTTGGAGGAACGACGACCTCACACTCATTAACGAATGAGGTGGCCTATCCCACAGCTGTCTTCCGTAGACAAGGTCTCAGAAGACTCCTAGAAAAAACATGGGACAGGATCCTGTACAGCTCAATCAGAGAGGCAAAAATCAGCCCTTGAGAAAACTCCTGCCAACCAACAGAGCTCATCATGGAATATGGGGGGGCTCATGAGGGAGGAAAGGGGAGAAACGATGAGTAGGAATTTGGGCAATAGAAAGAGACAGAAGGTCCTCTTGGGAGGAGTCCTACTGTTGTTCTTATAGGTTCCATATTGAGACACACTTTAGCAATGTAATTTCCAGGAAGAAAGACCAAAGTTCTTCCCTATCTGGAGTTCCTGAAAACTGCAAGAAGAGAGAGCAGTTATTCAAAATACTACATTGAACTGGATCACATTAACAACAAAAGCCCTCTGTGGAGCTAAGAGGAGCCTGGATTCCCATTAGTTTGCAGAGATGGGTGGTCCACAGGGATTTGCCAGGCCTCAAGCACGGACCAGGCTGGAGGAACATCCACAGCGTCACAGAGGACCCCTGACCGTTTGGCCTCCACACGTTTTAGAGCAGAAAAGGCAGCTCCTCAGAGACTGCAGGAGCGTGTGCCAGGAAACTGCTACCCGGCAGGTTATAGACGAGGGCCACAGAACCGAGTCACAGGTCCATGAAGGTTCTCGAGATCCACGCCGGCTCCCCAAGCCCATAACCCCAGACGTACCACAGAAGTCTCTGAGCTGCTACGAAGCTCTCGGCTCCCATGAAACATGAATGCGAGGAAAAGTGCAACGAGGACCTCGGGACATCACCCACCAAGCTGGAACGTGCACCAGCACGTGCACCACAAGCACCAGCAGCGTGTGTCTATGTTGGGTGTGGAAGGGAGGGCTGCTGAGGAGCTGGGGAACCGTTTAGCTGGACACCAACTGAATTGAGCACAGACTGGTCCTGGAGCTGAAAAAGTGACTTCACAGAATGACAATAAGAGAAGTAAGAGAAGTTAGAAGCAAGTAATAAGAGAAGGCCAACTCATAAAACTCTGATCTCTCTATATAAAATAAAACTCAAAAATTACCTGGTTTAGACCACAAGAAGACAAAATCTAGTGTTATATAAAAGGGCCTCACTTCATTACTAGTTTCTCTCCATTGCTTTGCACTTGCTGAGCAGAGGAAGTGGGAGATGGGGATTTTCAGGGATGCAACAACTCAGTGTCGTTTAATCGGGGCACACAGGACACCTCCTCTTCCTACAGCGAGCAGCAAAGGAGCACGGAGAGGGGCTAACGTCAGGCCAGTGTCCTGGCGACCAAGGGGAGCACAGCAAGGTGCCAGAGATGGAGGATATCCCAAACGTCACAGCACGAGGAGCAAGTTAGGGAGACACGAGGAGAGTCTGAGACATCCCAGTGGATCTAGCAACACGCTTACAAGGGAGACACGAGAGAAGGAAAACTTATGGATAAGTGCAGAAGGTAAAAAGGTGAACAAAATATCCCAGAAAAAGGGAATCTCGTTGATGGAGCATCGTGTCCTTCTCCTGCACACATATTTGTATGCACTGATTCACCAGGAATCCCTTTCCTCACTAGTGTGAGGCCTCCGCAACCCTAGGAAAGGTTGTCTGAGGAAACCGCAGGCAGCACTAAAGACATGAATGATACCCCCGGAGGGAAAAGCCACGGGAAAACAAGGAGGGATAAATCCAAGTGCAGAAAAGCAGCTCAGCAACCAGCCAGAGCACCCCATTTCCACCCCGCTATCACTGCGTGTGGCAATAACTCACCCTGCAGCACCAAGACCAAACACACCACGCTCCTCCGGCACAGAAACACCAAGCGTTGCTTCCTAAAGGGGTACGTTTGGGGAAGGGAGAGGGGAAGGGAGAGGGGAAGGGAGAGGGGAAGGGAGAGGGGAAGGGAGAGGGGAAGGGAGAGGGGAAGGGAGAGGGGAAGGGAGAGGGGAAGGAGAGAGGAAGGGCTTTGCTCTTCTCTCACCTTCCCCGGGAATTCTGCATTTGCTGCTAGAATTGAGAGCGGCAGAGAGGCCTGGAGAGACCTTCTCCTGGGAAAGAGAAACCCAGGACCCAGGCAAGGAGGAGGTGGCAACGGCTGCCCTGGGTCCCAGCCCTTTCCAGAGGGCTTCCTGCAGGATGCTCCCAACCGGCCGCGGCATCCGAGCGTCTCCCAGGCTTCAGCCAGGAGCCAGCTGTGTGCAAACGCAGCCCCTTAATGAGATTTTACGTGTAATTTTATGGCACTTCTAATTTCTCATAAAGCAGCAGTCAAAAGACTTTAGAGATTAGGCAACTGCTTATTTTATGACCTAGGTATTGTAAAAACAACCTGCCCTAACCGCCCCTGGCATCGGTTACACCGGCATGAAATGCTTTGTGAGAGCAGCCGCCTTCGTTTCCGCCCCCCAACCATAATCCCCACATGTGGCTCATTACATTAAATTCCTGCTACCTCCAAGGTACATGATATATGGGGAAAAGAAATATATAAATATATATAAATATATATAAAGAAACAGGAGGTCCAGGAGAGCGCAGAGCACACCTCTGGGTTAAAAGGGCTGCTCCAGTTTTAAAAAGCGCATTAAAAAAGCACATTAACCTTAGGTTAAAGCAGCATTCTGGACACGGCAACCAGCTCATTTTCCAAAGCAGATGCCTATCCCTAAGGAAGCACCAGCCCTCTATTTACAGACTCACCAAAATATTTGTCTTACTTTTTTTTCTTCCCCCTCCAGGGTTTTTTTTTTCCCTTCCTTTCAAGTCGGCTCAAGGGGCTGGAGCCGGAGCTCACTCCAAATTGAGACGTAATTAGAAGCGTCCCACTGCGTCTCCCTGGACAATTCATTTAACCGGCCACGTCTTACTGCACTTCAGGGCTTAAATAGGAGGCGAGCGAACCTCTCTTGCCTGGGCACAAGAGTGACAGAAAGCCGGGAAATAATACGAATTGCAAATGCCCATAGTAAGAGTATGGAAATGTGACTTCAGATGCCCTTACACATCTATTGCTCACGTCAAAACGGCTTTCAAGGCCCTGGGACTACTAATGGGCATCTCCGGGACCACCTTTTTGCAGGAAAAAGAGCCCTTTGGCTGCTATATGTGGCACTCTGCTGGTGGCAGAAGCCTCCCCACCCAGAGGAAATAAAGCCGTGGGGAAATCGCTGTTATTACTCGTAGTATTATTGCCATTATTACTAACAACTTCTAAAAGCTCACAGCTCCGTTCTGCCTTGCCTCTTGCGCACCAGCAATGCTGCTGCCCTGAGCTGACAGAACTCACTGGAAAGAGCTATAAAAATCTCACTTACGCTTAAATAATAACACAGCCAAACAATATAAATAATAAATAAACGGCAAGTGCTGGCTGAAGCTGCAATGCAGATGAGGCTCTGGAGTCGGGGAGAGGGTAGGAGGCAGCCTCAGGAGTCAAACGCACAGCTAGAATAACAGGGACGCAGGGATTCGCACCTGCACTTTTAGGTAATAAGAATTAAAAGAAAAACTCTTGCAAAGAGAAACGCTGCCATTGACCATCGAGGAGCTCCTGGTTTCAGCTTGCAAAAGCACTTGCCTGCAGATCCCGAGGGAATTAAGGAATCGCACTGTTAGAGCCGTATTGAATGTCCCCCGCTTCGCTGCGCGCCGGGGGCTTTCCGGGAGGGGACGCTGCTTCGTGACCCCAGGCTCTAATGGGACGGGGAACTGCAGGGGGGCAGGTGGGCTTGCAGCCCGAGGGATAAAGCAGCAAACTCTTATTAACGACGGGTGCTTCTTGCAGCCGGCAGCAACACGTTGATGGAGTCAACCACAGGGTGAGGATGCAACAAAACAACCAGTTTCACTGACTAAACGGAGTTTCCAAGGGGGGATCAAGCTCAGCACCAGCGTAGGCTCCGGTACCATTGCCACCAAAGCCAGGGACAGAGGCCGTGGAGCTGAACCAGGCCAGGGAGCCTCTCGGGCGACTCTGCTTTGGCAGCTGCTTATTCAGGGCTCTGCAGGAAAGACGTCCAGCATTTGCTCAACTTTTTCCAAGGTCTGTTCCAGCCTTCAGGGCAACCAGGGAAGCCAAAGCGGTGGGTACGTGGGATCACCTTTCCAACCCCTTTTTCCCTCCTTTCTCAAATTAAAAGCTTTCTTGACCTGTTTATCAACCCGGGAACCGTACCGAGCCTGTATCAAGCTCAGCACTTTCCGCAGACACTGACCCTTTGATATTTTCACAAGCGGCCGCAGAACAGAATACGCCGGGCCCGAAATAGCGGGCGGCTCCAAGCGGGTGGAGCGGCCAGGACGCGCTCAAAGGGCGGCTGTGCGCGGCCCCCGGGCCGGGGCGGTGCTGCCGACGCGCCGGGCCGCGCGTGCCCAGGCGGGGCGGGCTCCAAGGGCAGCGCTCCCCGCGGCGAGCGGCTCCCCCGACCACCCGCGGCCCTCGGGAACACCGCGGCCTCGCAGCCGCCCTCGTCTCACGCGGTGGACGGTTACCGACCTGCCCGCCCGGGCAATGTTTTCTTGGCATTTTGGGGCCTTCACAAACATCCTGAAAGCAGAAGAAACCTCCCCTGACCTACGCGCTGCTCCAGCCTACCAAACCCGGCGGGTTCTGGGGTGACGTCGGAGGGTTTCCTGGCGCACAACCTGCCTGGGGAACTGCACGGTGCTGCTGCTGCTCCCAGGGGGGACCCGTGCGTGCTTGAGCTTCCCCGAGCACCTGGGAAAGACCCATGGGGACGCTCCAGAACACAGGCAACTGCTCAGCCCCGCTTTGCACTGAATGTTAAATACAATCAGGACAGCAAAGAACAGTCCTGTGAGTTCTGACCCACGTTAACACCTATGGGTGTTAACACTTACGGGTGTCACCTATGGGGAAGAGAATATTAAACAACTTTGGGGGATCTATGGATTTGTCCCCACAGCGCAGGCAGGGATAGGCTCGATGAACCAAAATGAGTAGGGTCAAGTGCAGACCTCAGTTTTGGTACCTATGATTGCTAAAGAGCTGCAATCATTTTGCTTACAGGGCAGCTTGCTCTCTGTAAGAGTGACCCAGCAAAGGGGCTGTGGTCTGAGAAAACAAATCCCCGCAGCAGATAGAGAAGAGGAACCAAGAGCTGAGGTCAGGAGAGGACCAGAGCTTCTTAAGATCATCAGCCAGTTATTGTTTTCAGAAACAGACTCAAGGAGGCTGATTTGCGTTAGCCCTGCTGAAGTTTCACCCACCCTAACGCTGCCTATTTTTAACAGAACCGATCTCCAAAAGCCAGGGCTTGTCTGGAAAATATTAATGCCCCATTTAAGGGGAAAAAGGAAGGGTAAAGCTTTGATCTCTCGAAATTTGCTGGGCTTCTTCCGTTCTGAAGACGCTTCCAAGCGTCATGGTGAAGAGCACGCTGGAAGCTCCACGGACTTGGAGCTGCGGCCCAGGCTCGAGTCGTGCCCGTGCAAAGCGAAACGCAGCAGGGGGGGAAAGGAAGGTTTTGCATCTTACGTTCGCACTCCTCCACGTCCAGGTTGAACTGCTGCAGGGCCCCCAGCGTGAGCTGCCGCACCTCGGCCTCCAGCAGCAGCTGCATCAGCGACGTGGCGAGGTGCTTGCACGCCGACATGCACGCCGTCTGCGCCACCTTGCCCTGCGAAGGCAAGCAGAGCTTAGCGTGCCGCCATCCCCCAGCGCCGTGCCCCCGCCCCGGCTCCACGGACGCCCTCCCCGCTGCAGCCCGCCCGCCCGGGGGCCGCCACGAGGACCCTCCTGGAAGGGAACGGGCTTTTGGGATCCGGAGTTGCCACCACCGGACGCTGCAAAGCACAGGGTGCAGAGCCCCCTTCTATGCCCCTTCCAACATTCACCTAGCAAAACGGGGTTCCCTGGCTGCAAAGGGAGCTGTGTTTCTGAACGCAGCACCCAAGCATCTGATAATCTGAGACATCATGGTTGGAGATCAGGAGCAAGTGCAATTTGTTGCTATTCACCAAAAACTCTGCAGTTTGCAAGCGTTTCAATGTAACCCCTATCAGCTACTTACAGTCCTCGAAACTCTTACATCTCTCCTGGAAGCTGCAACAGTTTTTAGTTTCAGCTACTAAGGAGACTCGAGAAAACCAGCAGTAAATATCCATTTTTAGCACGTTTTCTCTAAGCTGCATCAATTACATTGGGGAGGGGAGGGAAAACCAGACTCAGGCTACAAACCCCGCGAGCAGCCTGCAGCCAGGGGCGCTGCTCGGAGCAAGCCTGGCATTCCCAGCCCGCGAGGCCGGAGAAGAGCAAACGGGATGAACCACCAACTCCTCCAGCCCGCCTGCGTTTCCCAACCTGAAACCGCCCCGTTCCCGCAAACGCGATGAGCTGCAAAAGCGGCGCGAGCACACGGAGGGCCCAGGGCAACGCCACCCAGCACGCTGCAGCGCCACAATCCCCGCGGGCGTTCCGGGGAGCGGGGGGTCTCGCGCAGGCAAAACCCCCGGCCGGCCGAGCTGCTCATGGCCCGCGCTGTGACTGCTCCAGTCGCTGACATCTGCCTTGCAGAATCTTTCCATTATTTCCAAGGGGAACAAGGACTTGTTGGCCATGACCGAAACAGCCACAGCGTCCGACCAGGACGGGCGGCTCTGCTGCCTGGTAGCGCAAGAGATATCTCTGGACAATTATGATGTTGGGAGGAGAGCAGCGCTTGGGAATCATGCAGGAGGCTGGGAGGGATGGCTGGAGCGGAGAAACCATCCCAGCTGATGTGAGAATTGCGTCCAAAAAGCACAATCTCCTTAGGCTGTAAGAAGGTCCAAGCGGAGCAGCCACCGGGGCAGCTGCTGGCATGGAGAGATGAGCTGAAGAGCATGGCTGGAAAGACCAAGACCCCCCCATGGAAGAGACCTAGGGCTTCTCGGTCCTCTTGAGGTGCCACCAAGGGCGCAGAGGTGGGAAAGGCCCTTCCATGAGCAAAAAGGGTTTCGCCACCCCCTAAATCGCCACCCAGACCGAGTGATGGGCGTCCAAGGGTGCCAGTTTCACAACAAGGAGCTGGAGCCGAGGCTCTTCTTTTCAAGCCTCACGTTCAAGACTCTGCCAAACCTGGATCTAAGCAGGGCTTTTCCAGCTAAACGGCACGAGTGGCATCACTGCAGCATGGACAGACGAGCCGCTGCTGGATCCGTGTTGTTACCAGCCCCACACAGCCGGTTCGGACCCGCAGCAGGATCCACGTGCAGCATTTCCCACATTAGTCCCCGTGTCCAGGGCACACATTCCTCCGGCCAGCCCCAACGATGAGTGAGTGACAAGCGGCACAGGGAGGCCACAAGAAGAGCAAAGAATTGAGATGAAACGTCAGGTTAATGACCCCGGCGCAGGCAGCACAGGATGGATCGGTAATTTAATTATCCTGCCTTGACAGCACGAGAGCTCCGGCACGGAGCCTTCGCCGTGAAAGAGCCCTGCGGATTCCACAAGCGAAATTCCAGCAAGTATTTTCTACTGCACCTCACTGCAGAGACAGGAAAGGGAACCCAGGGGACAAACAAGCTCGGGAGCAGCTGCTGACCAAGTGCTCTTTGCTCCAGCCTCTCCCCGACAGTGCTCGGCTACGTCCAAAACCATTTCCAGGTGCAAAGCGGGCAGCGTTGAAACCCCTGGAGCAGAATCATTTTAAGGCTTAAACACCTACGAAACACTTTGTTGTAAACAAGAACTGGTCTTTAACCATGAATTTAAGCACCCACAGAAAGCCTTCGGCCTCATGCGCGTGCTTGGTGCGGCAGACGCTCCACGTGGCAGCTCTGCAGGAGCATCGTGTCCCACGCGCCATCTCCTCCCGGCATCTCCCCCGGGACACGCTGCAGCAGGGCGGACTAACACGGGGGAACCCAGCACGAGGACACCAACACCTCGCTCGCAATGAGCTAGTTTAGTAAGAAAAGCTGCTTGTGCTCGCGCTCGAGATGGAAGCGTGGGGTGATGTCCTCATCTCGCCCTACTGCGGCTGCAAACCCAGCAGCCCGGAGGTACTTCGGAAATGCTTTACCTCCCTGGACGTCCCAATACCCCAAAGCTCAGGAACGATTTACCTAAACTGCAACTAATTCGTCTAAAATGCAAGATACAGTTTGGAGAGGAGGACAAAGAAGGAAGCACAGAACCAAGACCTGAGCTGCCAGAGACCAGGACCTGGAATAAAGCCCTCCAAGTCACCAATAACTTGTTTATTAACTGGGCAGAAGACTGAAGAGTCTCAAACACAAACGGGCGCTTCCTGGAAAACCTCCACAGCAGCAGTTGTTTATTCAAGACCCTTGCAAACCTCATGAACAGTTAACTGGAGGCCCGTGGTCCTGGGTGAAGGCCCAGCAAGGGCAAGGCCAGGACGCCTGCAGGTCCCTCTCGTAACGCTGCTGCTTGGCGGTAGGCACAAGCAAGAACCAAAGTCTCCTCCTGAGCCTACGGGCAGATGGAGAGCTGGAAATGAGCTGCCCACCGCCTTGAGAGCAGCCTGCATCCACCTCCCTTTGGGGACCACGGTGTCACCTGCGGTTGGGCTTCAGGCGACACCTTTGAGTCAAAGCGTCCCTCTCCCTGCTCACATTTCCCCCGGGTACCTGAGTGCAGCATCCACGGAGCCTGTCTGCGGCCACGGCAACGTCATGGAGAACCCCAACCTGCCCCGAGGCTCCTCCCAGAGCACGGAGGCTCCCGGCGGCACGGCCCCAAATCCCCGCCGGGTCGGTCACGCTTCGGAAACGAGCCGTGAAACCACCGCGTTGCCCTCGCGTTGCTGCAGATCAGACCCCGGGGCTCCCTGGAGGCCCCAGGGCCGCCGTGGGGAAGGTCAGCGTGGAAACCGCCCAGTCGGCATCGCTCACGAAAACAGCAAATATGTTAACAATTAGGGAAAAGCTGAAAGGCCGCCTTGTTAATTAAGGAACTGGCTATCAAAGGACTCATTAAAAGCTACCGAAACTGAATGGTTGTTAAAATAAACACCCATTAATCTTGACGCGCCGTGAGGAACACGCTCCTGCTACCTACCTCAGTGCCAGGGGGAACCCTCCAGCTCCCGCCTCGTGCTCTCCCTGTGCCCAGAATGTCATCCCATGGGATCCGGCCCCTGGTGGGAGAGGCCAGGAGAGACCCAGGGCACAGGAGCACCCCATAACCGGGCTGGGCAGGAACCTGCCTGGTGGTGCCTCTGCCCTGGGCACCCTGGCAAACGACCCGCGCGGGAAGCCCTGCGGCAGCACCGAGGGCACTTCCATGGGAAGGGGGCCCCTTCCATGGGGATCGCAGCCTGGAAGGCTCCCCAGGCTCCTCTGCAATGCTAGACTAGAGAGGAATTGTTTGGCAACAAGAAAAAAACACCCTACGAAAGGAGAGCAGGAAGATCAAGTCCCTCTTCCCCTCTGCAAATGTCCCTCTTGGACCTCCTGTGCACTTTGGTGGTCGCTACACAGCTCCTCATCACGGCAAATACACCGGGAGCAGACGGCCAGAACCAGGTCTAGGTATTTCTTATTTTCTTTCCTGGCAAATGGTGTTTGAAGAGCTTGGAAAACTTTTGGAATGCCTGAAAAAGTGGATTTTCTGTGATGGGAATTCCTAGCTCGTCCAGGATAAAGTCAAGGCAGGAAAAAGCACCCAGACCCAGGGCCTCTTAACTCAACTGAGAACTAAAGCAGCTATTCTTTGTGTGGGCCTGGAGTAAAAAGCTAAAAATTGCTATCCTAAAGATCCTTAAAAATGAAAAAAAGCACATTATCCAGAAAAATTAACACTTCATGAACAGTCAAAACGAGAGCACATTGACTTCCTTCCCAGTTCTAGGCACAGAAAAAAGAGCAAGCCTGTTATTAATTGTCCAGAAATAAACGTGCAGCTCTTGTACTGACACTCAAATTAACTTGCACAGCACGAAACGTGTCCCCCGTGTCCCGCGAGCCCCGGGCCGGGAGCGCGCGGCCGACACGGCGGCAACGGGGACGGCCCCTGCGGACACGGACACGGAGCACCAGGCCCCAAGGCCTCTTGCACTCTCATCTCAAAGCGCCTGCACAAAAGTGCTGCTAGTTTAAAGAACAACTGTGGGTCTGGGGCCAAGGTCTTGCAAACGAATATCCGAATATCCGAGGATCCGCGATGACCAGGGCCAGGAGCAACGACTGAAAGCCCCCAACAAAATGGACGGTCAAGAAGAGGGATCACGGCAGCTGAAGAGGAAAGGGATTGAGCAGCAAAAGGGTTCCCCAAACAGAAGCAAATATGAAGAACTATGGAGAGCATCCATCCCTCCCAGACATCCCATGGACATCTGGGAAGGGGAAAGGCAGTGAAATGAACTGCAGTCCCTCTCTGCAGTTGAGGAACTCGCCCTCCAAGCTGGGTTTAGGACAGTTAGTCCTACCCTCCTCCAGCTGCCTCCAGAAATATCCTCCCTTCTCTGTCATATATTTAAATGAAAAATCACTACAAGGGACATTACAGTAATAGACTGGAGGGTTCTTATTACTTAATAATTTCTGTCCTGATAAAAAGAACCTTCAAGGAGATGACTTTTGATGGGTTGACATGAAGGAACCAAGCAGCCTGCCAGCTCAGCTAGCTCTTGCTGACCATTCCAGCCTCCAAGGCAGCACCAGGCTCCGTGGACACGGCCCTGGTGGCTCAGGGAAGCAGGCAATAGCCCAGGTTGCTCAGCACAGGATCCAAGTCCTGCCCTGAGACCTCCAGTGCTGGATAACACGGACCCAACAGCAGAGAAGAAAAGAGCCTTTCTCCATTAGCATCAGTTTAACACTGACCTTGGAGCACCAAGCAGTTGAACGGAAACCTAACACAAGCTTCTGCACTGGTGTTTAGAAGTTACAATGATGCTGATCCCGAAAACTGCTGGATACCTGAGCTCAGTGAAGCCCACACTAAGCCATGAGAAGGGAAGCAATCCCATGGAGGTGAAATGCAACAGCACGAAAGTCAAATGCCTGGGAAAAACACAGAGAGGCAAAAAGCCAAGTGTGGAGTCTGGGAGCAGAAGGTGCAAGACACATCCTGAAAATAGGAAAGAAAAAAGCACGGAAGTGACTGCAGGATTGGAAAGCCTTTCTTCTAAGTAAAGGGAAAGCCTTCTGCTCATGTGGAGAACAAATGTTTGGAGATCCTGGTTTTCCAGGAGATCCCTACACAAAGAGGGAGCGGATACCAGGACCTCGCCTCTGTCCATCACCAGGTGGGAGACTCCCTGTGATGCAGAGCTTGCAAGGTCACCAGCAGCACCCCCGTGTAACTGCCCAGGCGAGGGGAAGGGCCGCCCGGGGAGGACAACGATCAGCACCTTTCTCCGGATAACATTAATAAGGAGAAGAATTAATAAGGATCCTCTGGACAACACAATGAGAGGAAGCCAAAGGGCTCTTCAACAGGCACGACTTTAAACTGTCACCTCTCCAGATTTTGGAGGAAAACAGCCACATGCACACAAAATGCTTATAAAGCCACCAAACCACGGTCTCCAATTCCCTGTGAGGAACATTTAAGGTTTCCTCCTTGCAAACACCATGCACACGCACAGGAGGGGGGCACTGGATGCACCACAGAGCCCTCAGTGCAGTTTGTGTGCCTGGGCCTACACAAATAGCAAGAACTTCCTTGTTTGCACGGTCAACCAGTCTATATTCCTAACGCTTCTGCACACACAATTTTATGGTATTAACAGGATTCCATCCCTAGGACTATTAGTGTCCCATTAAGTATCAGAGGAGAGCAAGAAAGAGCAAGAACAGCCCAGCACCCGTCGTGAAGAGCAGAGCTGAAACCCGTGAACATCCCAAACCCCGCCGCACGAACCACCCCGAGCGCATCGCCCCACTCCACCGCACACCTCCAAACCCAGCCGCTTGCAGACATATCTGTATCCTGCCCGTTTTGCAACACTAATTCTATCTACATTGCTAAAGGTTTGCTTTGTGGTACATTTAAGAAACATGAGAAATCATTTTCCCCCCACAAAAAATGTTTGCCTTATGGAAGAAAGGCGAGAGCAGCTTGGTTAGCTGCTTTCCAGCTGGTTTCCTACAGGCTGAGATCTGTCTCCACGCTAGACATGACCTGCCCGGAACAGGCGATGAAGCGGTGACTGACGTGCGGCTTCAGCAGCCAGGAAGATTGACGGTCGCCTACTGGTCTCTGGAGGTGTCCAGCTCTGGATTTGATCCCCAGCTCTCTGAAGTCAACCCTAACCGCAGAGACCAGCGCGTGGGCTATGGGAGAAGCCAGGCGCCCGGCCCAAAGCTTCAAACTGCGCTGCTCAGCTGTACGTGATTTGGGTTCCTCTCCCACCAAGGAGATGGAGGAACCTTCCACCCTGCAAATGAAAGCTGAGATGAGATGAATGTGATGAACGAGGAGCGTTTCCACTGCGGAGGCTCCATGTGCAGCTCAACACCCATTGGGGAAACACCCCCACAACCTGGACCCCCATCAGGTCCTTCCCATTGCTTGGCAATGGTAAAGGTTGGTCTTTTTTGGAGCCCACACTTATGCAACGAGCAGCAGTGACGACAGACACTTTATTTTGCTTTGAAAACTGAATTCCAGAGAGCAAGCACAACTGGAAATGACCAACCACGAGGCCATGATGTCACTCTCACGTCAACACCCCCCGTGACATGTCCCCAAGCCCAGTGGGCCTCTCGTGACGCAGGACACAGCCAGCAGGGACCGGTTTACCGGGAACGAGACAGCGCCTTGTGCTCAAGAACATGCACGTCTGAGGACGCAGAGAGGGGCTGGGAGCCACCACGCCAACGCGGTCGGAGTGATGGTAACTCCTGGAGCAGCAGCGCTCCTCCTCCTCCTCCATCCGGGCACATGGAGTTACTTGGGCTGGCAGGAGGACAGGTTTAGCCCCCAACGGAGGAAGCTACATTGCCACGAGCAAACCACCGTCTATAGAGGAGATTGCCACCACCTGGGTGCCACCATGCCCTTTTCTGAACTAAACACTGAGGACTGTCATCCTCCCACAGCTTCATCCAGCATGAAAAGTTTATTGCTCCATTCAAGAACCAGACCTCCATCCTTGCAAACCTTCTGCTTCACCAGAGCAAGGCCAGGGTAGCCTAGCTGACCAGAACCACGTCAGGTGGAACCTGCATGGAGAAAAGAACCGAAGGAAAACCAAGGGCCTCTGAAGACCAAAAGAGCCACTGCTACCACCACCTAGGAGGACACCATCCTTAGACTGCGCGAGAGCTTTCAAACCCATGCCAAAGTTCGGCCAAAGCCCATTTTCCGTGGCTGACCTCCAGCAGTATTTAAACACTGATGGGGAGTCACCTCCAGCAGCAAACGTCCATCACGTACATTCCCTTTCAGGCACGGAGCGGGAAACATGCTGCTGCAGATACCCAAACGGGGGCAAATCCAAGCTGCCACCAGCAGCTTAGGGGCAAGCAGACAAATGGACAAGACAAATGGCAATTATCCTCCCCACACATAAACCAACGCCGTTGGACAACGCTGTCCGCTGCAGGTCGGTACCAACCTCGCCCTCCTCTCCAACAGGACCAACCACAGAGCTTTGGTGCTGCAGGAGATGCCCCCAGCTGCTACCAGGAGGGTATTTTGGACCAGGCTGGTGGGAAAGGCAAGCCCAGAGCAGCACAGAAGTCCTCGCATCTTGGGAGACCTGCAAGGGCTTGGCTTCTTTTCTCTATTTTTTCCCCAGATATCACTTAGCTGTAGGGTCACTTGCTTTATGGCAAGGTCTTCCCACGAGAGGCACCAAGGGATCTAGGCCAGCAAGAACGGCACGTCCTTGTTTGCAAGCAGCAGCAAAGACCTCCCAGCAAGAGCAGGGATCAGGGATTTTGCAACCACGCCGGGGGATCCAGGAGACTCCCGGGAACACAAGGTTGGTCCTCACTTTGACTGTGCTGCCAGAGCCACCAAATGACCATCCAGTCTTCTTTGAACGAAGAAAATAGATCAACAGAAGGGCAGGACACGGAGAATACTTTGCCAAACAGCTAAGGTTGAACATGGGACAGTATCTTCAAAGACCTAGGGAGTATCTTGGAAGGCTAACGGAGTATCTTGGAAGACTTATGGGGGCATATATATAAATACACAAGTAGAAGAAGTGTTTTTATAGACAACTGGGTCAATGGTAAGCAGCGAAGCTCAAGTTTGGAGGCTGTCAGGTGTGTCCAAGGGAAAAAATCACACAGAAACAGTGGATTTCAAGATCTGTGCCGCCTTCCTTTCGTGGAACATGGTCCACCATGTAAATCCCCAGCGAAGTGTTCTTAATTAAGCTAATCAATACTGGTAAAGGCCAAGAGCACAGAAACAGCCATGCGCAGGGTGACGCCACTCGGGCTTGCCGTGCCCATCCTGGTGCCACCGCGAGACTTCCCGAAAGGCCGGACTCAAACCGGAGCCGCGAATATCGGAGAGCCCGGCTCCAAAACTGGAACGAGCGAGAAGGAAATAAATAAACAAATAATATCATAAAATAAATGACATATTTCATCCTCCTCTTTTGTGGCTTTTATTTTCTTTTGTCTTTGCTTTGGGAATAACATTCTTTCCATTGGGAAGAGCCTGATTTTCCATTAAATACAAAGCAGCTGCCATTTTGGAAACAAAAAGCTGATTAAACACAGATTTTTCCTTCCTTCCCCCTCCCTAGAGTACAAGGGAGACCCATAGGGATTGCTGTGGGTTTGCCAGGGCCCGTGGCGGCAGGAAGGCGAGGACAAAGCGAGTGCCACAAGTCACATCGTCACCGTGTGCCTCGAGCACCTCCAAACCCCGGCCAGGGGATGCCCGGTTGTTGGATGGACCGGGGAAAACAAACAGGAGGAGCTGGTGATGCAGGAACACTCCTGAAACCACCGGCCTCAACGCGGTGTTCTAGGGCCACCCGAATTCCATGGAATGGAATTCCAGCTCCGCGCACACCATTCCAAGAGCCAGGCATCGCATTAAGTCCCAGGTTTACACGCTTAGAAATGACACTTGAAAAACGGAGAAAGAGAGAAAAATGAACGAAAGGAGCAGTACCACGTGCACCAAGCAGCACCGAGGGGGCAACCTTGGCCTTTGCTAGTGCACCGGGTTCCCCGTATTTATAGCTCTGCAAGGAACCCACAGAAGACAGGCCATGGCAATCCTGAGCAACGCGTAAGGACTCGCCTTTCTAAGTGCTCTGCTTGCCCTCTTGTGCTGTTATCTCTAGCCCAAGCTGCACCATCTGGGGAGAAGCCACCTCCGTTTGCTGGCACCGACCCTTACGATGCACAGTTAATGCGGCTCTACTTGCAGCTCTTTCCACCACACCACTCTCGGCTCCAGATCATCAACCCTAAATCCTCGGTAGCTCCCAGAGCAGCTGCAGTTCAGCTCCCTTGGCTCCTCTGAGCTTCTGCCTGGAAAGCCGTGGCTGCAGGGAACAGGTTTCATTCCCGAGGCCGAGGATGGATTCCCAACCACCAAATTCCCCCAACATCCCCCGTGCAAACGGACGCGCAAAAGGAGGCCTCAAGGAGCTGAATAAATGCAAGCTGCTACAATCAGATCATTGCCAAAACAGGCTGGGACCACTCCACGGAGGGAAGGCATCCGCGGGGAGCATCCCACACACCCGGGGTGAAAGGATTCCCGGGATGGGGCATTTCAGCTGCAGTCAATCTGCAAAGTGCTGCAAGCAGACAAGGAGCCAGGCAGCTGCGGGGCACCCTGGCTCACCAGGCCCAGCCTGTCCCAGTAGGCAGAGCCAGCACGAGGGGATTCCAACGCTTTCCTCCTTCCTTAGGGCAGCCTCTTTCCTCAAGGCAGCCACCAGCTCTCGTTTCCCCCCCTGCATTTATTTATCCTCGCTTTGTTTTGCTCTATTTCGAGTCCTTAGGAGCTCAGCGTGGCACGAGGAGAGCAGCAAGGCCAGGCGCAGGCTCCGAGGCAGGCAGCTCAGCAGCACGCAGCCATGCAAGCGCCGCGGGACCCGGCTGCACGCGGCGGCGCCTCTTGGGGAAGGGATCGACAGCACCCACATCGGCAACAGCACCCACATCGGCAACAGCACCCACATCGGCAACCTCCAGCGGGAGCTTCCAGGAGGAGCCGCCAGCGGATCACCAAGTCCCGCAGCGGCCGGGGCCGGCTCGGCGCGGAGCGTCGCGACACGGCCGGGGCGCAGGCGAGGGCTGCCGGGCACGGGGCACATCACGGGCATGGGGCACATCGCGGGCATGGAGGGAGGCAGGCGCTGAAGCGGGAGGCAGGTCCCGGGGCCCGCGCAGCCGCCGGGTACTCACCGACATGGTCGAGTGGGCGTCTGCATCCCCCTGCGGAGGCCAACACAGGCAGCTGTGAGTCAGAGAGCAAAGCCGGGGGGTTTACACCCTGCCTCCCTATTAGATGAGCTCCGAGACCTTGGGCAAACCACTGGCCTTGGGGTGCAAAAGAGGCGTGAGGAGCTGCCCAATGTCCCCAAGAGGCAACGGGGACCAAGTGACTGCCAAACCCTCCGAGCTCCTTCCAGGGAAGGAGCCTTGGTCAGGCAGGGACTGCACTCAGACCAAAGCTGCATGATTCTGGGGGCTCCGGCTCTGATTTGGGGCCGGTTTTGTTGCAGGGGGTTAACCAAGCGAGCACCCCTTCCCATGCAGCCCCAGCCATGGTTTTCCCAAAGCCTGGACTTGTGGAGCCTTTCTGCTTCGAGGCAGTTCCCTTCATTTTGGACCATTACGGCGGGATCGGGTGCTTGAAGAGCGAACGCCCGCAGGTGACAGCGGCTGCAGAAGGAAAGCGGCCGCTTCCCGGGCGCCTCCGGCAGCGAGAGCCGCGGGACCACGGGATCTGACACCTGCTCCTGGCGGCCAGCAAAAACCAGCACAAAAAGGGAGAAAGAAGGGAAGAAAAGGGAAAAACCAGCCCCTCTTGGCCAGAGTTCACGCCGAAGGGCTGGGGATGGGTTAGTGTGGTCGCTGCAGGATCGCCGGCACCTCCTGACCTCCCCTGATTACCTTGCAAAGGAGGTTATCGGCATACAAGCCGAGCAGAGGATTAAAGGAAACCTAAAATAAAAACAGAGCCCACCCCTCTCCCCAGGAAAACACCCTCGCTTCGGTAGCCTGACAGCGCGCTCGAGGTGTTGACACAACCCTCCGTCACCGCCGAGCTTGATGTCAACAGAGCAGCCCGAGCGGGGCAGCCCCGTCACTGCGAGTCACACTGACTCGTCCAAGGAGAAGGAACAGCAACGAGCGGCCGGCCCCGCCAGCCGGACCCCTGTAAGGTTTTTCATGAGCGCTCGCAAAAGCGCAAGGCTAAAAATGTGCATTTTGGAGGCAGCACTCCTCTTTTTTTTGCAGAAAAGCAGCTCAGTACCTTTTTAACGAATACGTATTATTTTAAAATAATAATTCAAAGCAGATAAGGCCCTGGCGGGGTGACTCCCGGCGGCTCTGCCACGCGGGAGGATGCAAGTCCCGCGCAGCCACGGGATGCGGCGTGCCGGCTCCGGAGCGCAGGGCAGCAGCCTGGGGGCGGCGGGCAGCGCCGCGTGCGGGGACGGGGATGGGGACGGGTTCTCCCCGTTGCTCCCTGCTGCTGCTTACTCACCGCCCCGGACGGCCGCCCTGCGCTTCAAAGGAGGCGAAACGAAGCCTCCGGCGAGGTCGAACGCTGGGGCTGCTCAGACGCTGCCCAGGGTTGGGTTTAACTGCACCACTTCAGCGAACACGAAGGCCCCAGCTACGGGCTCGGGGAGACCTTCTCCTTGCCTGGCCTTTCCCAGCACTTGCATACCCTCTGCTATTCGTACCTCACCCTTCTGGGAGAGGGTCTCTGCCCTCCAGCCCCGCTCACTCTGTCCTTTGCAAGGAAGCACATCCCTGGTATCTGTTGCTTTTCCAAAGAGCTCTCTACTTCCCTGCATGTCCGCAGACCGCTGTGGGCTCTCGCCAGCACCACCTCCTGCAACTGCTTTAGAAAACTCCTACAAATTGGGATTTGTTTCTGAATAACCCACGGGAGAAAGAGCCTTGGAAGAACAAATCAGCAGAGCAAGCAAGGCCATTGGTGCCGTTGCCATAGGGTCTGGTAGCCCTGATTCATCCTCACATCACGTTGCCTGCAGGCAACATGCAATGAAGGTGCCTCCAGCATGTTCCTTTAAAGAAACTGGCTCTGAGATATGTATAGATTTCAATGAATAAAAGGAAGAACCCCGAATCCCAGACCTACCTCCCCTATGAACCATTTAAGGCAGATCTACAGCGTCACAGACCCGGCTGTAGGACCTGAGGAACTTCTCTGCTGGTGGATCGGCCTCGCGCCACGCTTGGCGTGTGCGGGTGCAAGCGACCAGCCCCAGCAGGGTGCCCGGCCGCCGCGCCGGGGCAGCTGTGACGTGGCCCTCTCACCCCTCAGCCAGCTGGGGAAGAGGAAAGTTACCTCGATCCTTCTCTTTTTTTTTTTTTTTTTCCCTCCCTTTTTTGGACCTAGATGGTGCCTTCCCAATTTCCAAAATATTTTTGATTAATTTGGGAAGGAAGCATTAATATTTAAGGCAGACAAATCAGCGCAAGGCCATCTCATAAATCACTGCAGGCCTGACCCCTTCCCCATCCTCCTTCGAGACTCCCCATCAGCCCTGGGCTCTGCGGGACTTTGCCAAAGCCCCGAATGGACAACAAGGGCTTTCTCTCCATGCAAGAGGACAGGGATGGAGCAAGAGACTGGCTGCATCTGTGCACGTGTGGGGCAACAGGCAACGTACTCTGGTGCTTCTGGGGTGCCCTGGGCTCCCAGGACAACTCAAAGCACTTAGGTCTCTGTGTGATATCTAGCCATGACACAGGAGGTCAAAGACTCGGCCGTGGGGCAGGTATGCAGCCTGGGGGCTACACCACCTCCTACGACATCCCCTCCAACAGGACAACAAAGAGGGACACCAGGAGGGTGAAAGTCACAGATGGCCATCGAAGGAGCCTTCTCCTCAGAGCAAAGCTGGTGAACGGTGCCCCCGGCAGTGGGCTGGTACCCTGCGATCCCGGGCATCCAGCAGCATCAAAGGGGCAACAGTCCAGGGAAAAGGGAAGGCGCTGGAATGGCTTCCTCTAGTAAGTGTTCAGTGGATTTGCTGTTTGAAATTGAAGATACTCATGCACCCACAGAGCCCAAAACACATCATATATCATATATATATATATACTGTTTATCATATATCATATATACTGTTTAAATATAAACTGTTTTATCCTACTCAACAAGACTCACCTCCCTCAGCTGCAAAGGACAACATAAAATCCATTTTGCGTTTGCAATAAACCCATAAAACGCAGGCGTGTTTCAGACAGCGGGGAAGGGAGACAAGCCCAACTAACTCAGCAACGCCAGGCTTGCAGCGACACCGCGAGCACCTGGAAATGCACCTGCAGCTGAGATGACGAGAGGCAGCCTACATCCCCACACTGGAAAACTCGGAGTTAATTCTCGATCGGAGGACGGTGCAAGTTAACGTATGCAGAATGTGGGTGCTGAGGGAGTGATGACCCTGTTTCTAAGTGGTGGACTGAGATATTTCAGTCCTTCTCACCTATGGAGGCCTTAAAAATACCCGTGAAGACTCCTGTGTGACGCCTGATTCCTCATGTCCCACGGAAGGGCTTCCTTGCAAGACAGACGTGCTCCGTCTGTGACACTCGACCGTGTAAGGTGCCACTGTCACCCCAGGGCGCCGAGGCCCCGAGGCGCGCGGGTGCCGCGCCGCTCACCGGGAGGTGGGTGAACACCGCGAACGTGCTGCGCAGGAAGCCGATGAGATCCACCAGGTAGTCGCTGGCTTTGCTGCCTGGCTCCACGGCCATCCAGTCGTAATCCGCCAGCTGCACGAACTGGTCTATCTTCTGATTCAGGTTGGTGTAAATCTCCTCCTCTGCGGCGTGGCGAGCGTCCTGGCAAACAAGACGATGTTATACAGAGCTTCAGCAGTGCGGGGCTGAACACACGCTGTGGGAATCGCAGGACTGACTCGGTCCTTTCCATGAAGCTAGCTCAAGGTGAGACCTTGGAGCTATTCCAAAGCCACTGGGATAGAGCTGTGGGCAAGGGGCTCTACGTGACCCTACCTGAGCAACTGAGTTGGACTAGATGCTCACAAGAGGTCCCTTCCAGCCTCAACCATTGCAGGATTTGGTGAACATGCTCCTAGGCAACTTGGGGCTTATCACTGCCCCCCAGGTCCTGCCAGGTCAGAGATGGGCACGGTCAGCTTGGCCAGGCAGGATCTGGAGAGCAGGAGGACAAATGTAGGGTAGAAAGGGAGAGAAATTTCCCATGTGGAGAATGACCGAGAGCCACCCAAGAGAGGTGGAGATGGGGCACAGGCCCCAGGCCAAGGAGCTCTTAGGGAACAAGGCTATTCACAGCTCTCCCCAACATGGATGCTGGGCTGAGCAGAGGGTCTGTCTTGCATCTGTTTTGCCCTTTATTTTCCGCCCTCCTGGATGAGGAGGGCACCAGAAGTGAGCTACTCTCACCCAACCAACTCCCTCCCACCACCAGGCTCTGGCTTGTTCCTGATCAGCTGCTCGCTGGCTCCAGGCCGCAATCCGGGCGCTGCTGCAGCCCCTCCAACAGGGCACGAGGAGCAGCTCCCCGCGTGGCCGAGGGCTCTCACCTTGAAGGTGGTGGTTCCATAGAGCTTCGTGGTGTGGACAGTTTCTGGAAGGACATTAGTGATGTTGGTTATGAATTCCTCTAGGAACTTGCAGGATTTCTCCAAATGGGTTGTGTTAATGATAATCTGTACAAGCTGCAAAAAAAAAGAAATTAATTAATTAATTAAAATAATGTAGTCAAACATTGTTTGCACTGCTGCAGCCAGGGACATGCCAGATTAAGGCACGCTAATTCCTAAGAGCCTTGTCATGAAAAGCTGACACTATACAAACACACTATGCTCCACTCCACTCTAAGAAAGGCCGTCCTCCTTTACCAGCGTAAGCACCTCAAACGAAAGATAACATTTTGGAAAGAGAAGCATTTCCCATGACAGCCGCCAGCACCACAGGAGAGGCTCGAGGCTCTTGAGCTGCCTTTCCTGCGCTCGGCCGTCAAGCAGGGCTCGCTCCAGCCCGGCTCAGACACAAGAGGCTCCCAGAGGAAGGCGCCGTGCCACAGCCCAGCTCCCGGCCAGCCGCTGTCCCCTGAACGAGCCGCCTCTGGAGCGACACGGCACGACCCGCCGCGGAGCACAGGAGCCGCGAGGCAGCCCGGTGGTGACCACGGAGCGGGGTCCCTGTCCCCAGGGTGCCGTGGGTGCCGGGCAGGGCTCCGCGACGGTATCGCAGCCCCCGTTAGCCGCGCGTTTCTGCCCGCCGGCTTCTCAGCTTCCTTCGCACGGCATCATCGATTCCTCGCACGGATACCTTTTATTCCCCACGCGGGCTGCTGGGGATATTGCCGGGTGTAATATAAGCTATAATAAAACCATTCCAACTAATTCCTAGCTCGGATATCACGCCGAAACTGCGCTCTTACGATCACAAAAGGTATTAATTTCAACGCTCCAGAGTGACACAACGTAACTGCTGACCGAGGGGATGGTGGTCTGTAACCTCTCATCTAAAGAAAGGACTTTGAAGCACTCAGAAGCCATTTGCTCCCAGATTAGATGGAAACTCCTGATTCCCACGCAGCCAGGAGGTCATTCCCTTGCTCTTTTTGCCCATTCAATCCTTCTCCGTTTCAGTCCTTGAGGGCAGCAGCCACACACGTAGTGCAGCAGAGCCACACGAGCACGGAGCCCGGCTCCTCTTAGCGCCAGGCAGGGCCGGACCAGGGACCCCCAGAGGTGCCTTCTTGCCGGGGCTTCTCCTGCTCCAGTCGGTGCTTTTTCTAAGGAGATAAACGAGGGTTTGGGTTCGGTTTCTTTTGTACCTGGTCTCTAAAGAGTATTACACACGTAACTAAGGGGGTTTCTCGTTTTGATACCTCTTGGGTCAGTTCTGCTGCTATCTCTGCCCTCAGAGCAGTGGTTATTTGCTGGCCCTCCTGACCCTGTGCACCACGCTGCTAGTCTAGCAGCAAGGCTTATACAAACCAGCCTCCTCTTAAACCGGGCAGCCAATTCCTCCCGACAGTGGACCAGCCTGGAAGACCAAAACACTGGAGGTCTAATTGTTTCCACCTTAGACCAGGGTCCCCAATGAGCAAGAACTGCTCAGTAAACACCCTGACCAGCTTTCGCAGGGATCAGGCATCCGCAGGGAGCAGCTTTCTGGTGCAGGTCACCAGCCAGCCCTGACATCAGGATTGCCCCCTATCAACTTAATCAAATGTCAGATATTGCTGGCTCTGCGACGTCCCTCCTAAACCTCTTTTCCAGTCACCACAACCGGCACGCTGGGATCAGCTGCCAAGCTTGAAGGCCCAGACTGAAACACAGAAGACTGCACTCGAACGTAAGGAAACCCTTCCCTGTAACCATGGCTGGGCAGGTTCTCCAGAGAGCTTGAGGAGCCTCCCCCCGGGGACCTGCACACCCGCTCGGGTGCCACGCTGGGCAGCTGCTCGAGGCCACCCTGCGGCGCAGGGAGGAGGGAGCAGACCGGCTCCAGGGGTGCCCGGCAGCCCCGGCAGGCTGCGGCTCCGTGGGGGCATTGGCTCCCGCCCAGCACACATCCCGAGCTGTCCCTCTCCTCCACGTTCTCGTCTTCTCTTGAATTCGGAGGGCGGGAGAGGAAGAACCTTGTTGAGGTCTCCAAGGGAAACAAAGAGCAGCTTCCTTCCCCTCCCTTGTGTTGACAGAGGGTCATTCAAGTCGTGGAGAGCGCAGTTTGCTGCCCTGGTGGAAGCTCTCGGCTCCGCTGAAACTCATTTCTTCCACAGCAAGAGCTCTGCTTTCTGCAACACTTTGACCGCTTGACAACAATCCCCGGCGGCTCATTCCAAGCACCGGGCACAAACTTGGTGCTTTCAGCACAGATGCTGGGTCCAGTCCTATGCAATTACAACCCACGGATCAGAGCGTGGTCTCGGTATCTTTACCAGCACATGTTCTTGCACCCTGCCCCATCTTCCTTCCTTCCCAGTTAAGCAAACAAGCCCTCGGGGTGAGATATCTCAATGACTCTAGGTCAGAAACCCACTTTCCCTTTGTTTTCCTTTCCCCTCTTTGGAGGGGTCACTGCAGACAAGCAGGACAAACACTGGAATTATTTGGAGCAGAGCTGGTAACGATTTCCAGCATCCCCTGCCCCCAAATGACAGCAATGGAAAGCAGAATAGAGAGGGTAAGAGATGGGCAAGGTCGGTAGCTTGTCCATGGCTTGGAAGAAGCTCCCAGAGCACCCAGGAGAGGCGAGCGTTGCCTTCTGCAAGACGCTTGGTATTCCTCTGACAAGTGGTGTTTATGCAGGACACTAAAACGCCTTTGGAACCCCCTTTGCCAACAGGACTGCACTCACATATCACCTAGGACTCCTCGGTGCGGCCTCTGGTCCTTGTGCTCCATGAAGCCTCATTATTTTGCTACTGTTTTTGTTTAGGAGAGGGAAGGCTTTGAGAAACTCAGAGGAGGACACGCCGTGGGCCTTCCTTTGTGGGCACAGGTCACTGGTTACGCAAGGAAGGAAAGAGGCTGAAGGGAACTAAGGTGCAAATACTATTTTTCCTTCGATTAGAAGAGAAGCAATGACATTTCAGTATAACAGTGGGGGAAGCCACCCAGGCATCAGTTGCCTCGTGGTATGTGGAGGGGACAGCAGGAGCCAGTGCTGCATTCCTTCCTCTGGAAGAAGGCTCGGGAGGAGGAGGAGGAATTTGCCCCCAAGGAGCAAAGAGATGCCAGAGAGCAAGGTAAGGCTCTGAGGAAGCGGCGTGTGTCGATACCTGCTGCCACAACCGCCCCGCACGCTGCGAAACCCCCCTGCACGGGGCGTCTGCAGTGGTCACGACGGGTCCAGGTAACTGCGTCCTCGCTGCTGCAACCGCACTCATAAAGGTTCGCTCAATAACAGTGCACAGAGGCCCCAGCAAGGCTTCCACACAGGCCTGCGGACACAAACGTGCCCAGTAGTCACGACTGGCCTGCATTCGGTGTACCAGAAACCCGAGTTCTCGTGCACAGAGAAAACAACAATCTCAACCCCCCAATACGGACGCAGAGCTTGTGCCGAAACCGCTGTGAGCGTCATCTCTGGACAGGAGCAACCTCCCACCTCCTGATCCTCTTAAAACTCCCACTTTTCTCTCCCGCTGCACAAAACTGCCCTGGCGCTTCCTGGCATCCTCCTATCTGCCACTTCATTTTGGTGAAATAAGGCACGAAAAAGTCAAAACCAGGGGAACCCCTGACATCCGCTGCCCAAGGGCTTCCTCCTTCCCCATGCAGGAACGCCGTGGAGCTCCTCGCTGCTCTCAAATGAAGCATTTTACCACCCGCCTCTGCACCAACATCCCTAGGGGTTTGCAAGGAGTTGAGCGGGCGCCGCTGGGTGCCCGGCGCCGCCTCACCTCGGTGAGCCCCACGTTCCTCCTCTTGATGACGTTCTGCAGCGCGTTGCTCAGCGTCCGCGTCAGCAGCAGGTTCGTCGACTTGCGGATCATGTCGTCGACCTCCGTGGAGCTGCCAAAGCAGAATTGAGGAAGAGGTTGGCAAAGGGCCGGGACCCAAAGCGCAGGAAGGCCGAGGGCCTGAAGCCCTCCGGACCCCCTGTTCACGTGCCAATATTCTAGCTCTATTCCCTGCTCTTTGTGCACACTGGAGTTGTGCTGATCCTACCCAACATCTTCTATCACACGTGGGCTCCTTGGCTACGGCTGCCACCGTTTCCCTGGATGCTTCCCCGCCGTTGGGCTCTTGGACAAGGCTTTTCCAACAGGCCCCTTACACACATACACATGGAAAGTCCTGGCCTTCCAGCAGCTCCCAGGAGGAGCTTGGCTGTCCTCAGGCCCTGCCACCATTAACCGCTATTAAATAAAGCGCAATAAAAACTAAACCCAGGAAAATCCAGGAACGGAGAGAAAGCAAAGACCACAGACCACTAGTAAGAAATGCCACAACCATTCGCTGCCAGCGAAACTTCACCCGCCGGGATGGGTCTGCATGGCTGCTTCAGGGGGACAACCTTGGGTTCTTATTATTAATTATTTTTAAAATAATGCTTTTATTAAAAATAAATAATTAAAAATAATTAATACTTTATGCACCCAAGTGATTTTCAGCATGCTACGAATCACGCACCAAACGCTGTCAGGCTTGGTGCTTTGTTTGAAAAAGAAAAAATATATATATATATCAAAGTCCTCATAGATTAGAGTTGACATCTCATACTTCCACCAACTGTTTCCCAAAGATATCCCCTATCTTGAAAACGGGAAGTTCAACCGGAATGGGGGGAAGTTTTCCAGCCAGTGGATGCTTTCAAAGACACCTCCTCGACGGGGCAGCATGTAAGAGTTTATTTTCCAATGGAGAAAAGCTTAAACTACAAAGGGGGTTTTCTTGCTCTTAATCAAACTCACAGAATCACACCGAAAAACTGCAACCCTGACAAATGCCCTGCAGGTCGTGACATTTCTGTAAATACTTGAGCAGCAAAGCACCTTGCCCAAGCACATCCACCTAAAGGAGAATATTCCGCGCGGCAAATTCAAGGAGCTGGTTTAGAAAAACACTTAAAAACAATAACCAAAAAAAGAGAAGCGTTTTGTGCTCTGGGCTCCGAGTATTTAAGAGAAGCGTCTGCGTTAATGACAGCCGTGTCCCATATCCCATAGCAGCAGTGGTGACCTTCAGGCCTCCTGTGAGTGACAGGCTGACCCCGGGCTCCCCAGGGTGCAAGGTAAATGACAAGCCACAAGAAAAAGAAAGAGAAGAGAAAGAAAAGTCGCTGCCGGCTTTGTAGCCAAAGCTTCCTAATAAAAACTAATTCAAACTGTCAGGGTGAAATGAAGAAAGTGTCAACAGGGGTTTTCAGAGAAATATTCCAAATGTTTGGCTGGCAAACCCAACAGCTCAGCTCCCTGCCCCCAGCTGCCCCTCCAAAAGCGCTGGAAAATTCAATGTTGAAAGGAATTTTAATGGCTTGTCCCAGGGGTCCCCAGCGGAGGCACCCGAAGGGCCGCTCGGCTTCCGTGCCTGGACAAACCCGATAATCCCGGGATGTCCAAGGGCTCCGAGCTCGCACGGGAGGTGCCAGCGGAGGCGCTGGGTAAGCCCAGCATCTGTGACTGATGTAGGGCCCTTCTGATGTCTATTGACACCTGGGCACTTCGTGGGGACCCAAGAGCCTCGGGACCCACCAAAGGGAACAAGTTGCTACCAGGGAAGGGGTGAGATCCAACTCGGGGATGGATGGGGAGAAACGTCCTATGCTTCTCCACCACGCAGCACGAGCACCGGGGCAAGATGCAGCTTCATCTTGCTCATTCATGCAAAGCCTCAAGGAAGGGGAAAGTCCTTGGGCAGCCCAAGTCTAGCAGGAAGCTACAAGCCCTCAGATTGGGTCAAGGACAGCCAGGGCCAGCACAGGTGACTCCAAGATGTCCTGGAGGGAAGAGCCCTCTGCTTTTTCCACAGTCCACGACTCCACCCCTGCAATGAGATGTGCTTTGAAGACTCTGCAAGCTCCCGTCCCTGCCAAAGGCACTGCTGCTCCAAGGAGAACATCACCTCCAGCCAGGAGAGGAGCTACCCAAGGCACTCAACAGCACAACAGCTTGAGGAAGGGCTCTGCACTCGACTCGGACCCAGCTCTGTCAGCAGAGGCAGTGGCAGAGCCGTCGTGCCAGAACACCAGCACAAACCCCTACCTCAGGTGAAGGTCCTCGGAGAACTTGAGGCACGCGTAGATGAACTCCTTAATCTGGCTGTAAACTTTAGGCACGAACTCGGAGAAGGGGAACTTCTTTGGAAACGGCTGCTGTGGAAGAGAGCGGAGAACCCAGGTCAGCGGCGGCGCCGACGGGCGGGAGGGGGCTCGTCCCTCACCGCCAGCCCCACAGCCCAAGCGCTCAAATCAAACCCAGTGTTTAGCTAATTCCAGCAGCGAAACAACAAGCCAGCGTTTACTGTACATTATGTAAACATTTTGGCCAAGTGGAGGACCAGATAATCACTTACAAATGGCCCAGTGGTGTGTAAGGGATTTGGGCTGGAGGGGAACTTGCAACTAGAAAGGAGCAGGCAGAAGAAAGATATTTCTCACCCCCACTCCTTTCTCCTTATTAAAACAAGTAAAACTAAACAAAATAAACCCTCCACTGGACTCCTTCACTTCTATTTCCCACTGTGCCCAAGGGGTTTTGCTCAGCCACCTCCCACAGCTAATGTCCAAGGTGGGCGCGAGGTTCCAACACCCAAAGCCAAGAGGAAAGAGACGTCCCATCGCTCGACCCCAGGTCCAAGGAGCCCTAAAAGGGTCCCTTTCCTAAGGAAGTTCACCAGGCTTGGAGCAGCCTGCTGGATGCGGAGCACAAGGCTTAGCTTGCTTTTAAGGGCCCCTGGCTAGGTCCAACGGGGCTGCAGGCTCAGGCTTTGCAAGCACACGTTTTTCCAAAAGCCCAGACACACCGTTTTGTTTTGCTGGACTTTTGTTTTCTAATACGAGAGGTTAAATCAAGGTCAATAACCTGGCTCATAAAGTGGACACTGAACTGAAGAGAAAAACAGCAAGGTATCAATACCCACACTGTCCTCCGCCCCACCGACAGACACAACACAGGGAGAGGATATTTGCTCTTTCCCCTTCTCTGTTTTTAAAGATCTCTTTCGTTTTAAGGGCTCTCAATGCTGGCAACAAGGGGCCCTTGGAAACGAGCGGCGCAGGTTGCCCACTTTCCAGGTTACCTTTTCGAGCTCAGCATCCTGGAACGGGAACTGCCCCACTACCTTCTTGTAAACCTCTTCGTTTGTTACCGGGATGGGGCTGTAGTTATCCGAATCCAGTATATTTCTGAAAAACAAAAGAAAAAGAGCCAGCTACAGCAACCCTTCTGCACGCGACAACCTCCCTATCCATACTCACCTCGACAGCAGAGCCACCTGCAAGTGCCACCAACCCCAGTTCTACCCATTTCTCACTGCTCAGGGGACCCAGCTCTGCAGCAATAGGTGCCAAGTGAAGATCTGGTCTGCAACAGCAAATCCCACGGGGCTAAAACTCCTCCCCACACACGAGTGCTGATGGTCTTTGCTGGACCCATACACCGTGATGTCTCCGGGCTCCCTGCCTTCCGTCCATATAAACCCCTGGTCATGGTTCAGTGCTGCCTTCACAAGCTTTTCACACGCACTCCTATCAGCTGCTGGAGGGGATTCACAGTGATCCACCAGGTAAAGGGCTTGGCACGCACTGATTTATTGCATGCGTGATCCTCACACGTGTACTTAATAAGCAGGATTTCCCAAGTTCAAGGAGAGTCCACGCGGAGATCAACAGCGCCAACATGAGACACGAGTTTGCCCCTAATCTCTCTTAAAAGAGCGATTTTATTTGTAGCCTAAGTTCACTTTGCAAGGGAAGTCTCCTGAGGGCACCGGTTTGCTGAAGGGTTTCCTACCTGAAAACCCCCGACCATTTCTTGAGCAGGGTTTCGCTGTACTGGTCTCGGACCTCCAGGAGCATGTCGAAGAGCTGGTTCACTGGGAAGCCGTATCCCTGTCGGTGGGAAAGAGCTGCTCAACTCGGGTAAGGAAAGGGTCCCCAGGATGAACTGAACGTTATTTTCAGCGTTACAAAGGGAGGACGTGAGCGAGCACAACCCGTTACACAACCACGGCCGCGCGGTCACGGACAAGCTCACCAAGCCAGACCAAGAGCAGCCGCCAAGAGCCACGCACCTGGAGTGTGTCTGCAAAGAGCACGATGAGGTTCTTCAAGTCCAGCACCAGGCCGGGGTCAGAGCAGTAGGACTGCAAAGAGAGGGGGACATTTAAGCACCTCGGAGCTCCAAGGCAGCCAGATGCATCTCCGGAGCGCAGCACGACCCCCAGGCAACCTCGTCACAGCAAAAGGTGTAAAGTCTGGGACAGGCTCTTGCTAAATACAGACGCAGTGATTGCAAGCTGGAAAAGAAAACTGAGATTTAAAGCTTGCTGGAAACGCAAGGGGGAACGACTCCATTAATCAACGCGAACCACTGGGAGAGAAGCTTTTTCCATTTCTCCGTCCAAAAAAAGACAGTCAGAAAGAAAGATAATGCCCTAAAGCTATCAGAAGGGATAAAAGATGTCCCAGCCCTACGGCCAGGAAGAAAATCCAGGTCGGAGAGCACGGCTGGGTGGAAAGGGGCGGAAGGGCCTCGGCAAGGCAAGCGCAGCGGCAGGACGGGCAGCACGGCTGCTCCGAGGGCCGGAGCGGGATGGCCACAGTAACAGTGCCGAGAAACTCTGCAAAATGCCACCATTCCCAGGAAACACTAACAAAAAAGGTCTTCTCTTGGCAACCACTTCAGATACTAGGTTTGGCATCGCTTAAAATAACTCGTCAGGACGACGGAGCTGGTGAAGCTGGAGACATTCCGTGTTTGTACACATCCTCCTCTCACGGCTTGCAGAGCAGCAGAAAGCCTCCAGCTGGAGACGCAAACACACCTAGGGCCAGCTTTAGAGCAGAGCTGTTGAGCACTAACCGCGGAGACGAGGAGCGCCGGGCGGCCTGGAGGAAGAGAAGCCTCCGCACCCCCGTTCCAGGGTTTTCCCGGAAGAGCTGGGAAACGTTAATGCTAACGGGAAGGTTAACGCAAGAGTTCTCGGCTCTCAGGGCACAGGGAATGGGAAAAGAGCTCGGCTGGGTTTTGCACTGGCTTTGGTTTTATTTTTTTGCTCAAGCAGAGGAATAGCAGAGCGATAAGCTTTTATTTATTTATTTATACAAACTTCATTATTCTTTTGTAAAGAAACCTAGATGCTGTCATCTTGAGCATACGCTTTTTGGAGTCTGTCAGCCCATCGTTGCCATTAACCCTGAGATCAGAGCCTCAACAAGGCTCTGCTTTAGTGTGCCAAACACGGGCTTTTTCCTCCCCGTTTTTACAGGACAAAGTGACTCCCTCTGCTGGTGCAAGTCCTAAGTGACCAACCAAACCACAGAGAACACCAAATCACTTCCACAAATGGAAGTTTGGCAAAAGGAAACGCAGCACATCGAGACTCCGGAAAGCGGGAGGTTCCCTCTGGAAAACAGCATCCATCTTCACTCCGCTGGGTTCAAAAACATCACAGGCAAAGAGGCCCAGCAGGGAATCCCCCCGTACAACGCACGTCAAAGCACCCCCAGGCCCAGGCGAGCGCCCCGGGCCTGTCACTCACCGAGTGCGTCCTCAGCGCGGCTATCGTTTTGGACAGAGCCATCTCCCACAGCTCATCGAGGTAGGCTCTGTTGACCAGGCCCTGGGTCGTATGCAAGATGTGATCTTCAACCACGAAAAACCTGCCGGGAAGCAGCAACCGGCACGGCCGTCAGGGGGTCTGCAGGTTGCACAGGACCCGCGGGACCAGCCCGTGCACGAGTCTCCAGGGCAGGCTCAGGTGCGCAGGATCCCCTGCCCTGGATATAACCAGTGTTTATTCACACGCGTTTTTAACACTGCAGGACTTGACATCAAGCTTCACTGTATCACACAAATGAGCTGCAAGACGGCTGTTATGCAACTCCATATACAAACCAAAGCAGAATTTTGGCTTTTTTAAATCCTCCACTGCATTATTTAGAAGAAAGTCACTAATTAAATCCTCTCCTGGTTGGCAGCAATCGCATTGCAACTGGTTAACTGCAGGGAAAATGCTCCGGAATGCCGGGATGCATCACAGCTCACGCACGTTTGAAGGCAATCAGTTCAGTCCAATCCCCACCTAATGTATTGGTCAAAAAGAAATGGTCTGGCTGTGGGACCAAGCATCACACAGCACCTTTTAACACGGCAATGCGCCAAAGTAAAGCTGTTTTTAGGGAAAATTGAGCCAATGAGTGCAGAGCCAGGCTAGGAGGCCAGTGGCGTGTCCCATGTTCACCATTACTGCTCTACATGGAAAATGTAGCAGCAATTCCCGCTGAAGACACTTCAATTGCCTACCCTCTCTTTGCATTAGGGACTTAGGCTCCCCCCGCTTGGCCATCAGGGAGACTCTTGTCTAATCAGACTGCAGAAAGAGAGGCTCTACACCGGGTTTCGGTTTGCCCCCATACAGCAGGAGGATTGTCCAGGAGCAGGCATGGATATGCCAGAACCCTAAACCAGGGGGACTGCTCATCCCGTTATCTGAGCGAGGAGATGTACGTCGTCCACAAACTCTATTCACCCTGGAATTTTGGGAAACACACAGGGTGCACGAGCTGGCCGGTCCCAAAGCACTTGCCATGGTGACCAGCCAAGCCTCCTGGCCCTACAAAATAAAATACACCTCCATGTGCACACGCGGAAGGAGCCCTGCCTGAATTCATCCTGCTTGGCCTCCTCAGAAGGACTATCCAAGAAACCCCCACCACTTCTTCCTCCTGTTATTTCTTCTTGGGCCACGCAGCAACCCCGGGCGCACGTATTTAGCAAGTGTGTATATAAAAAGCGTACCTACCCTACAATTTGATTAAAATACTTCCTGTAGCCGTCTAACGTTTCGTGCTGCAACAGAGCAAAAGTGAGCGGAGATTAAAACGAAGGCGGCGGCCGGAATTGGAAGCAGCCCCGAGGGCACCGAGGGCGCCGCGAGCGGCACCGGGGCACGGGCCGCTCCTCCGCGGGGCCATCGTACCATGTTGGAGGGAGGCTGCAGGACCAGGCGCGCTTGTTTTCTCCGCTGCTTCCTGTAGTAGTTCTCAAAGGTCTCGCGGGCTCCCTGGAAAAGAGAAGGAACTTATTCAAGCCACCAGCCTGTGGGTTCACGCAGCCCCTTTCGCGTGGAAGCTGCCGCGCTCAGGACGCCGAGTGCCGTCTCTGCCAGCACGTGTCACATTTGTTTATGGTTGGACTTGAGGATCTCGAAGGTCTTTTCCAACCATAAAGATTCTATGATTCTGCGCTTTCCTATAAAACTGGGCCCAAATACCTGATAACCAAGAGCTTTACTCTAGACACCAAGTCAAGCACCAGGTTGTTGATACCCCCGAGGACCTGCTGTGTGCCTCTGTATTCACCTTCCAGCACCCCTTGGCACACGTGGCCATGCAGTAATGGAGGACCAGCTTCTTCACCGGACCATAACGTGAAAACCCGCCTGCCTCAGCTCACTTAACCCTGGGGACAGCGCACCCACCAAATCGCTGGTGTTAGCAAAAAGAGGGCCCAACCCATGCCAAAAAGCAGCAGAAATTCCTACGTGGAGACGCAGGTGAGGCCGCGCCGTTAGAGCCACAACAGTTGAAGGATTGAAGACACACAAGTGGTTCACAGTGTTATGTTGTAGGTGGCTTGTTTTACCAAGCCGGTCTAGATCTGAGCGTCCCCACCCAGGCAGCACAATAAAACTGCAAAGATCCTCAGATGCCATCAACCTGACGAGCCGTCCCGACCTTCAGCTACCGCCCAGGTCCCCTAGGCTATGTAAAACCCGGCCGTTTCATCCTTGCCTAGTCCTTCCTCCCCCACACCCCTATTGTTTTTATGTCTGAAATTGGATTAGAAACACTTCAGAGAAGGGACACCGGCTCGCTTTGAACTGGCGAGAGCCAGAAATCTCGTTTGGAATTCACAAAACAAACAAAACGCAACAACAAATATCACCTGCCTGAGAAAGCACCAGACTTCAACCTTTTCTACTAAAGAAAGAAAGAAAAAGGCTAATTTAACGACCCTCCTACAACCATTGCTTGAGTAGTCTGCCTTAAGAAGTCCTCTACTTAAAGGACCTTGGGAAATTACTGTAATTACCCTTAGAGCTTGCTCCCTTCCTTCTGCAACCAGGGCTCCAGGTGCAAGAAGATCCACTGATCTCCTACCCCCCTTCTCCAGGTGACTGTCCCTGGTTCCAGCCTCTCCCTTTGTGAGGGACCAAGTCCCCATCCAACGCCCTCAGACGAAGGTTCAAGGACGCTCCAGCTGGAGCACCTCTGCTGAAACAGGCAAAACTACACGGAGGTCACCCCAACCTCCAGCACGGGACGTCCACACGCGCTTCAGACCCTCAAGCCGCCCGCCCTGCTCGGCTTTACACACAACTGCACCCCGGTCCCCAGGTAAATAACTGCCACAAGCCGTCGTCTCAGCTAACGGAACCCTGCGGGTAGGCTGCAAGCCTGCGCTCCCTTTGAAAACGCTCGTTAGTGACGGTTTTGATGAAGACGAAGCACTTGGCTCCGCTTTACAAAGCTCTCTGCGAGTTGACCAAATTTGGGGCTCATTTTCAGATGAAAAATGCTTTCCATTGTACGCAAACGTGATATGAGCTCGGCTCAAGACATCTTGCTAGAAACTCACTATAAACCAGCCCTGCGCTCTGGAGCAGAGCCTCTTCACTCCCATAGCACGAGCCTTAGAGAACGTTGAGGCCGCGACCTCCTGTTTCAGTACAACAAAGAGCTTTAACAGCACGAGGGGAGAAGATAACCCAAGAACTTTGAAAGCATTCTGCCAAACGTACCCTACCTTCTCCTTTTAATAGTTTCCCTAATTCCTTAAGGCTAAGACCTGCTGATTTGACCAAAGCCATCGCCCCCCCAGTGCCACCGTTCTCTATTTTTCCTTTCTTGAGCAGATGTTAAATGTCCCAAATACTGCAATGAACAAAGATCCCTCATGTCCAAAACTCTCTCGATGCTCCCCATGTTTTCATTATGCACAACCACATCGTTTTCTCTAAAGTCCATTCCCCCACCATCCTCCTTGACTTTCTTGCTGGTCAGCTATTACATTGTCCCGGGAATGGGAAGTTCTTCTTCTCCTTAGTGGCAGTTTTAGCCAGACCACTCAATTCCACGCATTTGATCTATTTAAGACCATTGAACTTAGGAAGTTCAGAAAACGTTCTCCTTCTTCTCTGTACTCTACCTTGTTAACATCATTTTCCTCTGTGCTAAGAAAAATAAACAAATACATAAAAAGAAACCACACCAAAATCTACCCAGAACATGCGGCTGCAAGACCCCGCGTTTCACAGAGGGCTCCTCCAGGAACACCAGGCTGGGTTTCTGCTCACATGCTCCTCTCCCCTCTCACCTCCTGCATGGTGGTTGCTCACATTTAACCAGCGCTGTGGCCACCTCCTTTGCAGAGCCGAGCACCTACGTGCTCTGCTTGTAGCTGCCATGTGCTCTCCAGGGGAACCAAGCCAACCTGCACCCTGTTAGGCTCCAACTATCCAAAACGATAAAGACGTGATGCACCCGCGACACCTTTGTGTTCCTGCTGTTTCAAGCCGATTTCATGGTCCACATGCAGATTTTAAGAGGTCCCCAGCAGCCCTCACAGCTGCGGCAACCTGGCAAATACGACTGGAGGGAGCAACTCTCCGCTCTGACCCTGCACTGCCGTCCCCGCTCAGCACGGGCTAGAGCTGGACCTTACACAGGAGCAAGACGCTGGTTATAAGTGTCCTTTGAAAGGCCAGATCCTTGTTCCTTCGGAGTTTCTAGTCGGATTCATTTGTATCTGGGGGGAGCCATCGCTGCGGGAAGGAGCAGGAGGTTCCTCCCCTATCCCTCCATTTGGTTTTAATAAGAACAGGCTTCACCCCAATTCTCAGCTCGTCTGCTTAAGCAAGCAGGAAGACTCCAGAGCTACCCTTCCAAACTGCACATTTACCCTAATCACTGGTCCAGGAAAAACCCTCCACAACGCCTCATATTTTCAAAATTACCGGGCAGAATGCTCCTTCTCAAATTAGTTGCAGAGTTCACAGAGCTGGCACCTAGAGGCAGATAATTAAGGCGGTAGATGAGCAGCACGTAAGGGAAAAGAGAATATAATGACAAGAATGCAAAAAACCCAACAGCTAAAAAAGCCGAAAAAAGTTTCATAACTCAGGAGCAGTGGAGAGCCGAGAGTAAATCTAGTTGTGAATTATTAGGGGAAAATGTGCTGCAAGTTTCCTGCAATCTGTTTGCCGCTGTCCTCAGCAAATGACTCCGATATGCAGCAAAGGGGGGTGGTTCTGCACCCAGAACGTGCAGATGATGAGGTCTCACGTCAGTAAATTTCTGCTTCCTTTATTGACCTGGAAGCAGAAATCACCCCATGCAGCCGTATATTATAATAATAATAACAATTTACCCGCAGCGCACGAGGGCAGGAAGCGTGCCCGCGATAACCCCCGACTCCACCGCGGTCGCTACGGGCTGCAACGTCCCACAGGCTTCCCAGTCCTCGCAACGCTTCCCCAGCGACCAGGGGATCCCCTAGACTCTCACGTGAACCCCTCGGTCCCAGTGTCCGCCAAGCCCGTCACTCAACACTGCAGCTCTGCCTGCAGCAGGGAGCGCAGGAAGGAGCTTGGCTCCCTTCCCTCTTAGAGAGGGACTCTCAGCCCCGCGGCCCATCTGGATTTAGTAACGCAGCCACATTTGCTACTGCATGACCTGGATTTTTCTTGCATTTATCTCTGGCTTTCACTGGCACTTCATCCTCCTCTGACTTTGGTCCATGGAAATTCTCGGTCAGGTTTCAGAAACTCCCCCACCCTTAAATGAGACTTGCGCAGCAGCTCACAAAAGCCCAGGGAAGAGGCCAGGGAAGAGCCCATCAGCTGCTCCACTCCTACAAAGCCCTTTTCAAGGACTTATGTAACTCTTGGCCTCCGAATGGTTCCCAGTTCACATGCAGCACTGAAAAAGGAGCTCCCCAAATCTATAATTTTGTTGTATCTAAGTCAGAACGTCAGTCGAGATGAGTGATCAGATGGATGGGTAAATAACCCATCACATGGTCGGGTTCAGGGGACACCATTAACCACTTGGACACTACAGGGGGACACTCCTGTTCAACAGCTTCATCAAGGACCTGCTCCCAACAGCTTTGCAGGT
>PTEX01000084.1:2228739-2350311 GCA_003342815.1 Eudromia elegans | reverse complement strand
CTATGGGGCAAGGTCAACGTGCTCGAGGGCAGGGCTACCGTTCCAGAGGGCTTTGAGAAGCCTGCAGGAACGGGCCAGGAGGGACCTGTTCAAACCCACCACGGACAACAGCCGAGCCCCACACGCGGGAAGGAAGACCCCTTGCAGGACCAGGCTGGGGATTGTGTGCCCGGGGAGCAGCTCTGGGGACAGGGACCGTGAGGTTTGGCACACAGCAAGATGAACATGGTCCAGCGCTGTTCCTTGTGGTGAAGGCTGCCAACAGTATCCTGGGATCCTGGATCTGTGATTCTGTGATCCAAGAGATGCCTTCCCGTTCCCGTAAGGTGGTGATCAAGGCAATGCAGCTGGGCTCTTCATAGAGGTGAGTGGTGGGAGAAGCCAAGACAACCGTGTCCGGAAGGGAGAGCAGTTCTGATGGGAGGTGACACAAACTTCCCCAGAAAGCACCGTCAGGCAGAGCAGGGCGGGCAGCCCAGGGAGGTTTCACAGACCAGACTTCACAGAGCCCTGAGCAACCCGGTCCGGTCTCCCAGCTGACCTGCTTTGAGGCCTCTGGGGTCTTGTCCTGCCCGAGAGGTCCTGTGCTGTGAAGACGGCCCTTTGCCAACAGCCCGCACACAGCCCTTGCAGCCCCCTGGAAGGTTACTGAAGTATTGTGTATTGACGTATTTTGACGTTATATCCACAGTTTGGCCCATCTCACTGTAACAGGTAACAGCGTGTTCTTTTTCACTCATGCCCGTGAGCAAAGGGCGCTGTGATTCGCCTCCCCTCACCCGGCTGAACGGTCCCCTATAGTCACCCCGTTCATCCCCATTCACGTGTGCATGCCAGACAACACCGGGCACCACACCAGGGCCGGAGGGACCTGGGCTCGAGCGTGGCTCTCACTGCTGCTCGGCCCTCGTGGGGCCAGGCTCGCAGAGGCTCCCGCAGAGCCAGGGCCTCCGCAGCACGGCTTGGGTGCCACACACCTGGTCCAAAACGGCACGCGCGCCTCTCTGATCCTCCAAACGCGCATCCTACACCCCAATTATCTACAAAGGGCAGCTTGTTTTAAGGAGACACAAGCACCTGGCACTCAAAGGAGCCAAAAGACGCATGCATACGAGCTGGAAAGAATGTGCAGCAAGATGAGCTTGGAAAAGAAACAGCTCGGCGTGTCCTGAACATCTTTCAAGCCAAGGAACATCAGTAGCCACTACCAACACACAAAGGAAAGTCCGGCTATTAGGCAAATGCTGAGCTCCCCAAACATAAATACTCCCCAACGACTTCACGTGGGTACACGTGCAGGTGCTCCGCGTTAGGTACGTGTGCGCTTTGCTGAGCCGCGATCAAAAAGGAGCCCTTTGCTGGCTCGCTGGAGCCGCCTGTTTACTGTAAACAGCACCCCGGCGCTGCAGACAAAACGATAGAGGTGCCCCGAGCGCTGCGCGGGGGCGAGGCGGGCGCTCGCGCCGCAGCCTCTCCCGCGGCGCCTCCCCGCCGGGCCCGGGGCCGCCGCACGGCACGGCACGGCACGGCACGGCACGGAGGAGCCCGCCCGGCCTCCCGCTCCGGCGCTTCGGCAGCCGAGGCCTTGCAGAGCGGAGGAAGGCCACGACGGAGCCCACGCCAAGGGGGAAGAGCAGCCCGCGCGGGACGGGGCCATGGGCTCCCAGAGTGAAAGGAGCTACAAGAGAGAGAAGAGCAGAGGAGCGATCAGGAAAGCTCCTTACAAGCCCTGGGCTGTGCATGTGAGTTAACGGTGGCACAAGGGTCACCGCTGACCCCCGAGCAGACTCCCCGGGGTCCCTCAGTAACTCGAGAGCTTCCGAGCGCCTCCAGACACCGCAGCACGGAGCACGGGACACAGAGGGTGCCATGGAAGATCTTCCCGCGTGGGGCCGGGGGGAACTCAGCAGCGATGCTCGCAAGCGGCCGAAGCTCCTCGTGTTGGAGCTCTGCGCTATGGGCACCAGCACCGCAGCTCTCCCAGCTCCACGAGGGAACCCGGAGCTGTTTTCCATTCGGGTACAGCAAAACCCTTGAATTCCACGCACCTGGCTGCAGCTGGAGCCCCTTTGCAACCGCCCGGCCGCAGGAGTGGACCCAGTTCTGCACATTGGAGAAGCCTGGAAAAGGCACTCGAATATGATTGAATATGGAAAAGGGGAGAGCCTTTCACGCTGCCCCATAACGAGGGTCAGCGGGACGTTACACTTCTCCACGTGGGTAATTTGCACAGAGGCTCTAACGCTCTATTTGTCTTTTTAAAAAAAATGATAAAAACCAATAAAATAGATAGCCCTATAGATTAAGCTGTACTAAAACAAACAAACAAAAAATAACAGGCAAAAAAAGAAAAATAAAGGGAAATAAAAAGGGTAGAGACGTGCAAGGAGGAGATGCCCTCTGATGCTGAAGCCTGGGAGCAGGGGGGAAAAGAGCAAAAGCACGAAAAATGAATGGAAAGTGCAATTCTGCAGCCCTGGAAAGACACGTTTCTTGAATGCCCCAATTCTTCAGGCTCATCCATTTCTGCTTACTGCTGTAAGTAGGGGAATAAAGCTAACCAGCAAGCTGCAGTTTTAAGAGAGTTGCCGGCTCGGATCTACACAAGAGCTACACCGATTTTCATCTCATTAAGGAAAAAAGACCAAAAAGCGTAATTTCTCCCAAACTCCCATCAGGACGGGAGGGCCGAGGCCCGGGATGGAGCTCTGGGCCCTGGGCAGAGTGCAGCTTTTGCAGGGCTCTGTGCTGGGCAAACGGCACTGCACTGGGGCAAGCCCAGCGCTCCCACAGGCAGCAGCAGCAAATCCTGCGAGTAACCCAGGCTGCAAACACCACTTCAGGCACATATTTAACAGGTTTAAATGTTACCCAGAAACGTGTTTTCTTTAGTGTTTAGTAGCAGGAGAAAAATAAAATAGCGTGTTTGCTGCCACTCAGGGTCATGGATCCAGAGCTGCCGGGTTCCTTTAATGAGCGCTCAGTTTCTGTGCCACGAGGGCCATTAGCTCCGTTACTTTGCACAGGCACCATGGAGCAGCACAGCTTTCACCTAAACCAGACCAGGGACAACTGCCCCGGCCCACCACAGCATTTACCATCGCGTTGCCCCAGCTCAAACGGGTTGTTCTGCACATATAAACCAGGACCGTGCAGCCAAAGCTTTAAAACTGTAGCTTTGCATTCATGAAATCAATTCCCTGCATTATAGATAAACAGCCCACCCCCTAAGAACAGGAAGACTCAAATACTTGCAAACGTTTCCCTCGTGGGCCTTTCTGGAGCTTAGGGCTCTGCTCTTTAACAGCGGGGAGGAGCCGGGCTCCCCGTTTGGAGCCGCTGAGCCCGACGAAGGGCGCGAAGGCCGGAGCTCACCGGGCGCTGCCAGGCGAGGAGGACGTCGAGCTCGAGACGACAGCTGGAGCTTCCACAGCTCCTTGCAGCTAATACCGCCCCAAACGGGCTGGAAAGCCACAGGCACGAGGTACGGCTCGCTGGGACGCCCCCGGGGATTAACGGCCCGGAGTTTCCCTGCGAGTGGTAGCGACGGAACAGAGGATCCAACCCGCGTTTGTACCCAAGAGACCCGCGACACTGATAAGAAGTCAAACAAGCCCCGCTGTGCCCAAGTTCTAACAGCTTGGGCTGTGTTTGCAGATGACAAAGTCCATCGTGGAGCAGGGCATGCATCTAAAAACCACACTGGTGACCAGGCCTGCACACGGGCATCGCCCTGCACTCCTCCTGCACCTCATGGAATTGCTCCCGTCACCTGCGCAGGGACGGGCCCACACGAGACCTGTCCCTGACCCAAAAGGGTTTTTCTGCTGCATCCTGAATTCTGCTCGTAGACTTTCCCAGCCACGCGCATAGACTTCCCAGGCAGATCCACCTTTTCCAGCCACGCGCATAGATTTCCCAAGCAGATCCTCCCGCTCAAGCACCAGCTTCACAGACCAACCTTCTCCCAAGCTCCCTACCAAGAGGCCACCTGCAAACTGTTTCAAGGCAGGAGTAGGAGGTTTTATCTATTTTATCCACCTAGAAACCACCAGCAGGTTCAAGGGACCCAGACTTTGTCCCTTACTCTTCAGAAGCTGAAGGAGCTCCCAACCCATGGGCTGCTGACTTCAGAAGGAAGTTTCTAAAACGTCCTAGTGGCTCCCTTGCTGCTAGCCAGACTTCACAGCGCCTGCAAGATCAGAGGGAACGCAGAAAACCTCCTGCCCCACTGCTCTTCACCCCCGGAAACTCAAAAAGCTCCTCAGATACACGATGGTTTGGCCTTGCGGACTAAGCACAGCCACCGAGCTGGAGCAAGTCAACCACAAACCACCCCACTCAGCTACGACGTGGAAGAGCCCAAGACCAAGGCAGCTCCAACGGGTTGAGCATTTGGCGGGTCGGATTTTCCCAGGGCTACATCTGGTTGTCCCTGCTTCAATCAGTCCCACCTGTGAGACATGAGGAGTGGGTTCCCCAGGACCCTATGAGCACAGTCTGGAGGGAAACACACAGTCAAACCACGTGGGCCAAAGACATCCACACTGATCTTGAGGAAAGCTGCAGAGAGCGTGCTTGGACACAAGTATTAGGACCTGCCAAATAAATCTTGGTGCTGGAGCCTAGCAGACAAGCAGCACGTGGGGAGGGTCCCTCGCAGCCATCGTGGGCCACGGGCAGGTCCCGGCCCGCGTTTCAGCAGCCCACGTGGACCCGACACCCCTGTTGCCGCGAGAAGCCTCCTCCGCCCCTACCAGCCGATCCCTCCAGCACGGAGCAACGGGAGCAGGGCCGGGGGCTCTCGCCGAGCCCGCGCTGGGTGACGTCCTCAAGCCGGGGCGGCCGGCCCGAACAATGGAATATTTGTCAAAGTACGGCACGATCACCAGCAATCATCTGTTTTTCATAACCGCGTTTGACCTAAACTGAGTTGACTGAACAAGTAGCCTGTGTTTTTCATTCTGGAAAATACGGCGTCCCGGTTCTTCCCCCTCCCCGCCTCGGGATTTCTTTCTGTTTTTTTCTCCTTTTTAAGCCATGCTTCTTACAAGCTACAGACCGATGATGCAGACAGATATTTCCTCCTCGGGAGCAGCAGCAGCAGTGGCCGAGCTGCTCGGGCAGCCTCGTCCCGCTCCAGGTGAGCGCCGGGGTTAAGCGGGAGCCTACATGCCTCTTCCCGGCGCTCCTTCCCCATCCGCCTGCTTGGAGCAGAGATAAGACCGAACTGCACGCTCCGATTTCATCATATATTTAAGATGCATTAATACTTTATAACGAATGAGCTGCCAGGGAAGAAAAGAAATAAATACATTCAGGGCAAGCCCAGAGAGGCTTCCAAGCGAGGCCAGGGTACTCGAAGCCTCCGGGAGGCAACGCCGAGCACGAGCGGAGCCCGTAGGAGCAACGAGCGCTGCGGTCCCGAGGAAGGAAGGGAGCGGTGGAAATCAGTCACCAGCGTTAACGAGGAAGGATGCATCCCACAACTAATCACCTCTTGTCAGTACTCCCCTTCACTCGGGAAAATAAATACTCCTCCAATGAAGAGCGAGGTCCGGACGGAGGCAAAGGAGTCGAGGGAAGAGGACGGTGGAAGGAGAGAAGGCAAAAAATGTTTAGAGGAACAAAAGGACTGCAAAGACTCTTGGACTGTTTTTTACTGCCTTCCATCTTGTCTTTTAAAACAGTCTCTGACAGATGGGCCTTTGCATTCACTGCACAGGGAAATCATGGGGCAGAGGGGAAGTCGTCACTGAACGGGGATCGTTACTTTAGAACACCGTGCCCCGACACGATCCGAAATCACAGCTCCCTCTTCCGCCCCGGGAAAACTCCTCACCTTCCCTTTCTCCGAAGTCAAGCACACTCCGCTACTAGGGAAAAAAGGGAAAAAGCAAAGCAAACAAAACCCCACCCACGCCCATCCTGCAGCCCTGCCGTCGGAGCGGAGCGCTGCTCACGCGGGCTGCTGCTCGGGAAGGCAGCAGCGTTCGGGCGGGCAAGGTCTGCACCCCCTCGGAAACGAACCCCGCGGCCCAAACGCCTAAACCAGCTCGTCTGAAATAACTACGGGTGTGCAGGAGAAGGTGACGTCAAGAACCCGAAACGGCCAAGCAGTGAAAACCTGCATTTCAGCACAAGCAGGCACAAACAGAAGCAGCGGGACGCGGTTCTCCTGAAGAGCAAGACGGTTCTCCTTTCCCTTGCCCTTTATCCATCCGCTCTGTTGGGTAAAATCTGCTTTTGGTTCCCCTGCCTCCTCAAAACGCAGGACAAAACGTGGAGCTGTGGCCAATACCCGAGATGGTTGTGCTGCCCTTCAGAGAGACCCTGTAGGCTGCAGAAACAGGTAAAGAGGAGCCTCGTGAAGCTGAGCAAATGCCAAGTCCTCCACCTGGGCAAGAACAACCCACCAGGCAGTCTGGAGGGTGACCAGCTCTGCACAAAGCCCCTAGTAGTCCAAGGTGAACACCAGGACCCTGGTGAGGCCACATCTGAGGTGCTGGGCCCCGTTCTGGGCAGCCCAGCACAAGAGAGAAAGGAGCCGAGTGGGACGAGCGGAGCAAAGGGCCACGAAGCTGATGAAGGGATCAAGAGCACTCGAGGTCCTGCAGACACGCTGAGGCCTCCTCTCCTGCAGCAGCAGCTGCAGAAGACACAGACTGAGGCAGATGTAAGTCACTCCCTACAACAGGAGCTTGGTGTCTGGCTTGGTGCGCTATCCTTTGGTCAGTATTTGAAACAATTACTAAAAATAACAGGCACAACCTTTAGGCTGCCGTATTCCAACCCGGTTGTCATCCTGAAGGATTCCAAAGCATGTCCACAAGCGGCTCCGGAGTAGGAGGTTTTTGACAGGCAGGAGGGAGTCAGCCAGGAAACAAGATCTAGAGGCAACGGACAGACCCCTGGTCTCATAACAGCTCCCGTGGGTTCCTCGGGGTCTGCGAGCAGCAGATCGGGTCTCTCAAGCACAGGCTCTGGGAGGCTCTAAGTCACCCAGAACCCCGGCTCCTAGCCCAAACACTAAAGGGGGTGGGACGCCTTTCTCCTACGCAAAGCTGCTCATGCCAAGCGAGTCGGGTACCAGAGCCAAGGGAATCCACGCTGTGGGCCACACTGTGCGGCCACCACGGCCACATGGGGCAGGTACCAAACCTCCCGGATCTCAGCTTTGCCGTCAAACACTGGAGACAAAAACAAATAAAGAAAGGTTACTTTAGTCTGGAGAAGATTGAGAGGGGATCTGATCAATACAGATAAATATCTGAGGGGAGAATGTGAAGAAGATGGGACCAAGCTCTCCTCAGTGGTGGCCAGTGACAGGACTATGGGTAATGAAAGCTGAACCCCAGGCAGTTCCATGTCCATGTGAGGAGGAACTTGTTTGCTCTGAGGGTGATGGAGCCCTGGCACAGGCTGCCCAGAGAGGCTGTGGAGGCTCCTGCTCTGGAGATCTTCCAACTCCACCTGGATACCACCCTGTGCCCCATGCCCTGGGTGTCCCTGTGGAGCAGGGGTTGGACTGGGTGATCTCCAGAGGTCCCTTCCGACCCCAGCCACGCTGGGATGCTGTGGAACGTGACCAGAGCGCCGGGCTCGGGGACGGCCGAGGCAGCAGATGCCCTTTGTGCAGGTCCTGCCTCATCCCCGCGCCTTCCCGACCGGGCGGCCGGCGCGGGGGCATCTGCGTCACGCGCCCGGCCCGCGCACCGCTCGCCCTTTCCTGTGCACGTGTCTGTAAACAGACCGAGAGTTAACGTCCAGCCAAGTCGAGACCCTCCATAAAACAACGTAAAGAAAGGGCTGGGTGGGTTTTTCTGTTGAAAACAGGATGGCAACCATTTCCCACGCGGGGGCACGGCGGGCTCTCGGAGGAGAGGCAACGCACAGAGCAGGAAACCAGCGACCGCGCACCGAAGCCATGCAAGGGGATTCGGAAACACGGTGACTTATTCTACAGCTCCCTGGCCCCACCAGGGCACTTTCTTAAAGAAAAGATAGAGTCAAGTTTGTGGTCAGCACGTGATAATTCTCTAGGGGTTAATTTAGGTGCAAAACACCCAGTTTTGGTAGCACAAACAGTGCAACTTTCCTTATGCAGAAGGACACTTCCAACATCTCTTTCCCTAGCAGCCTCACAGGGTCCACATCCTACCTACACTTGGAAGAACAGGGATCCTCTTGGAAGAACAGGGATCCTTTGGGAAGCCTAGCACCATCCCTGCTGCGCGGTCCCACCACGTAAGGAGTGAACGTGGTCACTGGCAATGTCCAGTGTAATGGTTAACTGCACTGAACTAGTGCAACAACACTAGTTACCTGGCTATGCCCATGGTGTGGCAACCTTTTGCAAAGGGCAAAACCCGACTCAAACATCTAGATTCAAAACCCAGCACAGAAAGAGTGGTCAGGCAGTGCAAGGGGGACCACAAGAGTCCTCCCGTGCGGTTGAAGAATTCCCGAGACATTTCCGGGCTTCAACGCCACAAAATAGAGCAAGTTTTCAGCAACCAACTTCACACGCCTGCGTGGCACCAACAGCGGTTCTGGTGTCGATAAGGTTCCCTCAGCCTCCCTGGATCCCGCATCCCTCAAGATAAACAATCTCCCATATCAAAAACGGCCCTGACCCTAGAGCCAAAACCTGCCTGTAGCTAAAAGCACAGCAAAAGGAGGTGCATGGAAGGTGCACGGACTAGATGCTGCATCTGTCTTCCCAAAAAGCCAAAAAGACGATGCACAGAACTGCAGAGCACGCTCAGCCACACCACAACCCCTGGGAAAGTCATGAACTGAGCCCTCCAGAAACACATTTCTAGGAACACAATGTGGGAGGTGATTGGAAGCAGCCAGCATGGATTGCACAAGAGAATGAGGAAAAAGCTGAGAAGGCTGTTGACCTGATATTCCATGGTATTGCTCTATGGAAGTTAGGACGTCATAGTCCAGAGGAGTGATCAGATGGATGGGTAAATAACCCATCACATGGTTGGGTTCAGGGGACACCATTAACCACTCGCACACTACAGGGGGACACTCCTGTTCAACAGCTTCATCAAGGACCTGCTCCCAACAGCTTTGCAGGTGACACCACACTATGGGGCAAGGTCAACGTGCTCGAGGGCAGGGCTACCGTTCCAGAGGGCTTTGAGAAGCCTGCAGGAACGGGCCAGGAGGGACCTGTTCAAACTCACCACGGACCACAGCCGAGCCCCACATGTGGGAAGGAAGACCCCTTGCAGGACCAGGCTGGGGAGTGCGTGCCCGGGGAGCAGCTCTGGGGCCAGGGACCGTGAGGTTTGGGGAATCAGTGGCAGTGGAGAAGGCCGACAGGTCGTGACCGTATCAGCAGCAGGACCCAGCAGCTGCCCTCAGCACCCCGAGGAGGTCGGGCAGTGGAACAGGCGGCTCCGATGGGCTTTGCAGCCTCCATCCTTGGAGGTCTCCAAGATCAGACTGGACAAAACCCTGAGCCAGGGTCTGTCCTCACGTCTAACATGCCCTGAGCAAGAGGCTGCACTAGGGCCCTCCGGAGGTCCCATCCAGCCCAAGCAAAAAGTGGTGTTTGTACCAACCACCCAAGGGACACCGCACTGCTCCTGTGTATGGGACTAGCAGGGTCAGCCTCTTCTTTTGGCCACTGACACCGGACCGGGGAGCCGAGGGGATCACAACAAGGTCAATAACAAGTGAGCAGAGCCACAGGCGACGGGGCCGAGCTCCGTACGGCCCTGGGAAAGCTCCGCTCGGCCCCGAAGCGCCGGGGACGAGAAGTCTGCGCCCCGGCGCTTGCAGGGGTCACCGTGGGACCTGTTTTTTTTCCCCTTCCTAACGCGTCTGTTTTCCAAAGTGAGTATTTTAAGACCGACGACTGCCCGCGATCCTATCTGGCCAGCTTAGAATGAACACTGATTTTCTTTGCTGCTTCTTTGATCGAAGCCAAGTGGTTTTCTCATGGGTAACAAGGTCACGGGGTTAAAAGAGCAATATGACAATTACAAAAGTTAAATCTATTGCCACTCCAGACAGCCCCGCTACCCGGGGCCCATTAGCACGTAGTACAGAGCGGTTATCGCAGGTCACTGACACCGCTTCGCTCTAATGGCTTTTCCTGTGTCCTTATCAACCCCGCGCACAAAGTGGCTCCCCCTCGGCCTTCCCCTATGATCTCAGGGCGGTGTCTGCAGCTATCTGGCTGCAGCAGGCCCCCGCGGGGCAGCCAAGTCAGCAGACGGCGAGATAGGGCAGGCCGCGCCGGCGGGACACGGCGCGAGCGGCCGCCACGAACCCCGGCTCAGCAGCGCTCCGAAGGGGCTCCACGTCCCCCCTGCCCCAGCCAAAGTTCAAACCGCTTAAAGTTCCCAAGCACACCGAGGAAAGAACCTTTACAACCCCAGTCTACAAATATATATATGTGTAAACCAGGAGGCAGTCGCAGGCCATGCAGGGCACAGCGTGTCCCTCAGCACCAAGGCAGAAGGACAATGGGTGCTGTACCAAGGGCGAAAGGGCAGCTCTCCCTGGAGAAGGGAGGGTGGCGAGGGCTTCACCTTTGAATTCCAGCTCCTAGAAGGGACCTTCTCGTCCCCTGAAGGGACAACGTGCCTCGTTTGTCCCCCGTCAACAACAAGGAACCATGTTGGTGCATCCCTTGGCTTCACGGGTTGCATGGTGACCACTCAGCCATCACCACCACTGCGGTGGCCATGGCCTGTCCCGGCAAGCAGGGCTTCTCCACGAGCTTGGAGACGCAGCGACAGAAAGCCCAGGCACCCCATTCATCACAGGAAGGGGCAAGCCGGAGCGTACGGAGCGAGCAAGGCCAAGCACAACGGCTCGTCTCTTCACGCCGCGGCTTCCAAAAGGTTCCGGGTGCGCTGCTCTCAATGAGGGCATTTCTAGTTATTGTGCTTTTTCCCACCTTCCCTGGCATATCAAAGCAGTTGCAGTGTTGGAGAGGCAACACAGCAGGCAGAAACGGCGATGGCGAGAGAGAAGAAACGTACAGTAAATATACATTGACTACTGTGGCTCTGAATCACCCAGCCCTGTCATCCTCCAGAAATCCCTCATTAACTGAGCGGTGGCTGCATTTTTAAGCCTGTATTTACACCAGATTTTTCTGGCTTTTTATTTATTTATTTATTTTTGGACACTTGTTTTTTCCCCTAAATCGACCCCCTTTGTAGCTCGAGATCAAAGGGCTGGGAGTGCCAATCCCCGCGTCTTCCCCAGCGCGGGGAAACCTCAAAGGGATCGGTGCCCATTAGCATAAGGCTAAATAAACCCCCTAGCCAAGCGCCGACAGGCAACTGCGGCGACCTCAACCGCCGGCGTCGGCTCCGGGCTCGAGCCGCCGCCTCCGGGAGCGCGTTGCCGCCGGCCCCGTCTCCGCTGCTCGAGCTTTGGGGAGGGACGAAGCAAACCCCGTTTCTTCAACTTCTGCTCTGTCAATCGAAGCGCTCCCAAGACAAGGCTCCCGACAGCTGCTCGGGACGTGCCCACAGATATACCCAGCCGGCCCAGACCTCGCCTCGTTCCCTGTGCCCCCAGTCAAAGCGCCGTGCGTTGGCCGACGGCAGCCTGGAAGATAACCCCGGCCGTGGCGCAGAGCAGCGCACCGCAGGACTCCTGGGCCCCTCTCTCCAGACGTTATCATCTCCAGCCACCCTCCCTGCCACCTCAGGGAGAGGACCAGGGGGTTCCACTGGCACCCAACAACAGCCTGGTGGAGCCTGAGCTCACCTTGGGTCAACCGGGAAGACCATGGAGTGGCCAGGAGCTGGCACACACGACCCCCTCCGTCATCCAGTAGCTGTGTTCTTTGCAAAACACCCCAAATCGCCTCCTCCACTCCTCATTTTTCCTTCTTTTCCTCGGAAAAGGGTGCTGGACCTTTGCTCAACACCGAGGGATTCACCCTTGCTTGAGAGCACCCACCACCACCTTGCAGGAGAAGGCGGCTCCCGGTGAACCGCAGGGCCACCCGGAGCACACAGAGACGCGCTTTGGAGCTGCCGATATCGGTCACCCCACGGCGTCCTCAAGACGCCCTTAGTCAGCACTTTTTTGCCAAAAAAAAAGGGCAAAACAAGCCCAGAGAAGGCACGGTCCCGCTCACCGGCGCCTGACCCGCCTTCGCTCTCCTCCCCGGCGCGGCCGCTCCGCTCCGCTCCGGGCGGCCCGGCTCTGCCCTTCCTGCCGGGGCCGCCGCTTCCCGGCAGCGCCTGCTCGCGCCGCCTGCCCTTCGCCTTGGCTGCCGCCGGAAGGATTTACAGGTGCCCGGGCCCCGGGCGCGGGGCCGTGACCGCCCGCCGACCCGCGCGCACAATGCGTGAACTCCTGCCCCCCGATAAGGCAGCCGATAGCGGCGCGCCTGCCGCGTTCTTATTTTTATTATTATTATTTATTTCTTTTTTTTTTTTTTTTCCTCTTTTTCTCTTCCCACCCCCCGACTCTTGCCGTAATCCTCGGGGAATTTATAAGCAAGCGACTGCCATAAAACCCGAGGTGACTGGGAGGTCGGGTTCACTAAAAATAATAAATATCCCCCTGTTTATTCAGCGCGGGCCTTTCGCCACGGCGTCGAGATAACGCTATTGTCAATGACAAATATTAGGGTGTTTTTTCGTTTGCTTTTTGTTCTCTCCTGCCTCTTTGGGTAGCTATCGCGTTGGGATCCCGCCGCCGCTTCCCGCGGCGCTGGCGGCAGCGCGGACGCAGGGCCAGGTTGGATGCCTGTGGGTCACAAAAAGGGCAATCGGGGCTTTTCGAGCAGCTGCTTCCCCTCCTGCTCCCCACTGCCGTCCCGGGGACGTCGCTGCTGCGGCGCCTGCCTCGTATCTTACGTGCACGTGGGAAAGAAAACCCTCATGTCCACCACCGAAACCTTGCTCTCCTTCCCTAATACCCCCCTAGGCATCTAAGTACCCGGGTATTTACCCTTCCGTTAAAGAAATGTTCCTTCCTAAACCCGTTTGCAACCCACGTAGCTCACGGGCACCCGGCACCGCTTTGCAGCAGGATGCTCAGATCAAGAGCAGCAGATCCCCATATTCGGGGCTTGCTCCTCCGTTCCGGTCAAACATCATGGCTCCAGGGCCGAAACTACAACATTAACAACACATGAAGAGACAAAAAAAAGCCCCCCAATTTTGCTTCCGTTTTGTTTTTACGCCAACCCTTCCTCTTTTTGCAAACTCATCCATATGTCTTGCATAGAAATGAAACGCCACAATGGAGGTTCAAGTGCCATCAACAAGGATCACCTGCTCCTTTTGTCAATAAATCCATAGGAGCCAACGGTGTCCGTACGCGGGAAGAAGCCCGGGTGATGTAGGAGCCTGTGTCACGGGTGACGGGACGTCTCCCGAGGCGCTCCCGGGAGCATCAGGATACTCAGGGCCGCGCTCCGAGCCGCACGCGACGGCCGGAGCAGTCAGTAAATGCCCGCAGAGAACACGCTGAGCTGAGCCATAGCTCCCAGTGCACTCAGAGAAAAAGCACTCCAAAAATCTAATTACTGGAAATGGGAAACTGATACAGCAAAACGGGGGATTTTGTTGGACAGCAGCAAACGTGATCCTGTCAAACAGGAGCCCGTCAAGGCGTGCTCAAAGACTGCAGCGTTTCTCCCAACTCCAACAAAACCTCTAACGCGGCTCCTCGCTTCCTCAGTTCGCTCTGAATACCAAAGTTTTTGTGGGTAAAGAAAGATTCTTTCAGGGAAACTATACAAGCAAGAAATATGTATCTGGCCTATTACAAACCCAGAGCCTACCGCGGTTGCACAAAATACCCCTCCCTGCTGCTGGGTGCCGCGTCAGGGCGCCACGGGGGCTTTCTTACCCAGCCCACCCAGCACTGCAGGCACCGGGACGTTTGCGAGGGCTCCCTCGGGGGCTGCGAGACGCAGACCCCAGCCCCGGGGCCACGCGGCGCTCGCGAGACGCCCCCACTCACCAGCACCGAGTAGATGTGCAGGCAGCGGTACACGGGGGAGAAGTCCACCAGGTCCTGGGCGCCGGGCACCTGCAAGGCAGCACAGCGTGAGCACGCGGCGCGCGGAGCAGCCGGGGCTCAGCGCAAAGTCAGGGCAGCCCCGCGTGAACCCAAGGCATGCCAGCCGGACAGAGCCCGTTATCGGGAATTTCAGACGTGTGGAATTAAGAGTAATTATTGATCTCTATTTTATCTGTCCTCATTTACATTTTTAAAGGCTCTCAGGGCAGGGGAAAAAAACCATCTTTTGATCTCTCTCATGCTCCCCTAGGAAATTCTCGTGTATCCCTTGGCCCCAGGACAGCTGCCTCAGCAGAGACACAAGAACTTGCGTTTTGACCGTGGGCTTAAAGTGCCAGCTCAAGCGTCCTGGCAGAGGCCACGCTGCCTCTTATGCAACAGCAAAACCCCTCGTTCTCTGGCTTTCCAGCCCCATTTCTTCAAAAGCACTAACGCTGCCATGTGTTCTTTACAGCCACCCAGACCCCACCATCTTCGAGCAGCATCGCGCGTTGGGCCGCAGAAGGAGGGAGGCGGATCAGAGGCGGCCCTGGCACGCAAGGAGCCCGGCTCGGGGAGCCCTCGGGGGCACCTCGGGGCGCTGGGCTCGCCGGCCCAACGCGGGAGTGTTCTGTTGACACGCGGCGCGGAGGAAAGGGCAGCAAGATGAAAGGCGCCCACTGGACAGGCCTGGGAAACATGTTTATTTTGAACACTTCTAATTACGCTTCAGAGGCCCCTGGGCTCCAAAGGAGCCGGGATGGAAGCAGAAGTTTCTAGCAGGGGTTGGGTGGGCAAGTCCCAACCACCGCTGCCCGAGCGCCCGGGGCGAGCGGCCCTCCTCACCCCACGCAGAAGTCAGGGCTTGCAAAGGGCACGGAGGGGATTTTGCTCCAAAACCTCCTGCCTGGCGAGGAGCCAGAGCTGCGGGAGGCTCCAGTGTGCAAGGACGCCCATCAGCCTCCCTTGCCACGCTCTCCTTTCCTCTCTTCCATGACGGAGATCCTGACCCAAGGTTCAAGGTCTTGGACCCAGGCCCCTTGTCTCGTGCAGAGGTTCTGCTCCTCCTGATGAATCCTTGGAAAGCAGAACTGAATCCAGGGACTGCAAGCAGAAGTACCGACAACCACCGTCGGTACTGACAGCAGGGACCTCCCCGGGCTCCTAGTTCACAGAATCCCAGCACGGTTGAGGCTGGAAGGGACCTCTGGAGATCTCCCAGTCCAAGCCCTGCTCCAGGCGGGACGCCCAGGGCGGCAGCCAGGCGGGTGGTCTCTCTGTTGTCTTATGTTCCTCTCTGGAAGGGCAAATCCATCTCCTCCTCACGACACCGTCAATGCAGACCATGTTTTGCAGTGAACTGGATCAAATCCCCTTTTGCTTCTCCTGGGTACCAGGCAGTAGCTGAACGCAGACCCCAGCAAAACGCAGGTGATAACGATTTGTGCAGCTGAGCTCTCGCCAGGACCAGGCTTCGGCACCCCGGCAAAAGCCTTTCAAAGGAGGTGGCAACACTTGCACGGGCTCTGATCTTCTGCAAGGCTTTCAAGCCCACACAGACACACCAAATACCCTGGTTTCTTCTGCAAAACCAACCCCTAAGACATGCACAATTCTAAGCGCTCATCTAGTCAAAGCACCATCAGACACGACCGCACAAACCCGAGAGCACTTGTGTTAAGTGCGCTGGAAATCAAAGAAAGGACAAATTTGGGGAGGAAAAAAGGAAACGAGCTCTTACTAAACGTCACCCCAGATCCAAGCACTGGGGATTTCTTGGGTTTTTTTCCCCATCCCAACAGAGAACAGAGAAAAATCAATGGACATATCCAATCACTCAGACCGTAGGAGTGCCTCAATTTTCCTAGCAAAAGCTGCACTACCACTGTTCAAAAAAAGTGAAAAAAGGAAAGAAAAGCTTTGATTTTTTTTTGGAAGTTGGCAACAAAATCAGAGCTAGAGCCTCCTTAAGAGCAGCAGAGCAGCGCCTCCCCTGACAGCTGCACTTCAGTCTAATCTTCTTGCTTTTAATCCACAGAACAGAGAGCGAATTCATCTGGTCCTCATCCTCCCCGTTCGCTAATATTGGTGTGCCAAGGCTCGTCCCAGCGGCACCTCTGGCACGTGGGTGGCACTGGGAGCCCGGGCAGCCCCGTGGTCTCCCAGACACTGACCCCTTTCCCTTCGGAAAGGGCTTTCAAGTTGGGTTAAACACAGACCCTTCCAAACCCATGCAAGGGGGTCTGCAGTGTAAGACCTGCTGCAGTCTCAGGGCTAAGGGCCGCACTGATCCGCTGTGGGGCAAATCCGTGGTGCGGTGCCTTGAACTCGATCCGCGTTGCTTTTGGATGCAAAGATGTGACACAGACCGTGTATTTACCTTGCTTGAGCACGGAATCGGGGACTCAGGAGAGGTGCTTCACGGACCAGCTCCTGGGCCCGTCACTTCAGGAGCACAAGTGCCCAGGACGGGTGAACAGGCAGCCACAGGACTGGTGTGTCCGAAGGAGCACGCCGGGTCTCAGATGGGAATGCTCTGTCCCACGCTGAACAGACCCGGGGACAAGCTGCGCTCCAGCCTTGCTGCCCTGCTCCGTGTGTCCCCGCCGGGCTCCAGCACAGCTGAACCCTGGGGGAACAGCCCCGAGTCTCCGAATGCTCAAAGCAGCGCTGGACCTGGCAAGAGCATCCCGCAGACTATCTGATCTCATCCTGGCTGGTGTGAGAGACAACAGGAAAACAGCTCCGTCTGGAAAGAGAGCGGCTTCGCTCCCCATGGCCAGCGTGCCTTTTCCCTAATTACTGGTGGGAGCAAAGAAAGGTGAAGGCTGACTGCACCCACCCACCCAGGCCCATTTATCAGGCAGGTCCAGAGAGCTCCCGGGGTCCCTGCTCCAGCTCCCGCAAGCTGAATGTATCCATCCTCTCATGCAGGGAACAGCTCCTCCGGCCGGGTCAGCGGACGGGCTGCCAGCAGCGTGATGAGTTCCAGCTCCAGCTCGCACCTGCTGACATCCCGAGCGCCAAAGCGCCCTGCCAAGCGCCGGCCGCGCCGCCTCTGCTGCTCTTCCCCCTCTCCCACCACGGGGTCCCGTGCAGACCCTCCGCAGGGCGCGCAGGGGAACAACGCGGACACGGCGCTACCTGCAGCTGCAACGCGTGCCTGGGCTGCAAGGATGAACAGATGCCACAACGTGGCCAAGGGAAGACCTCGAGAGCTTGGGGCTCCTCGCATCCCCTCCAGCCTGCTCTGCTGTGGAGCTTCGGGTGAGCGCACGAGGGTCGGATGGCTGTGCTGAACCCCCAATGCCAACGGGATGCCTAAAATGTGGGGAATTGCCATTCCTGGATGGATATCCTTCCTCCAAGATTAAACAAACAAACAAAACCAACAGCTAAATGAGGCAATAGCAGAACCACTCCTGCGTTACTGAGAGCTCTGCCTACAGCAGGAGTTTGGACAAAAGACTTGGAGAGGTTCTTCCAAATCCTGTCACTCGCTAGAATGGCTGTTCTCCAGTTTCTATGAGGAAACCACCTAGTGTCCAAACCCCAGAGGGTACCTGCAGGTCCTCCCCTTCTGCTTGAAAGCCAAGGTCCAGTCTTCTCAACTGGAAGCAGCAGGAACACCAGAGAGCTCCCAGGCTCCCTACAAGAGACGCAGACCTCCATTAAGCTGCATTGGCCGCTCCCTTACCCTGGTTGTTCGGGGACCTCCCACCCCAGCGAGGAATCCGTACGGATGAGGTGGGGTCCGTCGGGACCCCAACGCGCCTGGTGTTCACACAGCGGTGTGCAGGCAGAGCCCCGGGTCACGGCTGGGCGCCTCTCGCGGAGCCGTGTGAACAGGAACAGCAGTGACTGCCGTCCTTGAACGCTCTCAGACCATTTTTTAACCTGTCTATGACTTTCTTTTCCAAGGCCTGTCGTTTCCTTCCCAGGCTTGTTAGCAGCGCTCCGTGTTTCCCGGGGAAGTATCAACCTCAGCAATCTCGGCGTGTCAGAGGGGCTAAACACAGGAAACAACGTGTGCCACCTGCAGCCGCGCTGGCCCTCTCGGGCCCCAGAGCTCCGCAACACGAAGGCTGGATACACACCACGATGCAATTTCCTTGCCCTCAGGATACACAGCTATTCGAGGGAACTGAGCAGCGTTTTTGAGACTCAAATTCTAAGCCTGCCTTATTGTCCCTGCACAGACAAGGTCATCAGAAGAACTCATCCCCCCAAGAGGAAGAGCTTGGGATGACTCCGTCAACCATGAAGAAAACAACTCTGCAACTGGCCTGTAACTCCAGTGAACCCTCATTGGGAATCCTCCTCCAGCTTAGCGGCGGTTTCCACGTGCTCCCACTCCGGACGGGGCCCCCGGCTGCGTTCTCCGAGCGCGGAACGCTGGCGCCCGCCGCCGGTTTCATCACCAAGGACAGCAGCTGCTCCCGGACGCTCCCGCTGCTCTCGGGCTTCCCAAGGGCATCGCTCCGCTCAATCCGCAGCCTTCTAGGGCCAACGAGACGTCAAGCACCTGAATAATCAACCGCTCCTGCGACCGACGAAGCCCTTGCGCTCTCACCAGCGAAGGATTAATCCTCACTCCGAGCCCGCTGGCTCTGCACCAGGCTGGCCTTACACACTAAGACACAGGACTTTGTCCCCTTAGAGACTCAGCGGCAGCTTGATAAAGCACACGAAGAGATTTCCCCCAACTTAAAAACTTTCTCTCTCGATATCTACATGATTCAGCTCTACCGAGATTCAAACTTTACTTCTGCTGCAGTGAGTAGCTCCGCAGCCTCCTAATTTGGGGATAATTCATTTCAAAGCAACAGGGGGATTTTGAGAGAGGGATGGAACAAGAACTACTCAAAGAAGGATTTCTTTCCTTTCCAGGAAAGTGCTAAGACGGATACGCTCAGATCAATAATTGTTTTTCCCAAATGTGCTCTTCCTCCTCATTTTCCTTTCAACTTCTGCCTGATTTCCATTTTGATGTAGAAGCATCCCATGCAGCCGGCGCCAGTGCAGCGCGAGGGGCTCTGCGCCCTACCTGAGCTCGTCACCGCAGAGAAAGGGAGGATCAAGAGGATGAAGAGGAAAGCAGCCGCATGCAGCGAGGGGACTAGTTTGCATGGGAAGCGTTGCATTAGGAGCACTGGGGGTTGGACTAGATCATCTCTAGGGGTCCCTTAGCCATTCTGTGACTCGTTGCAAAGTCAGGACGAGAAGCTCCCCTTCATCCGCTCTTCTCCAGGACGAGCAAGGACGGGCAGGAGAGGCTCCGCTTAGCGCTGCCGCGCTGCAGCCGGGAGCGCAGCCGGAGGACGCGGCAGCGGCGCGCGGGCGGCGGGACGAGGGGTCTCGAGGGCAGCGTGTCCCGCACGCGGCAGCGCGCTGCTCCCCGCCGCGGACGCCGTGCAGGGGGCCCGGGCCTCGGCGCGCAGCGCTGCGCCCGGAGCGCGTCACGGGACTCAAAAGGCATCAAGAGGCGGCGTGCAAACCCAGCGCGGCTCGGCGCACACAATGTGCATCTGTCACGAACACATACGCTCCGCAGCAGGGGCCAAGTATCTCGCACACTATGCGGCAATTTTTAATTCCTTTGAATGGCTCGGCATAGATCCCAGACTGCCTTCCCAAGGACGCGCGGGCCACCGGCGCGCGGCCCCAGGGCCCGCAGGGGCTCTTGGGGTGCTGGGTGACACTCGTGTCAGGGAGGACAGGGCTCTGCTGAGGACACAGACAGGAACATGGGCAATAGGACAGCGTGACCTAAATCTGAAAGCCACCCAGCATCTCCCCCATCCATTCCCCATCTTTACAGCAAGCTGCATGAGAACGTGCCCATCTGAGACAGGCCCCAACACCCTTCAAGACACTCAAGTCACCCCCAAGCTGTCTAGTCTGCTCCGTTTGATATTGTACGGTTACCTCTTCATCCTCATCCTCATCTTCAACATCCAGGATACCCGAATCCTGCTCGGACATGGGGCTAGTGTTTTTTACCTCCAAATCTGAGCTTGCGCAGGCTTCTTTCTTGGACCTCTTTCCGCCGCTTATTCTGGGGTGCTGTGATACAATATTGTCCAGGTTTCTTTGCTGCTGTGCCTAGAAAAAAAGCAGATTTCACATTTTACAACAGCATCCTTGGACTTGCATTTCTTTGTCTTTTTCTTTTTCCTTTTATTTTTTTTTTCCAGCCAAAAGATGCAATCGGACCTGAAATACGACAAATGAGGCAAAATAAAACACGCACTTAATGGAACTTAGAAATGTTATGTTTTCCCTAACCCAGATATTCCCGAGAAACAGAAGATTCATTTCAAAACCATTTCAGCGATTATGCAACAACACAAACAATATTCTGACTCTTCACAAATCAAAACGCCAAACCCCATCACGCTGCCATATTGATCTATTTACAGCACAGATGCAGAAATATTAGCCCGTAGGCCATGTGGTGACTGTCACAGGCTAAATTAAAGGACCTACTTAACTGTTGGATTTGTTCCTCTCCTTTCAACCCGTGTCAGCACAAAGCACTCCACATCTGGACCCCAGAGGTTGCTGCGAGCGTTTGTGCGGGACCCCGGGAGATCTCAACCGCGCGCTCGCAGAGCGACGGGCGAGCGGTGCCCGCGCCGCCGCCGCCTCCACGCCGGGTTTGCCCCCGCTCGGCCCCTCCAGCTACCACAGCTCCCCTCGGCTTCCTCCTCGCTGGCAAGCATGGGGAAACCAGCCCCAAGTTTGCAAGCGCCGTCCAGGAAGGTCCAGGGGAAGGGCCTGGAGGCACAGTCTGAACTCCGGGCACAAAATTGTGTTTAATACAGGGGGAAAAGGTTGGGCTGCCAAATTAACTGCTGATCTCCAGGAGGGCTTCGGCTCCACCAAAGGAGGAAACTAAACATTGTGCCAACCTCTGGTTTGTACGGATACACACACACAGAGCTCGGCAGAACCTCTCCCATCTTCACACACAGTGAGAGAGCAACACGCATGGAAGCCATCCAGATGCCTTTCTAGAGAGCAGCCAGTTCAGATGGTGCAGATATATCAAACACGCACATATACAAGCGTGCATGTGCATATACACACACACATCATTATATTTATAGAAATTTCCTATACAATCAAAATCAAGCCTGTGTCTGAGGGTCTGATCGCTCCCGTGCGGATCCAACTCCATCCGAGTGCAGAACCACCCAGCTCCACACAGGAGGAGGAATCCCCGCGACCCCATTGCAGGGGGCCAACAAAGCCACCCCGGCCCACAGCTCCAGCTTTCAGCTCCCGCGCTGCTCCTGCTGCAGCAGCAGAGAGGGGTCGGAACATGCAAGTGGAAAGGGCCAGGGTGTCCAGGGCTCCTTGCAGAGCCTGCAAGCATCGTGAGCGGGACCCGCAGCGTGGTCCCGGCCACGGCAGCAGCGCAATCTTGACCTCTAGTGGCTGCAGAGCGGCAGCATCGCTCGGGTCCAACGCGGGAACCGCGACCAGGACGATGGAGCAGGGTGGGGAAGGATCTCCTAGGGACCAGGCTCCACAACAGGCGCTCCTGCAAGAAAGCCGCAGCAAAGGCCCGCGTTAGCGCCGCTCGGGACGCCAGGACTCGGAGCAGGCGGGCACAGCGGCTCTTTGGGGCATGAGGAACCTCCAGCTTCAGAGGCGCGACTCTCTAGAAAGGCCTTGCGACATCGCCCCAGAGAGAATGAGCACTTCAAAACGGGCGAGGGAGCGCCTGCACACAACAAAGGGACCCCAGGCTCGCTTCGCCTCTCAGATACACCCATCCACGACACACGCTACCCAAATGCAGCGTAAGGAAGCTGTAACGCTGAACCCCCTCTAAATTACACCAGAAGCAAGCCCGGTATCCTCATTAAAATCTCCCAGATTCATGCCATCTCCCCCCTTTCTTTCCACCCCCGCCAGGAGAAGGGGAAATAAAAGAACTGGAAAAAAACGCAAAGTCCTGCCTAAAACACGGACCTCGCAACGGGTCATTAACCAGGGTGTAGCAGGAGCACAGAAGAACACAGAGGGCTCTGGGAGAGGAGGAGCCCTCCGGGGACGGCGCTGCGGCTCCCTGGCACCGTGTCGAGCCTGGGGCACTCGCTATGGGCCCGAGCACGGGCTCGGTGCCAGCTGAGGGCCTTGGGGACACGGTCTCGAAAGGCTGACGTTGCTGCCCCGACTCTTCTCCAGCCACGGCTACCAACATGTGCCTCCTGCTCTGGGCTCTGCCCGCAGGAACAGCGCGTGGAGCTCATGGTGTCCGGCCAGCGGCTGCACAGACCTGAACCAACATCCCAGGCTGGGAAATGGGCCCTTCTGGAAGGAGCCCTAGGACGGGGAGTTCAAAAGGCAAACTCCTATCCTGTGTTTTGCCTTTATGTTTGTTGTGTAGCTTTAATTAATTTCATGAACTGAAGTTTATCAGCAGAAGAATTTGGAGCTGAATTAAAATGCAGAGATCTACAGGGAAAATAATAAAGGAGCAGAAATAGAGCATCCGCTCCACACTGCAGCGACCCACGGAGAGCAGCCAGAGCGACGCTCCCAGCGACTCCCACGTCTCCATGGTGCAACAGGCAGATTTTACCTTCACCAACTGGGGAGAAAGCAACATTTGGGAATAACAAGACACTATCCAGTGCTTCCGACTCTACAGGCCTGAGCTACCTTTGAATTAAACAGAGGCCGCCCTTCAAACGCCCACCCAAGAGGAGGGGTGCCGGGCACCCGTGGGGAGCCACCGAAGGCCACGGCTCGGGAAGCACCAAGGCACCGGATGGGCCGGCCCGTTAGGAGGAGCTTCCCGGGGGACAGACAGAAAGCAAAGCTAGGGAAAACCCCCTTACCTTCGGGTGTGGGGTACACGAAAGCAAGGGCGAGTTCCCACCATCCCGTCAAGGTGCCTCTGTTGCACGGGACTACCCGCCTCTCGGCTCTCTGCTTAACGGGACACTTTGACAGACAAGAAGTTGGGCAGCCCAGCACCTGCTCGGTGCCAACGCTGCGTTCGGCAGTAACGCACAAAGCACCGGGTCCCGTAGCCAAAATCCCTCCTCCGAGCACAGCTATTCCCACGCGCTGGCATGACGGGCACCTGACAGGACAGGGCCCACAGCCTCCAGGAAGGACACCAGGGCCAGGCTGGACCATGCAGAAAGTGAACAAGCCTCCCCCTGCTAACCTGCTGCTTCAGAGCTGCGCCCGGGACCTGCTTTCGTGGTGGGCACGGGGCACCAAGCAGCTTCTGCTGGTTTTGAGTCAGGAACTTTTGCTGGTTGAGTGCAAACAGAAGGATCAACCTCTTGCTGCTGCTGCTTGAGAAAGGGAGGATCAAAATAACACGGAAAAGAAAGCAGCTTCTACCTTCACTATGTGTTTCCATGCCTAACCATCGGCTTCTGTTACGTGACTTCCACGCTGTCCTGCCAAGAGCAGAGTCCTCGGGGCTTTTTGTCAGTCTGATGTTCAAGAGTTTTAAACCTAAGTCCCTGTCTCCCAGCCCACCCCTCATTGCTGCTTTCCAGCCGAAATGTTGATATCACAAGAATGTGTCCACAGACCATCACCCGGTCGAGCCACAAGCAACCAAGCAAGAGGACTTCAGGACACCAGCTCAACGCCCGGGGAAGAAGCACCAGCTGAATCACCCAGAGCAGGAGGCCCTCCTGCCATCGAGTGAACGTGGCCCAAACCCTGCGTGCTGAGCACTGGGGCTGGTGAAGCCAGCGCGGACATGGGCTCCTCCGAGCTCCAGCCGCCACGCGTTTCACGAGGCTGGCAGGGGACCCCTCAACACCAAAAAAATCTACGGATTTCATAGGGGGTTTATGGACCACTTAACACCAAAAAATCCATGGATTCCATAGGGGGTTTATGCTTGTCTTTCTTCTTGGCACCGTTTCACGCACGTTGACAGGGCGCATGCCTTACCTCCAGTCACCTCCACCCACCAGCGAACTGCCAATATTTACTTTTAAGAAGAATCTAATTAGCCCTTTCCTGATGAGGCGGCCGATAAGACACGGCACGGGCGGTTTCACCCTCCCGGCAGCGCCGCTGTGGTTGGCGTTGGTGGTTTTGATTAGCGGCGGAGCGCTCGCCGCTCCCATTGTTTTATAGACCCCTCTAACGGGCTGCGACGCACAACTCGAGGATAGCGTTTCCCCAGATCCCTAGGAATGGGATACATATTCCTCGAGCGGCGTTACAAAAAGCAAGCTGGCTACAGGGGGAGAAAAAAGGAAAGTTAATAAAAAATGACAGTGGGGCTGGCGCGCGGCCAGAGATCCATTTGAAAGTTATAAAACCCCTCTCAGATCAGATAAAAGCGCCTATTATTATTGCAAGGTGTAAACTCAGCACGCCGACACGGCTTCTGTTTTGAGTTTTAACTAAAAGCCTGGCGCTTGTCAAGATGATAAGGGGCTCTGCCTCTCCGCTCGCCCGGCGTTCGCTGCTGCTCCCACGACCCGAGGTCCCCGGCAGCAGAGCACGCGGGGCCCACGAGCAGCGGCCTGCCCGGATCCCGGCTTTGGAGACGGGAGCGTCCAAAGCGCTGCTCGCTCCGGCACGGATGGTTCTCCAACCTACCCTTCCACCTTCCCGCCTCCTCGGAAGTTAAACCCAGCCCAAACATCCCAATTCTCGCCTTTGCTCAAGCTTCCGACACTTCATGCGGGATTGGGAACCAGGAACTCTTCCCCCTGCCTTTGCTGGTTTAGCCTCATCCCTTCATTGCCCTTCTCCTCGTTTCCCTTAGCCACACATTGAGCTCCATATTATTTACATCCTCAGGGGTCATTGTAAAGAGCAACTTGGTGAATTCAGTGTTTTATATAAAAATAAATAAATAAGGCTGTAATGTTCTTGGGGACGCTCCTGCATTCCAGCACATAAGAGAAAAGGATGAGCTATTAAGGCTTCAGGAAAGCCCTTTCCTAGAAGCCATAAAAAGAAGTTTATTGCATCAGTGTTGATAAAAGGAGCCAGGCAGCCAAGTGCTCCAGGTCAGCGGTGCAATAAAAGACAAAACGCCATTTTTTAAAGCAGGTCCTTGACGCACCCAAGTGTTGATGCACACTCGCATGCATTCTCATCGAGCGATGTGCATGCCGGCATCAGAAGTAGCTCCACTGTGTGATCAAAAAGTTAATTAATCACATTTAAATGGAGTGGAGAAGCTGAAAATTAGACAGCCTGGCTCAAGGCAGGAGGAGGAACACGGCTCCACCAGGTATTTCAAGTACTACGTTCCAGTCAGCCTTTTAATGCTGCCTTTGGATCCAACGTTGAAGAGGTTTCTCTCTCCTTGATGAGACTCAATGTTGACTCAAGACCAAAGTAGGAGCTCCCAGGCTTCCCTGAACCTTGCAGGGAGCAAGAAGACCCCAACCAAACCTGCTCACACACAAAGGGGTCCAACCCTGCCCTCCCATCCCCAGACAACCAACGTGGAAACAACCAGGTAGGACTAAGCCCTGACTTCATGAACGCCCTTGGCATCAGGGACGAGCAATTGTTTTCTAAGCAAGTTTCCATTTGAATGCACTCTGACAAGACAGAACCTTTTTCCACTACTGAAAAGACACGACGTCCCAGTACTCGCTCTGCTTGGGTGCTGCCCTGCCATGAAACCGCAGCATTTCAGCCCTACAGCCAGGGCAGCAACCCAGGCCATTCCTCCCTGTACCTGAAGGCCCTGGCAATGCACTGTCCAAAGAGGTCCCCAAACGATCCCATCTATGACCATTTGCAGGGAAAAAAAAAAATCTCGATTCCATCTCAAGTTGAAGGGGTGTTGGACTGCAAAGCTTTTGGGACATGACCCATGGGTATGTTGAGAAACCAAGTTCAAGCTGACGATGGTTGAAGACACCAGTACTTCTGTGGTTTGGAGGTGCAACCACGTGCGTTGACACTGCACAGGGCTCCCCCGCGCACTCGTAATCCATCGTAACGCACACAAACCCTCCTTGCAGCAGCTGATTCCAATATTTCTAGGTGTTTTTCCTCTCATCCTTCCTCCCTGTCTAGCGAGTAAGAAACTATCAAAGCTACTGGTACATTAACACATATCCTGGCCAATATCCCCACTACACATCAAGAAATGGGAGCGGAGGCCGAGCTGCTCACTCACCGGGCCACCAAACAAGGGTAACAATTGACCAGCTTCCAGGTCTTTGCTCTGCGCTTATTTATCTTGACCAAACTGATCCTCAAAAATTGCTTTAAATTAAGCAGTTAGAAGAGTGCTAATGCTCCTATGCTGGCCTCCAAGCAAGCTCACTTATTGCACTCTCTGTTGGAGCTCCCAAGCGGCTCTGCTTCACACCCTCTCTCCAGGCCTTGTCTGGCATTTTGGAGATAAGTTTCCTTGCAAGAGTCTGCTTTTGTTTCCATTTATCCGTGTGGTCTGGGTTTTTTCCCCCCCTCATTAAAACAACAATACTGAGAAATTGCAATGTTCGAACCAAAGCACCTATCTTAGACAGTCATGATTCTCCTGGAAGAAGCCAGGAGCAAGGAGCCCTGGACAAAACACTTCTTGGCCTGTCCACAAGGCAGCGTGTAAGTCTCTTGGATCTGGGAAGACGTGGGGAGCAGATACCCTTAGGGCCAGACCCACAGCCCGGATCTGCAGCCAGATCTCAGGTCGTATTGATGATCACCTGAGATGAGCGCCTGGCCTCCAACCACCCCAGAGGGGCCATCAGCCCTCCAGGAACTAGAGCAGAGCTACAGACGTTCCCTCCCAGCCTTGCCCAGAAGAGGAACCTTATGTTGCTCCCAGCAACGGCTCCAATGGCCAATGCCACCCACCAGGTCAGCACTGATGACTCATCCGCTCCGAGATGCACCCAAAGACCCTTTCCCAGACCCATGAAGGTGCCGGACTCCGTCTCAGCAGATCACACCGGTAGGTCAAGTCGCACTGCAGGGACAGGGAGCAATCAGGCAGCAACACCCTGCAGTAGATGGTCTATGGTGAGACTCCTGAGCGCTAGAGACCCAACAGGGAGCTGGATGAAAGCATGGTGGAGATGGGCTCTGAAACACTGCTCACGTCTGGGCACAACATCTTGGAACAAAAGGACTTCCCCAGAGTCCTTCGAGTTCCCCAGGGTACCTCCACCTTCAGAACACTCAAAAAGAAAAAAAAAAAAAGAAGAGAGAAACCCTTCCCAGAACGAGGAACACTTCTTTCTGTTTAGGAATAACCCCTACGGGTTTTTTTGATGAGAAACCCACAAAGAAGATGCCAAAAGGGCTGAGCCACAAAGACTAGCTTTGCTTGTTAAGTGCGAAAGAGCTTTTTCAAGAACAACCGTCTTCGTCATAATTCAAAAGCTTCAGGGTAACAGGGGAAGAAAGAACATTATTTTGTTATTTCTGGTTTTGATTAATCAGAGAGTTAAGCTGCCTCCGCTTCTCCAAGCATGTTGACTATTAAACACATGAACATTTTCCCTGAAAAGCGCCTTACCGAACAGCTCCAGCCTCCCTTGGCTTCCTCCATTTCGCACGGATGCCTCTGCCCCTCAAGCACCCAGTGGTCCATCTTGCTGATAGACAGTTTTTCCTCTGCTAAGCAGTTGCTGACCAAGGATGAGGTCGCTTAGATCGGATCGGGTCGTTTAGAGAGGACATTATGGAAGAGAACAACAACATCACACATGTTCATCACACTACGACAGTCCTACTTGGTACAAACCCCACTTTCTAGACTCAACGAATGACCTTAAGACATAAAAATGAGGTGTTAAAAGACATATTATCTAAGTCTTTTCTATCACAGTACGTTCCCAAGACTTTTCTTCTCATGTTGACAACTAATATTTCGCTTATCTCACAATTTTTCGCATTTATACTAGGAATAAATATAGAGACAAATTAAAGCTTGAAATGATCTCACCTTGTTTCTGTAAGTTGACAAAAGTCACCTTTAAAGCACTAAAAGTCAACAGTGAATTAATTTTATTTTTATTTTGAAGTCCTCGTTCAAAGGCTCCCAACTTACATAACTCCCAACCGGAAAGGTCCCACGTCCTCTATTACCGGACACCATCTGCCCTCTAAAGGCTACTCGAGAAAGTGCACGGGGGGCTGCTCAAAGCCACCCCTTCCATCACAGCCATAGGGCTTTTTGTAAGAAAACGGGCTGGAAATGACGACCAGGAAGGGTCACATTCCCTATTTTTTTTTTTTTTTTTTATTTTCTCCCTTGCCTCTCCTGTAAAACTAGCCCCACTCCTCCACTATCAAACTGCATCCTGTCATAACTTGACCAAAGCCTAACAGAGCTCAACCGACGCAGCTACAAGGGAGAAATCCTGACTCCATTCAACTCCAAAACTCTCTGCCGCTTACTCGCTGGAGCCAGGATCGCAGCCCTACGGAGCAACACCGCTACCCACGGGAGCTCGGCACGCCGCGTCTGCCCGTCGTGTGCATCGCTCCGTGTGCATCCGCTGCCACACGTCACCCCTTGAACGGCGATACGGAAATTTATCGTTCCACATACCCCGCCAGCCCAGACACTCACCATCTCACCGGCGCACAGCTACTATAATGCAAGCACACCGCTTTTGGGAGGCCCCTGACGCTTCTTTGGACCTAGACATCTCCAACCTGGGCACTTATCCTCGCTCTGAAACCCCTTTGTGTGTGGGGATCCAGCTGGGAGCAGAGGCATTAAGAGCCACAAGGGACATCAGTGACGTTCATGGGCATTACGGACTCTCCAAACACGCTGTTTTCATTAGGGTACCTTAATAAGGATTAAAATAACCCATTATTGTGAAATGAAATGTTTTAGTCAAAAGTACCTGCCAAGGCAGATTTGACGGATTGCATGAGCCCATCTTGCCTGCAGACACCGTGCGGGGAGAGCATTTTCTGTTGAATTTCAGCGGAATTCACTGCAGTCATCACAGGGGCTTATAAATCAGCAGGAGGCTTTGGTGACAAACTCCCTTCGGAGCAACATGTGGCACCCAAGAGCGAAACCCAACCTGAGGGCAGCTTCAAAGCGCCCGGCCCGCAGCCCCCTCCAAGAGACTTGGACGAATGCTCAGGAAGAACAGAAAACGCCCAGTTTCCAGGGCGTCATTTCTTGCCCTCATTTTAAGCTCTTTAGGACAGTTTGGATTTAAAGGATGAAGTTTCAAATGGCTTGACCATGGCCACACTCCCGCCAGCATGGAAGCAATAGCACAGGGATGACAAAGCACAAGGAGAAGAGAGGGAGGGAAGTCCACACGCAAACGGGCCGGCAGAGGAAACCACCCCCTGGGCACAAACAGGCTTTAATCCCCCCAGCGCCCAGCGCCTCCCTCGAGCTTCCACCAAGCTCTTCCACTCTTCAATCCCGCTTTGAACGCCGCCCATCCCAGTGACCTAATTATTTAATTACACTTGCCTAATGACCCGCTCTCAAGAGTTCACTGAGGCAAAGCAGAGCTAACGAAACATGCACCATCAGCAATAACCTAGCATTTACACAGAGGTTTCATCCCAAGTAACATAAGGGTCTTCCCCAACAGGATACCCCATCACTATTTTACAGATAAAGTAAAAAAATCCATTCTCAACAGCAGCAAATGCCCAAAACTCCCATTGTTTGGGCCCAAATCTCTGTGCTTAAGTTTTCAGGATTGAAATGCCCAAGAGTTTCTGCAGGGCTTCAGCCTTAGCTGGAGCAAGAGACAAGCGTCGGCCTCCAGCTCCCAGAGCCGCCCTCCAGGTAAGGAACCCTCCCCACCCCACGGGGCAGGGCCGGCTCCATTTCAACCGGTGGGCTTCGAAATCACTGTTCCTTTTTTAAATAAGAAAAAAAAAAGACCAAAATAAACAGCAGTTTTCACAAGAGAAAAAAAGGCCATTAGAAAGTCAGCTTTCTTCCAAGGTCTCGTTAGTGAAAGTTTTACAGCCGTCCAACATGTGGCACCCCGGCACAACACCCGGCCGAAGGTAAAACGCCCCCGTCTACCTTCCATAAACACAGCAACGTTGCAGCGTTGGCTAAGGTAGCCTGGTTCCCATTACCTGCCTTTTTCCATTTTAAATTTACTAGTTAATTTTATGGAAACAAATAAAGGGACCTGCGTATTATAAACCTATTAAGGATAAAAAACATACCTCTGAAAAGAACCACAAGAAAAATCTCGCACCTTCTCTCCACCCCCTTCCAATTTTAATTTATATACCATTAGTAATAATAACATATAAAAAAGGAAAGCGGTGCCTCTTGGCTGAGCTGGGAGGTCTCCCCGTGCCCCCTCCAGGGCCCCCCTTGCTGGCACATCTGTGGCACGGTTGTTCACAGCCGGACAACAATCCTTGACCTATCACTTCTGCAGGGAACTCCACCTGCTAGGGATAAAGAGCAAAAAAAGCAAAAATTTCAGGGTACCGTCATCTAGCCCCAAGACGAGGCTGGTTAGGGAGGCTGAAAACCAAAACCCAATGCGGTCTGGAGAGCTCTGCCTCCACCTGGAGCTAAGGGACCTGCATCTGCTGTTCACAAGGTGTGAACCTGACCCGCAGGGGCACAAGGGGCACAAGTGGAGCTGCCTTCACCCTCGGGGTAAACAGGCCCGTCAGGTATCAACTCCACCACCCGCTGCTGCCTGCTCCAGCACCGCCGGTAACTGGACAGGCAGAGGCTGCTGGCTTTGCCACCCGGAGCCGCTGCAGGACGATGGAGAACTGGCTGCAGCAGATGTGTCCCCCCGAGCGGGTATCCCAGGACGGGTATCCCAGGCCCCCGGCTGCCTGTTCCCTCCCTCGGGAAGGCGTGAATCAAATGGAAAATAGGCCCTGCCCACACACACTTCCGTGGCAAAACGCCCCATGGATCAGGAGTTTTCAGGACGGCTGCAACTGCTGCAACCATTTCCAAGGCTACAAGTATCTTCCTCAGCTCTGTGCCCTTCACACGTCCTGCATTTGTGCTCGTCTTCTGAGCACGCTCCCAGGCACCCCAACGGCTCTGCCCACCACTCAGCCCCTGAATGCCATCACACATGGAAGGGTCACTCCCGAAGGAACCTCCTCTCTGCTAACACAGCCTCACCAGGACGGCTCGTAGAAAGAGAGAAAGAAGAAAAGGCAGGGGAGAACACAACTTTATGAGCAATCATTGCACCTAGCAGACAATGATGGACTAGCTGGCAACACCAAACTCTTCTGGGTCTCCAGAACCTCATCAGTTGAGATCACTGATTAGTATATCACTGATTCGTATTCTGCACGAACTTAGTGGGACAAGACTTAGCAAGAAAACTTCACCTGTACCACCTACAACCGTCGTATAACACACCACAAAGCAAAGCTAAAGAATCAAACATCCTTTTCTGTTTATTCTAGCACAGCGAACAGTATGGAAAGACATGGGCTGAGCAGATTCAACAAAAAGACATTTCTCTGCTCATTGCTCCTTTGAATGCTGCAAAAAGTGAGCAGCTCAGCGAGACCCCTGCAGCAGCCTCCCCTGGAGCAGGGCACCATTTGTGAGCTCTGCAAGGTTACCAAGCAAAGGAGGACAAGGGGCCACGTTAGATTAGTCCCAAAAAAGGCTCCTGCAAATAATCAGAAAGTCTGCAAGGAGCTGGAATCTCCTCATCCTCCAAATAAATTCCAAACTGCCTTTTTGTTTCTCATTCCAAATAAAGTGGAGAGAGATCCTCCCATCTCCCAAACTGCTAAGAAGTGACTTAATATTGTTGTTCTTGAAATGCTTTGGACATACTTCAATAGAAAACACTGACTAGAACTGTACTCTGAAGCCCTGCAGGTCATTTAAGAGTCAGATCGGTGGTTGCATGCAGCCCCAGTCCCTGCCGAGCACACAGCTTTCAAGGCAACGGGTACCTGGGTGCTCACACGGTGCCTCTCAAACCTTGGCAGCTCTGTCGACCTCACGCTGGGTGACTTTGACCCGCGTCTTCCCTCCACATCCACGCTATCTAGTGAGCTGCTAAAGCAGTTCTCCGCAGGCACAGGAGAACAAGAGTGATTTCCATGGCCTCTGCAAGTGAACCCAGGCTGCCCTATGACATATGCATCACTATGAGCCCACGCTGATGAACGACCACAGCCTGATTTTCTGCTCTCAGCAGCAGCTTACAAGCTTGACACTGATGAGGAGAAGCTCATCCCAGCACAGTTGCCACGCAAGGCATCAACAAGTACCACAATGTGCTACTGGTTTTCTGCCTAGCACTTTTTGCACGCTCCGAAGACGTGCTCTGACTCTGTAGAACCTCTGCCATTAGTTACATGTGATGAACTGAAAGACTGAGATCATGTCCAAGTCAGAGAGGACAGAGGCACCCATTTTAGTTACTGCTTTGCTCAGCGAAGCACTGCTCAAGCCAGAGCTGACTCGGCATGCAGCTAGTAAAACGTCTGATCCTTTTCCTTTTTTTTTTCCAGAGATGTTTTAAAAGCACATTATAATAGTTAGCATCATATTAGAGAAATATGCCCTGAAACCCTGGCTTCATTTCTTGGATGATTCCGCTTTCCTTAAGTTGAAACATATACCACGGGAAGCCTTTCACGTACACTGTTACACATTACATGTGAAACGCAAGCATTCCCCCCTGGAAACCAGCCCGGGGCTCCCGCTTTGCTTCCAGGAAAGAGCCGGTTCCTTTGCTCGTTGGGACAGTGCAGAAAGGCGAAGGAAGCAGAACCTCAGGCAGTTCTGCAAAAGGCTTCAGTTCAGGCCTGCACATCTCAGAAAGCCAAAGCATCTGATTCCAGGAGGCAGCGGGATCCGCACAGGGAATGAGCCGGATAGATTTACTAAACTCCACATTCGAACTATTTCTTTTTGTGAGCTCTACCCGCACATGCAAGGCAACCGCTGGCTGAGCTAAGGAGGCAACCAGAGAAGATGCAAGCCTCTAATTTTACATGGGTTTAGATCTGCTGCAGCGGAATCCTTGCCCGGTCTGTCCACATACGGCTACACACCTGCAAGGAGGAGGAAGGCCATCGGAGAGCGCGGATCTGCCCCTTCTCCAGGGGTCTCCTGAAGCTACGGAACTTGTGCACGACTTCTGCACCCCTGGACGTGGTAACAACGGAGACACTTCACCAAGCAGTTCCTAAATAGTTCCTAAGCAGTTCTCAAGACAGGGAGTGAGGAGGAGGGGGCTGGCCTCTTCTCAGTGGTGGCCAGTGATAGAACTAGGGGAAACGGCCAAAAATTGAGGCACCAAAAGTTCCACAGGAACTTGAGGAAGAATTTCTTAACGGTGAGGGTGACAGAGCCCTGGAACAGGCTGCCCAGAGAGGTGGTGGAGTCTCCTTCTCTGGAGATCTTCCAAACCCGCCTGGACATCACCCTGTGCCACATGCTCTAGGGGACCCTGCGTGTGCAGGGGGGTTGGACTAGATGACCTCTACAGGTCCCTTCCAACCCTAGCCATTCTATGATTCTATGAAACCAGCTGCGTCTCTCACCCACGCAACAACGCCGGCGTGCCGAGCCCCTGCCCCATCCTCAGCACCACGAGACGCCCTTCGAACCGTGATATACCGGGGTTTTGAAGCCTAAATAAGGGAAAACTGGGGAATGAATTAGATGGGATGTTCAGACAGGGAAAACAAATACTGTGCATCTGGATTAAGAAAAAAAGAACACTTGAAGCAGGAAAAGGAATAGAGAGGACCCCTTCTATCTGCACCACAAGTAGAATTACATCCATGTCCCAATCCCCTTTCATGAGATGACTCCATGAAACTGCTGCCCTACAGTTTGCCTGTTTTCTCCAAGTGCAGAAGCCACCACATACGGAATTCGGCTTCCTCAAAAGTATCCTAAAGCCTTTTCCTCCCTCACTCCAGAGGAGCAGCAACCATCACTCAAAGAGACCAGTTCCATCAGCCTGGTACCAAGACCTCCTAACACCAACTACCCGGTTGCACCAGGAAGCCACAGAAAATACCAAGCGATCCCAGCTCCTAACACCAGACATACACAAGCTGCGGCTCACGTTAGCTCTGCATTAAGGTCTTCTGGAAAGAGTTACCACAGATAAAACAATCTTCCCAGCTCTCAGTTAAAAGGGACTACTGGGCTATGTCTGTGTCTTAAAAGCCTGTGCAAATTTGCATTTATCCCTGGAGGCTGCTAATACCAAAGGGTTCCCATTGGCCTTTAACAATGTTAATGCCCTTTCTTCATGACACAATGACAAACTTTAGCCCTCTTGATGGATGCCGATGCTCTACAGAAGTCAACAGCAGAAATGGCAAATGGATGTGGAACATCATGACCAGTCTTAGAAAACTGTTTACTCTCCCCAACAGGACAGGATTAAGAACTCAGCAAAAGCAGGGCAGATGTGATTCAAGAGATTCCAATCTCAGCATAAAAGCCCTCTTTTCAGGTTCCTCCCAAGCCCTTTGAGCAAAAGGGATCTCTAGCCTTCTGAGGGGCTTTTAATGGAGATTTCATTCTTAATTTCTGCCAGAACTCTCCAGTGTAAAGACTTTAGAGAAAAGAGAAATAACAAAAAGAAAAGAAAAAAGAAGAAGGAAAAGAAAAGGAATATAGGTCTGGGAAGAGAAAGAAGCTCAGGCACTTAAGGCTCTTCACAGCGTAAGCAGCCGCCAAGCTGCGGCTCACACCAACTTCAGAAAGTCATTCATCTTCTAAATGGAGCCACCAAGACAGACAGCTGAGTGATCCTGACACACCAGTCATCCTTGTGGGAGGTCCTGTGCAAACGCTGGGTGCCCATGACTTCCAGGGCCAGGAGGAAGATAATGCTGCTCTGCAGGACTGCCAGAGAAAAGGAATTCTCTGTTTACACAGGGAGGACAAGGGGAAAATCCTTCCCAAACACTTGCAGCAGGAGGCAGCTTGGTGCGGTGGTGGCAGTGGCTACAGGTGGGACTCCAACACCAAGAGCCTCCAACTAAGCTAGGAGGTAGAAATGCCACCGATGTTTCTACAGCTCTCCCGGCCAACAGCAAGACAGGACACCCACATATAGGGGAAGTTGGAGGCACCCAAAAACCGTCCCATCACAAAGAGCATTTGGTCCCTGGCTGAAATCCAAAATTGTCTTCACTGGACCCTCACATCCTTCCAGGGTTATAAATACCAACTAGCACCTAGAGATGCTATAGGTACTTCACTGTTCAAGCAGAGACAGCCAAATTCAAGTTGAAATACATTATATCTAGCTGGAGGGTTGCATCAAGGATCCCACTTTGCTATGGACGTTGCTCAATAAACCTAGAAACACTTTGACATCAAGTAAGGATTTCATAGCCCTACCTGCAAGCATCGTATCTGCCGAGTCCAAATCCCTACAGTCCATCTCCCAAGAGTCACCCAAAATACTAGAGGAGCAGGAGACCGGGAGCTAAAACGGTGTCAACCACAGCAGGAACCGGGAGCTTCTGGCAGGGCCTCCCTCCGGTTTCTACCCTCTCGAGCTGGCAAGCAGGCAGTAAACACGACCCTGGGGATCAGCAGAACTGCGCCCCGGGAGCAAGAAAAGGGGCCATCTGCCAAAGAGTCGGCTGGAAGAAACCAACAGGTGAGAAAGTCGTACAAAAAACCCTTTGCTAATCCAAAGCAAAGAGAACTCCGGGCCAAGTCACGCAATTCATTTTGCAATAAATAAATAAATAATTTTAAATTATTATTTGTTTTCAAATGAGAAAAAGAAGACGCGCTTTCTTTGCCTTTCCTCCTGGCAAGAGCTTTCTGCTACAACAGACAATCCACGTTCGACCGAGCACAGCATCTATCTGCAAACTGCCCACCCCTAAGTGCAAGCCCAGCACAGAGCTTAGGGGGCACTCAAAGTCTTACGGATCCAAGCAGCAGAAATCGGTTCTTTTCCGTCTTCTGCAGGAAACACGCCATGGGTCTGGCCCTCGGTGCTGGCCTGTGATGGGAGAACCCCAGACGCTCAGAATCCAGAACCCGAGATCCACGGGGAGCGACACATGGGGCCCTCCACGTGGTTACGAGGTGACCCTTGTCACACGTCACGGGTTTCCCCCTCCCAGCCCATTTTTTCACAGAATCTTAGGAACATTATGGTTGGAAAGGGCCTTCAGGACAACCAAGTCCAACCATAAACCCTCCAAGGCCACGCTGCTAAACCCTGTCCCTAAGTGCCTCGTCTACAGGGGCCAGGGATGGGGACTCCACCACTCCCCCAGGCAGCCTGTTCCAGGGCACGACTCCTCTTTCCATGCAGAATTTTTCCCTATATCTAACCCGACCCTCGCCTTTCGCAGCAGGGAGACGTTGTTCGCTCACGGTGTCCCCATCCCCACAGCTTTTACCCCCGTCCTGCTCTTTCGACAACAAAATTTTGAGTTAAAACTAGCGTTCTTCTCTCTTTTTGTTTTTTAATTTTAATGATTAAAATTGCAGATAAAGAGCAGACACGGCAACACCCACGGCCCCAGTCCAGGGGCCGGCGGGCGTGCCCGGCCGCCCACGACCCGGTTGCTCCCGAGGCTCCCTCCCTCCCTCCCTCCGTATCGGTACGCGGCGCTCACAATTGACACACAACAAAGGGCAAAAGGCGCCGCGAGGGTCTCGAGGGCACGCGGCGACAACAGGAGGAGTTCCCACGCCACGGCAAGCGGCGGGAACCCGCGGCCGCTCCCACAGAAGTCGTCTGCCTTTCAGATAGGCAGCAGCTTTTAATTATGTCCTAATAAAGACCTATATGCATTGGCATTTTTTTTTTTGATTTACTAGATCATTTCTTAAATTATAAGCCAAGCTGTGTGTGCTTTTTTTTAAAAAATACTTTTTAAAAAAATAATTAAAAATAGAAACAGCATTGCAGCAAACATTTGGAAATTTTTTTCGGAGCCGATTGTTTATTGGGACTCCAACTGATTTTAATGAAAAATATGGTTATAATTTTAAAAAACAGCACTTTTATGTTTTGCATAAGGAAAGTCCCTACAATGCAACCTCCGGGGCACGTTATTTTTTTATTTTTTTTAGAAAAAAAACCCAAGAATCTCAAATGGTCACAGGGCTCTCTGGCCAAAAGCCCTCCTTGAAAACCCAAAGATGTGGGTTGCAAACTATTCCAAGTATCCACAACAAGTGAAACTGGATGTAGAAAAGTATGTTCTCAACATTTACTTCTGTTTATGATGAAACTGGAACCAGATGACCCCTAACAACATATTGTGTGAACTGGTAATTAACCATCTGCAGATGGAGCCCAACTGCTCATCGTTTGCCTTCCCCGCTCTGATGGTTCCCATTCGGCACAAGAGGAGGTCAGCGAGCGGCTAACCAGGGCCGGGCCCTCCCGGCGCAGCCTCCTGACACGTCCCTGGGCTCTGGTCATGGAATCATTACGGTTGCAAAAGACCTTCATGATCATCCACTCCAACCGTAAACCCAGTCAACGGGTGCTTGACCCAACGCCAACATGGGCACCTGTGAAAAGTGCCCGTTCCTGGTGCGGGATGGCCCCAAGAAGGGAGATTCGGGAGGGGATGCAGGATGTGACGCCTGGTCCTGCTCGGAGGGGTCATCTGGGCTTGGGCTCGCCCATGTTAGCAATGCCACGCTGACCTTTCTTGGAGCAACTGCTGCTTTTACCCATTTTCTTGGTTTGTCCATCAGAAATTGGGTGTCCCCCACTACACGTCGCTCTGGGGTTCTCCTGGTTTTCCCCTCCACCTGCTTCTGCTGACAGTTTTGCAGAGGACGAACCCACACCGGCGCTCCTCAGCTCCCAGCCCAGCTGGGCACCCGCTCCCGTACCTCTGACACGGGCAAAGACACCAAAGGCCAAAGCCCGTGGCAACGTCTAGCACTTTGTTAGTCCCTCTGAGTCAACAAGCATTACCTTTGACCACGGCCCAGCATACTGATAAGCTCATCAAAACACCCAAGGACAAAGAGATGGAGACCTTGTCACCCCACCAACGTGGCACCTTCCACTAGACGCTGACAAATCCTCACAGCCGAATCCCTTGCTCTGGTTCTGGGTCTGCAAGCGGAGCCCGTGCACGAGCTTTACAAAAGCAGGACGTTTCAGCCCCACTTGGAAAGCTGGAAAACAAGTTGCCATGACTTGTTCATGCATCTACAGGCAACGAGAAAGCACCTAAACTAGGAATAAAGTATATGAGCACTACCAATGCTGAACACACACACTCACGAGAGGGGCCAGTTCCACCAAGCTGAAAACAATTAGGAGCCAAATCAGTGGGGAAAAAGAAGGTAATCAGAAAAATATGATGACTAATTGAAAATTGTTTAAGAACATTTTAACTAGATGCTCAAAAAGCCACAATCCCACAACTGAAAGCAAAGGCCACACTAGTTAAAAAGCAACCTGGCTCAGAGGGAAGTTAAGGAAGCTATAAAAAAAAAAAGCAAAAACACGACAAATGGAATAAAGAGGAACGTTGATGCTGACAAAAGTCTGCGTCAGGAGCCAGGGATAACTGATAAGGGAAGCAAAAGGATACGTGAAGAAATCAATAGTTGGTTGAGTTGACAGTAATGGGACTTCCTTCTTTGAAGCACACAAAAGGGTAAAACGTTTACCAGATCGTTCCTCTACTAAAAGGAGGGGGGTTTTTGTTTGTTTGTTTGTTTTCTTACAGATATGCAGAATTGGAGGGAAAAATCTGCTCTAGATTCTGCACTTGAGCAAAAAGGTAGGTGAGGTAGTCATGTCGCCGAGGGGGGCGAAACATCTGGAACGGCAGCAGAGCACTCGGAGCACAGCAGAGCCCGACCGGACGCGGAGCGGGCGTCCAAAGTTAAGAAGGTTGGTGAAAACACCACAGCAGAAGAACAGGCTGGGAAATCTGGAGTTCTTCCTATCGGGAGGCTGATTTCTTCCACCAGGACGAGGTTAGCAAGTAAGTACCCAGTGAGTTTGCAAAGGAAGCCAAGGGCAGGCCAGAAATTAGGGAGATGTTATTATCAACGAGAGTGATTAAGAGCAGAGATATATCAAGTGCAAAGTACCTTCTCATTTGGAGATAGCAGAAGACTGAAGACTATCTTGGCAATTATTTTCCATTGATTGTATCTGCAATCCTTAGAAAATGAAGGGAACAAACATTAAAAAGGAGGAAACAACAGTCAAACACAGCAGACGGAGAGAGCAGACGGGCAATAGAAAGTCATGAAACGCATGGAAACCCATCGGTGACACCAAATTATAGCATCTGCCAAACTGAAGACCATAAAACTCCTAAGGAACATTAAATCTTGGGCAATCAGGAAAAATAAATATATTAATGAATACATAGATAGATAAAAATAGTCTCTGGGCTGGGCTGTCCAGCCCTGCAAGGGAGCAGCACGTCCCTGAACACCTACCTACAAAGCAGGACACACATGGGCCACAGGGGACGCACACACCACCCTCCTTTGCCAAGGAAAATAGGATTTTTAAACATCATATAAGTGCAAAAAGGGGTTAAACACTCTGTAATGGCACACGGACATCAAAGATTAAACTTACACTTGGAATCACCTAGATTTTTCACTGTGTTTCTTTGCAAACAGGGAAGGAAGGAGATGGGCTGCACCCCGAACAGCTCTGCCATTCAGACACCACGGGATGGACAGAGCACACGGATCCGAATGGAGCAGGGACTTCTCGGAGCTCCCTCAGGTAACATCTCAGAGCATTCAACCTGCGCTGGGGAAACACCAGGTTTTCAAAGCCTACGTCATGAGCAAACTAAGAGCATCGAGCCTTGAGTTATTTCTCTACCTTTAATCAATGCGTTCAGGGACAACTAACACCTACAGTGCACCGCCCGGGTTGGGATTGTTGAGTTTCTATATAGAGGGTACATTGCAATCTGTAGGAAAACCAGGGAGCTGCCCAAACAACTTGCTGTGGGCCCAGACAACCTTCTGGTTTGGGGGGGAACACAGAAACAAGCTGAACTTGTGGGCAGGGGCAAGGAGAGCACGTGTCATCCTCACGAGGACCCCTCCACGCCGGACGGTTCAACAGGAACACACGGCAGGGCCATCAGAGAAACCCTGTGGGTGCAACGCAAGCTGGGGTACGTGCAACACCCCCTGCCCGCCCCAGGCCAGCCACGCTCCGCTGAGTCACAGCTTCGTTCTCCTTCCCGTAACGCGGCACGTTTGGCAAGCCGAGCGTTCCGGAGTCTCATCAAAATCCATAAACACATTTTATTCTCTCCAGAACAACACTGAACTTGGTGGAGGGAAGCACCACAACGGTGGCCCCAAGTCAAGAAAAATCCTCTTCTGACGAGTCAAAGCATCGCCCAGGAGTTAAATGCAGTAGGTCTGGAAAACAGGCATTTACTCGCAATACAAATTCTCTCATTTGTCACAAACAAATAGCTGTGAAAAGCTCGTAATTATTACACACCACCATTAACAGCAGGCTAGGAACACGTCATCCCATTAGGTGCTCCCCCAAATTGGCAAGACCAGCAAACAGGGGCAAACGTGGAGCAGGAACTTGCCCGTGGCCACCAGAAGCACCATCCGAGGCAAAACCAGCACTCCGGGGTCCTGGCTCCGACTCTTCTCATCTCTAAGCTCTTATTTTTCACTGTGGCCTCTGCCACAGGAATAAAAAATGCAAAGGACAACTCTATTTTTATTGGAGGCATTAAGTGTTAAAAGAGCATCCTACACCAGTGGCGTTGACCACTAATAAATATCTACTCCAGGGGCAGTAATTGTGGTTGAATCGGAAGGCAAAACTTTTGCAGAAAATGAGTGGTTTTGATTTTTGAAGTCTCCAGGGATGCAACGTCCATCACAACTCCTGACAGGTTGTTCCAGCCTCCAAACACCTCGTTACAATTAAACAAACGGCTGATCAGCCATGCTACTTAATGAGAGGAGAGCAGACTGCAGGAGAACAGAGCCATAAGGAGCGGGCTCAGCAGTAACGGGTAACGTCAAGCCAAAATCCAAGAGAAGGAAACACACGTATGGATTTCTATGTTATTTGGCCACTCAGGAGTTCAAGGGATTCCGCACCAACTTGTCTATGGACTGTGACAACTTTGCACCCATAACTGAAGAAAAAAATAACTGTCAAAAATGGAATTACATCTGTAGCCAAGGAGGCTCATGAAAAGCTCCCAGTTTTGGGGTAGCTGAAGATCCGAGGAAAGGTGACGAGAATAGACTCTGATGAAGAAATCCGTTTTTACGAGTCACTCCCATATCACATCTCTCTGCTTCGCATTAGGTTGGGAAGGCTCTTCCCGGCCTCCGCCGCCCGCGGTGCCAACACACCGGGATCCCGCGCACATTCCTGCCTACGTGCACGATACCGGGAAAGCCCCCGGCAACGCTCGGCTCCAGCCTCCGCCTGCTCTCCTGCTCATCCCACGGCACCATTTCCCCGAGCGCCCCGCATCCCATGGCTGGACCCCGGATCCCATTTGGTCAGCACTTCTGATAAACAGCACTTTCCAACTGCTTTTCCTGAGGGTTCCAACCAAACTGTAATTTTCCACATCTTCAAAGAAACGTAATTCCTCTTCATCTCCTGGGCAGCCTTCAAAGATCTACTTAATTTTATGTCTACGTTTTCCCACATTGCTCCTTCTAACACAGCAAGGGGATTAGTATTTTTACCACCGTTCTTAATAATAAGTGGAAGTCAGCTTAGAAGTTACCACCAAAAGTTAAAAATATTGAGAAAGGAAAGAAGAAAACCTCTTGGACAAAGGCAAGAATTCTGAAATCCCTCCTGTAACTCTTGGTTGTGAAACCCCGAGATGTCCAGGAACAAAACTGACCGTGCTTCCTGCTCCCGGCCCCTCGGTCCCGGGCACAGAAAGCGTTTCACTGGAGCATCCTCTTTTCTCCAAGGATGTCCCAGGAGAAAGCAGTGGCGCCGGGCGCTGCTTGGAGCACTGGGAGCAGCTCCGCCCGGGCTGCGTCTCGGGAAACTTCTGCAGCCAAAGAAAAGTGCCCTCCTAAAGAGAGGAAAAGCAAAGGGAGGGCAAGGCAAGGGCACGGTAACAACAGCCTCGAGCAAGCTACAAAGCACCAGCTAGAAAGGTCTAAGCGGCACAAGGGACACCCGAGAGAAGAGTTCTGCTTTGGAGATGTACACATTGAGGAATCATAGTTAAAGTTAAATGATTCCCCCTCCCTCAGACGCCGATCTGGGAATAGCATCAGGGGGTTAATTCTTTGTGCCCCATGAGACTGGAGGTCCCAGCCAGCAGCGACTCGCTCCAGCAGCTCACTCAGTCTGTTCTCACTGCGGGGTCACAAACGCAGCACCAAATCTACCACTTGCGTTAGCTGCTCATCAGAATTTAATAAAAAAAACAACAGAAGACAGGTCCAAGTCAAGCCCTACTATACACAAAGCCCTTTAATGCACACTAGTACTTGGTCCTTCGCGGCAGAAAACATGCTGCAATTCCCATCCTTCCAACATCCCAAGCAAAGAGGTCTCCTTGGGAGACCCACAGAGCAGTTTTCACCAAGGCCACATCCCAGTTTCCTGGTAATTACCCTCCTGGTAATTACCCTCCCTCCCCACTCACCAGGCTGCCCCGACAGCAGTAGCTGCAGCCCATAACTAAAAGGGTCAGCGCTGGCACGGGGCGCGGGGCCTCCGGGAGCAAACCCCGCTCCGCGCCACGGCTGCCTCGTGTCCGGAGCAAGCCCTCCGAGCACAGACCACTCGTCCCAGCAAGCTCCGCCGCTCGGTCCCCGGGCTCCAAACGTCTCCTTTCCGAAGCGTGAAGCGATTGCACAGCCAGGCAGAAAACCCATGGTGGAAAGGCAGCAGAAAGGGGCCAGCTGAACGGGAAGAGCTGCTCTGACCCTTCTGACAGATCCTCATTCCCGCCGGAGAACCTGGATGCCCAGAAAGGCTCAACGGGTGGGACCTACACCTCGCTCTGTGTCACGTAGGCTCCAATCACACTTTTCACTCCATTTCTTATTCCTGGTGAATTTAGAGGCAGAGGTTTTCTCTAGAGAGAAGCAACCAAGAAGGGATGGATGAACTGTAGCCATTCAGCCCAACTCAGACAATACCTAAGAGGCCTTTTTGACAGTTTGGTTTTATTTTTCATTAACTTCCTCAAGCCGCATGCCTAGGATCACTAGGAGCTCTGATTTAAAGCACCAATTAAGAGAAAAATGGCAAAAAAGACAAGCAGCGAACCACGAAACACACCACAAAACACCAAGCCAAATACCTGGGGCTGATGGACTCCTCCCTTCACAAGCTACACAGACTGCTCTGCCAGCTAAAAGTCTGGTGCTCTGGACCAGAAAACGGCTGGTGAGCACTTCAATCTGACTGACTATCATCGAGCGCCCTGAACTTCATGAGACTTCCACAAGGACTGTGCTCCTCATCTATCGTAGAGCCCTCAAAGGCCTCATTTTAGTCACGCAGCTGTCCCAGACTGCATGCAAGAAGAGGAGGAAAACACTGGAGAAGCACCCAGAAAGGCTCAAACCGCACGAGGAAGGTGCTTAGAGCCATAAGAAGCTTTCTCGGCGACTGCCCAATTTCCCATGCTAAAGTCACCTCCAAGCCTGTGCCACAAAGCCTAACTAAGGTCCTTCCCATCACTTCTTTCACAAGAGGCTGGGAACTGCTCTGGAAGGAGACCCCCTACCCTACCTTACCTTGCTGACGCCTAGTAGGACCTCAGGGGCTCCAACGAGAAGATTGGAGACTGAAAATATTGGGGAAAAGAAAAAAAGAGGCCTCATCAAGATGTCCAGAGCACTTCCAGCGAGGACAAATTGTCTCCAGGCTCTTCATGCTATTTACAGGTAGATCACGAGAGGCTTTACGAAGACATCAAACCACTAAAAACACAAACGAATGAACCTGTAAAACCTCAGCTGAGGCCCCCTGAGATACTGGTTTATACTTTAAGAGCCTAAAAACCAGAAACTCCCCCCCCTACTGCCTCCCTAAAGGCACACGTGGGTCCTTAGAGAGGGCTTCCCTTAAGCTGGCTTACCCCAAAGCTGGAGGCCAAAGACTTAATCAACCTAAAACCCAGCTCCGAAAGCCAGCCTCCCCATGCGCACGGTTTCATCGTGGGGAAAACGCACCGGACACGGACAGAGCCAGTGCAGGACTCGCTGGTAGAGACAATTCCCAGGGGGTTCCCCGACACACGTATTTTGGCACCATCCACACGCGGAAAGGCACCTCCCCGGCAAGGCTGTCGCGTGCCACCAGGTGCTTGGGGCACCTTCCTCCAACACTGATGGACTCTAGAGCTCTCCAAGGAGCAGGATTTAACCCAGGTTCTCAGCAAAGGGCATCCCGATGCCAAAGCGGAGCCCAGCGTACAGGCTGGAGGCCGCAGCCGGCCCCGCCGGGCTCCCTCCCTGCCCGCCCGCAGACCCGTCCAAGCCCTCCCGCTGCCGCCCTTCCAAAGCTCCCGGGTTATCCTAACGAACGGAAAAATCTTTCAGAGCATTAAAGGCCATCTCCTTAATACCTCGAGCGCTGCCCCTTGTTAAAGTCCCACATGAAAATCTGACTTCGGGGAAGGGGGAAGAGGAGGAGGGAAGGAGCAGGAGGCCAGGCGGGCTGTGGGGACAAACGCCCTTTGCTCTCATTCCGCAAGCTCAGCAGGACAGCCGGGATTTTCCACCGCCTTTATTTGAACCAGACCTGCCGCCCGGGACAGACACGCTCCCTCCACGAGGGCGGTTCCCTGAGCAGGTCCCGGCACAGCTGCCAGCTGCGTGTCCATCCACAGACCTGTGGCCACATTGCATCACTGACGGATGGGGACGGGATAGGGAAGGTGGCCCCACCACCTACCTGAGTGCGTTACGGCTCCCCGTGTCCCTCCGGGCAGCAAATCCCTGAGGAAGGCACCACAGCTCGCACAGGGACTCACCGTGCAGCAGGGAGCCGGGGAGGCTTTAGCTTTTGGAAACGAGAGGGAAATTTGGGATCGTTCTCCATGCACAGCAGCACTTTTCTCGGCCAAGAGGAGCTACGGAGGAGCATCGTTAAAAGGACAGTAATAAAAACGAACAGAAATTAAACCATTAGACACCAGCACCAGCATGATGACATGAAGGAAGCGCGTCTGCTTCTGCTCAGGCTCCCTGCTCAGAGGGAGCCTTAAGCAAAGGGCCGGCACGGTCACGTCTGCTGCAGGAGCCGCTTCCTTCAGCCCTCCCGTTCCTTGCTGAAGGGCCACAGTGGCCCTGCTCCAACCGCAGCCTCTGCAGCGCCGCAGACCCACCGGGCAACGTTTCCTGAGGCCACGGGACCGACCTGTCCCCACGGCGCCAGGCACCGAGGCGGAGGAGCCTCACGTGCAAGCTGGGCTGGACGCACCGGGCACGGGACGCGTGCAGGACAAGGCCCAGGACTCCTGCTCCTGGACAGCACAAGGATGCAGAGCCCCGGGCCAACCTACCGAGCCCAGCGCGGGTCGCACCACCAGCAGCTATCAGTTACCAGGCCTAGGCACGGGGAACACGACGTGAAAAGGGGCCACTGGAAGATGGTTCCCAACACGACATGTTTTACCAGACCACGAGAGCCTGCATTAAGGTCTGGAAAACTTCTTGCCTGGTTTCGCTTTGGCTCTGTGGCCAAACAGACCCGAAAGCACGTATATTTTTATTTGCATCCTGGTATTTGGCCACAGCAAAAATATTTCCTAGCAAGAATAAAAAAAAAGTTCTTCCATTCACACTGAAACATCGACTGGACATCCCTGTGGGCCTAATTCCCTGAACACTGAAATCCAAACCTCCAAATGGGAAAAATACACTGATTACCTGCCAGGAACCTCAAGAGTGCCAAGCCAAGCCCTTCAGAACAGCTTGCAATACCATCTGGCTACCACACAGTAACTGGGAAAATGTTATTGTTCTGAGCTTGATTTACTTGTCAAGATAATTGTTTCAGTATTAATTAAATGTTCTTCTCTGCAGCTGCATAGAAAACTCACGTGGAGAACTTGCAGATTGCTCAGTACATGCCTCTCTTGAGTCAACAGGCACAGCATGACCACCAGACCCAAGCTGCTCTGCTAAATGCTAACACTTTGCCATCTAAAAACCAGAGGATCTGGTTACCAGCTTGGAAGGTCAATTACATGCACAGCTTCTCATGCCCTCAGAACAGCTACAACATTGGGGGTGGAGGGGAAGACCACGACATCCCCTGCTAAAACAAAACAGTCGGCGCTGGAGCCACTACCACAAACCCACTTCTTCTGCAGTTAGCTGGCGCTCAAAGTCTTTTCCAGCTGAAGATGCTAAGTCATCTCATCGCTGTGCAGACTCCAAGAGCCATCAGGAGGAAAGCCACCCAAAGCTCCGCTCAGGGCAGCTCAGTAGGCCTGGCTGTTTGCAGTAAGCTGCAGGACCCATGGCCCCTCTTTGCAGAGCACAAACTCAGCTCCTGCTTTTCCTGCTCCTCCACCTACCTCTGAGTTGCCCAAGCTCCAGGACAAGAGTCTTCTCTACAAGAGTCTTCTCTCCTCTCGAGGTAGCCCCTAACCCAGCAGCTGGCCCATCCTCACAGGCACAGGCCCTGCCTCGGGATCAAAGTGGCTTTTCTTCCATGACCCCTCACCCTTCCAACAGTAAACCAAGACAGACCCCTGCTGATCTGATTTTACAGTCTGAGATTGCCACCATAGGCAATGGAATGGGCTTCCTGACCAGCCACCTCGTCTGCCAGGGGGACTGTCCCAACTCTGCCTTGCAACCGCAGCATCCCCAACCTGATTGACCAAAATGTGCTACAAATGCCTCCAAACACCCAAAAGATGCTCCAGATGAGCACAAAGCTTTCTTGATAAAAGGCACCTTCATAAAAAGAAATTGATTATTGATACCAGTGTGAGCACAGGGGCAATTTTTAAGTGCTCAAAGGAACAGGTAATGGAGGCGGGGGGTCTGACCCCTCCAAGTCTTGCTGTAGACCACTTGGCAAACAACAAGGTGCTTCTGCTCCTCAAAAAGCCACGATATTTTAAAGAGCTTAACAACCTCTAAGCCAAACTGCACCAGCACCTTTACCTAGGAGTCCTACCAATTGGCCCAATCCATCACTGGCAGAGATGATAAAGAGCTGTATTTCTTGCTTTTTCAGCTCTCACTCTATTAGACCAAATTTTGACCAGTTCCTGCCGCCTGGAAAAGGTACATAAATGTCCAATATTTCTTCTTTCAGCCCTGCAGCTGCCTTTTCACAACCTTCTCAGGCTGTGACACACCATCCTTCAGAGCAGAGAGCAGAGGCAGAGGTCTACACCTTCCATAGGGACAGCTTGGTCCAAAACCCTTGCCATATCCCACTGGCTGCATCTCACTCTCTTCGTTTCCTTCTGAGTTCAATTTGTGACCCAGTTTGTCGACTGCAAGACAGAAAGACTCCAGAGGTTCTCAGAAAAAGAGGGAAGGGCTTGTCCTTACAGGGTTTACATTTCTATGATGTTAATTACATTAAGCCAGTTTTCTATTGAGATTATAGGCTTGACACTGCCGTTGCAACCTCTGAAGTCTCTCCAAAACCTTCCTCCGCCGCCGTCAGCGGAGCTCTCTTGGTCGAGCCCAAAGCTGTGGAAACTGGGGCTGTGTCGTGATCAAAGCGCCCCTCGTGTCCCGCGCAAATTTCAACACTCGCGGCCGTTGGACGCCCTCGCCGAGCTCGAGCCGCTGCCTTTCAACGCCCGCCGCCCTCTGCTCTTCTGAGGGACGATTAGGCACGGCTCTGCAGCGAGCCTGCTAGTTACAAAGCCGTTTGAAGGCCTGGGACAGGGCTTTACATAATCCTTGCGAGTTTGTTTAATTAAGCTCTGCAAAAAATGTTTCAGCTCCAGATCAAACCTATTGGAGAGCTCGCGGCTCTCCTCGGAGATGTGTTCTATCTTGAAGGAAGTGCCAAAACCTGAGGAACGGCAGAAGCAACTGAGCTCGTGCAGAACCCGTTACCCAGACCCGTCTCAGGGCAGGGTATCTCAGCACACAGGTGCTCCTCAGCCATGCACCAGAGTGCCACCACCTCCGCTCGCCGGCAGCCTGAAGACCAAACCCAACCCAGGTGCCAGCCAAAGACCGAGCAGCCAACGACGCCGACTCCCTCCCAGTCTCAAGAGAGGGGCTGCTCCTTCTGCAGTCAGTTTTGAATCAACCTACTCTCAAATCTAGCACAAAACTTATTGCAGAAATACCCAGGCTTACCCTGGGCAGAAGTATCACAAGGGGCAGAGATGAGGTAAGTTAGCTTTGGAGTTTCCCAGCCCTGAACGGTTGGACTCGATCTTGAAGGTCTTTGCCAACTATAATGATTCGATGAATCAGGAGGAGGTTACTTGACTCCTAATCTTGTCTTCCTCTCTTATACTGTCCTCAAATTCCAGGAAATCGTGGTCATCGGCCACTTCCACCTCCTCCTGCCAAGCCAGTGCTAACACAGGGAAGCCACAAGGCTTCAGACATTCCCGAACGCCCTGGCCCAACTTCCAGGCCAAAGGCCCCGCGACGCGTGGGGAAGGGTCTGAACGTCTGCTCTGCTCGATGACCCGGCCGAGCAGCCGAGACGAGCGAGCTTCACCCACCGCGGCAGACGGGGCCGCGGGCAGCGCGGCTCCAGCCTCCGCACAGCCGACACGCATTGCATGAAACACCTTTCCATTGGTGACAAGGGGCACCACGGTTACCCATGGAACGGGCCTCGATCCCAAAGACCGCTCCTGTCCAAGCCAACAGATATGGTGTTTGCTCCCTCTGGCATCTCATCCCGGACTACGCTCAGCTCTGAATGAATCAGCTGCAGCCCCGGGCTGGCGCTTGGCCGGGAAGTCACTTAGCTGAGGTCACTCCAGCTGTGACAAGGCAAACCTTTTCAGTTGAGTTCAACGAGCTGCAAGGAACGAGGCCTGATAACCCTGCAAGCTGCACCAGCAGACAGGAGAAGCTGAAGCCCACAGAGGATAACACCAACTGATAAACTGCATTCAAACTGTACAACAGAGAAACGTGTCTGCAGATGAAGAATCACCGTTCCCGGCTGGCTCCAGGATTAATGGGATTCCTCCCCTTTCATGATCTGCTCTCTGTTTTTTAGCACCCTTCAAAGACAGAGCCAGGTAGCCTTAACCTTCCCTGCAGACCTACAGGCAAACTTCTGAAGCCTCTCGCACCTACGTGTCCATGGTACTCCAGAAATCGCTCCGCATCTTCCGTGCAGGGTCCTGAGCGGATAAACTCTCAACCATGTTCCTGAGGGAGGCCCATGGAGCACCCACAAGATCAAACAGAAGCTACTCAAGATGAGAAAATAAAGCTGCTCTCCATATGCACGAAGAAAGAGCCATCTATAAATAGGCAAGTAGGAAGTCAAGTCTTCTTCAGGAACATATTTATACGGAGTTTGTTTGTTCCCAACTTCAGAAGTGAGAAATGGGAGGAGGAATAAAGATTTATTGCAATCTGATGGAGATACGGCCAGCAGCTTTCCCATCCTCGCATTCCCACGGGCTGCCTCACGTGAGAACAAGCTCCAGCAACAGACCCACGCCGGCGTCCCACGAAGCGCCGACTTTCCCAATATCCGGAACGACGGCGCGGGGCTCGTTGCCTTCGTTCTGCCTAGGACTGTCGGCAGCTGTTGGCCTAGTTCCAGCCGCCGCTTAAGAACTACCCCGGCTCATCCGAGCGCAACCCCAGCCGAGCACCTTGCACCCTCTTGGCATCCTGGGGACAACCGAGTGCCCAACATCAGGCCAGGGGACCGCCAAGGACCTCCAGTCTTCACTAGGGGCCGCCCAAGCCTCTACCTGGAGTCTTGTGGATAACCCGAGGCTTTTCCTGGTTTTCCTAGCATCGGCAGGAGGAAAGCTCGTCTGCCCAAGCTTCCTGGTGCTTCCCAAGAAAGGAATGTCATCCCAAGACATTGCCCAGGACAGAGCCAGCACATGGGTCTGTGAGCTCCGAGCGTGAAGATCTGCAGTAAAGGAGACCACAGCAGCGTGCGTCACAGTCAGCAACGTCACGTTGACTTTGGATAAGTGCCAGGAATGGACTAACAACTAAAATAATAATTAAAAAAATTAAAAATAAATAAAAAACACATATCTTTTGATTGAAAAGGGCAGCCAAGCAGCTGAGAAAGAAGCCGTGGGCCCAGACCTGCTAACCTCCTTGCTGCTCTTCCACACCAAGGCCACGCTCCATGGGCAGAAACAGGGAGCAGCTCTGGCTTCACCCCAGTTCCTCCCCAAAAGGTTCTCCTCCATCCTCGTGGCGCAGAAGCAAAGCTGGGTTAAAAACACCAAGCAGTGGGTGACCTCTGTGAGCGGAAAAAGGGGCTCCAGCAACTCTTATTGACCCCGTCTACTCAATTAAAAGAAAGGGAAAAAGTGAGGGTTAAAACTAGGGAAACTCGACCACTTTCCTGCTGGGCAAGAAGAGCAGAACAAGGGCTGCATTCCCTGCCAGGCTCTCGGTGCCACCAACCCCTGCAGCCCCCCCAGAAAAAGCAAACAAGAGCAGGGACTAAAGAAAATGGAGGGAAGCTGTTTCCATTCTCCTTCCTTCATTTCAAATAATTATTTAAAGCTGCAATGGACCTTGTTTTTAAAATCACACTGCGTGCACTCTATATATTACACGCAGACTGACATGAAGAATTACAAAAAAAAAATCCAACTGTTTTAGTGTTAGTCTCGCTACTTTTTGTAATTTTGCTGTTCTGGATTTTCTCAGGCTGTAGACAATGCAATAAACGTCCTCTATAAAACAATATTCTTCCATATTTTAAGAACGCAGTGGAAATATTTCTGCTGTTTCTTACTGTTTTCTAAAACAAAATTTAAATCTCATGCCAAATTTAAGCTGTTTTCCAGCAAGCCCCAGTAATTTGGGATGCCGGAGCTCCGAAATCAGCGCTGCACTGAGGAGGGAACTCAGCTTTAAGCATGTGCTTAATTTCCCCTAAAGGTGACTTGAGCATGCTGAAGCACTTTCCTAAATAGGCATGGTTTGCTGTATCAGGGCATTAAAAAGAATATAAAGTTTGGAAATACAAGTTTAATAGTGACTTATGGTTTCTCTTCTAACTGAAAATGAAAAATTAATATGGATGCAAGAGTATTTTTCTTGGTGACTGACATGTTTTTCCAATCCGGCGCATGTTATTGCGCTCCATTTTATATAGAAGCATTATTTGTTCAGCTGAACTATTTCCAGTCTATCCTGCATGATTCAGACATTCATTTGATTTTTGGACACCGGCGCCTCCTTTTCAGAAATCGGAGGGGGTTTATGTTCGGAGCACCAGCTATTTATTCTGCAAAAGGCAATTTTTTAAAGGTTGCATGGACCCAAGATTGGAAGTTTGGGGATTTTTCTCGCTGCTTTCCCTGAATCGGCGCTCTGCAACTCCTGCAAGCCAGCGCTGTCACTGCCGCACTCATGAGACTGCAGTGGCAGCTCACAGGTTTAATAGCTGGTCCACTGGTCTAATATCAGTCCCCTAGGTCCCCCACAGGCTCCCTGCACCTACCCTGCCTTGAAGCTGGGGCTGCTGCTGACTGCAAAGAATCCTGGAAATTTTAGGTTTTTTATAGAAGCCCCTTGACGACGATGAAATGAGAACTGAAGCCCAGGATCAGCTCTTGCCTCCAGCCTTGCGAGACCAAACATAACGAGCTTCCCTGGGAGACCGAGCGCGGAGTTTGGGGTGAGCCCCGTCACAGCCAGCGCCCAAGTCCCCATTCCCGCCCGTGCCGGCCCAGGGAGAGGACCCCAAGAAGTCCCCCTCTCATCAGGAGATCTCAGGAATGTTCCAAGTAGAAACGGAGTAGAAACGGAGCCCTGATGTGGCTCCACCAGCACTTACTGACACCGCTCCCACCTGCAGTTCTAGGTGGCCCTGCAGGTGCCCCAAGCCCTCGGCTTGCAGCTCTGCCCTGTCCTGCTGCAAGCCCCATGGCAGGTTGCAATTTTGGCTCAATCCCCATAGCTTCAGAACAGCAGTAAAAACAGAGTGCTGCAATCTGTGCACGAGACGCTCCCCACAACTGCAGAACTCCTGTTCTCGGGCTCTGCCCCAGCGTGGCTGCTGCTGAAGGCACATTTCCCTCCTCGTCGCGCTCCCGTCTCACATCGGCTTGGACGCTGCCTGCTAGCTCAGCTAACGTCCTTCCACCAGCTCAGCTCAACGTCTACCCAATGGGGACAAGGGCAGAGCTGCTCTCCTGCCCCAGCTAATTTTCCCATCCAGGTTCACTCTGCTTTACCCTGCACGATGGTGCAGGGGGAGAGGACAGGGCAACCTCCCTCCAGCACCAGTGCTTGGAGTAACCTGTTGGCCCAACATGGTCGTGGTTTCCCCCCTGCTGCTTCCATCCTTCCCCTCTGCTCCTTGGGGACTAACCCAGGAAGCAGCTGACAACACGGGGAGCATGGGCAAGTGGTGGCCACGACTTCCACACAGAAGCTGCACGATGGCAAAGACACTCGACATGGGGACACACGGACGTGGAGAGCAAAGCAGATCACATCCAAGGGGCCTGGGAATGCTACATCACGGGCTTTGCACGTGCCATCAATGACCTAGCACCTGCACCAGCTCCAGCTGGCCTGCACCACGAGCCAGACCACCCTTCGTGGGCAGAGCCTCCCCCAGGGCAGGGGACGTGGGTCTCCTGCCCATTCTGCTCTCAGTAGCGGCAGGACCCCACAGGGAAAGGCCGACAAGCAGCTCTGCCCCACAGGAGGGCGAGGAGGGGAAAGGGCCTCCTGCCCGACGCGGGTCTGCTTTCACACCGCTGGCTTTGGCTCTTCAAAGGAGGGAAGTTAAACGAGCAGCTTCTCCTTCTCCAGCCTTGTGGATGACTGGAATGGCCAAACGCTGAGCACGGAGGCTGCAGCAGGGCGCAAGGGCCTTTCCTCCAGGCAGGGACTCTTTAAACTCAAGAGTGCCTCCTGTATAACTAGAGCCCTGCAGCGGTCCTTCCCCCCACGGGAACCCCACAAACACCCCTTGGCAAGGCTGCAACACCCCGGAGAGCACGGCTCAGGAACCAGGCACCACAGGATGCTCCTTCTGCACCATCAGCCGCTCCAGCCCTGCTAAGTGCTCTCCGTGGCCTCACCACCATCCCTCCTGCTCCAGCGGGTCCATTCGCGGTCCTGTCCAAACTTAAGGAGCTTCTGCATCACCCGGCACCACCCAGCCCACCCGTGGCCCTGGGGAAGGACCAGTGCTCTGCAAACAGGCTCCCGGGCTGCGGTCCTGGAGGACATTCCCAGACTGGGAACCCCCCCGCAGCAGCCCCCTGTCGCTGCGGATGCTCCCGCAGCTCCCGCTGCTGCCAACAGCGGCAGCCGCTGCCCCCGACCCCACTCTAACTTAATTATAACCTCATCAAGACGCCACCACGTCGAGTCCTCCCGCAGGAGGATTTTAAAGGGTTCAAGGTGCAATAACGGAAGCAGCGCGAGGAGGGAACAGAAAGGAGGCGGTTCAAACTCCTGGGGAAGCGGGAGAGGAAGGAAGCAGCTCCCCAAGGCAGAGGGTCGGAGCTATCGGAAGCCCCAGGGAGCAGCAGGGAGCCGCACGGGCAGCAGGGATCGATCCGGGTACGAAGGCTCCAAGACAAACAAGGCCAGAGCACGGAGAGGTTTTTCTTTTCTAACACAGCCACCTTCGCTGGCAGCCAAGAGAGATGCAGATGCTTGGCAAGGGCTTCCCGAGCCCGAGGCCGCCTTCCTGCCCCCGGCTCGGCGGGAGTCTTCCCGCTGGCCTCTCTCGCCCTTTGCCACCTCTCCTTGCTCCTCCTTGGCAAGTCCTGCCGAGGAAACGGCTCCGAGCAGAGCGAGCGACTGTGCCTGGGAACACGAGCCGCTGCGGGGCCGAAGATCAGCAACAGGCTGGTGCTCTCGGTACGAGCCCCTGCACCAGGGCCGTTCCTGTAATTTATAATTTTTATAGACATCAAAACAGGAAAAACATTTACAGTTATGCAATAAGGGCGATTATTAAAAGCAGAAGCAGACATCAGCTGCTGAAAGAGCCTGGAGCGGCCAGGCTGCGCCCAGGCTCAGCGCTCCCGCTGCCTCCTCCTCCTCCTCGCTTCCCGACACGCACTGACCTTTCCCAACTCCACCACACTCCCCAGGAGAGGGGCTGCCCCGGTCCTTGGCATCCCGACACCTGAGCACCCTCTAAACCACTTCCAAAAAGCCTCCTCATGGACCACCGGTCGCTGCCGTACGGGCACAGCCCGCAGGAACCTGCAGTGCCCGAAGGGACCGTTCCCGCTGGGAAGGGATCCACAACCAGAGCCTTTCCAATGCTGTTGCCCATCACCTAAGCAACCCCCTCCCTGAAAACCAGCACTCTCCTTTCCCAAATATCAAAAGGCCACTCACAATAACCCCAGGCAAGCGTTAACAACAAGACGACTGCACAAACAAGCACCAAATCAGTGAAGTAACCTGACAGAAAGGCAAAAGATTCCCCTGGGGAGGAACAAGACAAGCCCAGAGCAAGGACAACCCCCGTCAGACATTTTGGAGGAAGGCTGGGGGGTTTTCCAGGCCCTTTGGACCGCACTGTGACCCGGGGAGCGTCACGAGCCCCTGCGATGCCGCGTGCAGGAAGAATTGAGACGACTGAGGGCTCCTAAGAGCCCAACCTTAGTGCAGGACGAGAGTTAATATTCCTGTTCCCAAGGCACGAGGCTGGCTCTCCATTAACCCGACAGGCTTCAGCTTTTCTAGGAAGGCAAGGGGCGGCACGCTGCCCTTATTCCATCAAATGCAGCCCTTCCTGAAAGGTGCGGGTGCCCGGGTTCAGCAGAGCCACCAGGGTCCCCAGGGTGGCTTCCCACGGTGCTCCCCGGAGCCGGGTCGATAACCAAGCTCCTCGTGTCGCATCCCGAAAGCAGCAAACAAACATCGTGGGCCACCCCACGATCATCGGGGTGCTCCAGAGACGAGAGCCCCCACTTCAGGGCTGACGTCGCCGCGTCCCCGCTCCCGGCGGGCTCCCCGCTCCAGTGCCTTCCCCGTGGGAACGGCGGCCGGCGGCGGCTCCTTGGGGCCCCGCGAGCCTCCGCGAGGTTCTTTATCTCGTTACTCTAATGCAAACAGACTTCTGTGATTTTTTTCACATCCAAAATTTCACCATTGCAGCAACCGCAATCCTGGCAGGCTCTCCCGCGCCTGGAAAGGGAACAAACTTCCAAACCATTTATAAATAACCATTTCAAGCACATAGCTTTTCTTCTTTCATCCCACCAAAGGCAGAAATTTTGCTCGGGACCGCAAGCTGTCAACTTCCCAGCAAACCCCCCAGTCCCACTTAACTCGCCATTGTAAACAGTGTAGTATTGCGCTACCACATCAATAAATAAAATTCCTGGAGGAATTACTCTTGTGTTTGATTCACATTTGTTCTGCATATGCCACGGAGCCCAAGGTATTCGCAACGCCGAGCTCGGAGCAGCCTCGGACAAGCCACTTGCCCGGGCGCTTCTGCCTGTCCCTGGGTCCCCAGAGCACGGACCCAATAACAGGGGGTCTCGTCCCCCCTGTCCTTGACTTCATGATCAAAAGGCAACCGGCTCCAGGCTCCTCCGCAGCGAGGGGCAGGACGTGGAGGCCGCCACCAGCGCTGCGCTATCAGGGCCTCCTTGGGTGGCCGGTGGAGGCAGCCCTCGATCCTCCTCTCCATCCCCGCTCCTGCTTCGGCAGCACCACGCGGGTCCTGCACGTCTGGAGCTGCTGCCGCCCCACGGGCGCCCTCCAAAAGCCCCAGGAGGAAGGGGCCTCCCTAGGGCTCTGCAGCCACCACCGAGGTGCTGCCCGGCTCCTCACGGAGGTGCCTGCAGCTCTGCGGGGAGCAGAGCATCTCCGAGAGCTCCCGAAGACTCCAAAACACGACACAACTGAAAAGTTAGGAAAAAAGCATGCAGGAGGATGAACTTTGATGAGCCGAGCAGACGCCCTGCAAGCAAAACCCTCCCCAAGCAGCTCTGCACCAGGCAGCAGCAGACCTTCCCTGCAGGCACCTACGGGAGGCTTCTCAGGCACCTCCTGCAACCAAGGGGCTCCCAGAGCCCCGAAGACCCAAATGCCCCCGACCCGCTGCCCCAGCGGAGCGGCGTTCCCGCGGGGGGAGCGGGATGGGGACGAGCGTTCCACTCGCCACGCTGGGCACCTCCCTCCCCGTGCCAGTCCCGCACATTCCTCACGCTGCGTCCGGAATCGGGAGGGTTATTCAGCCACCCACACGCAGGCAAAATTAACTAGTCATGGAAATTCAAGCTAATAAATGCCATAATTTTGCCTTTAACTTGGCTTTTTTTTTTTTTTAATCCAGAAGTGAGTGTTTCTAATTTATGGAGAGAAGGAAAAAAAATAAAACAAGAAAACACAACTTTGATTAGCCCATTGGCTCTAAACTCCCCCGACGCACGAGGTCAGCACCAGGGCAGCTCCCCGGACACGCCGACGTCCTCTGGGCAGAGCTCCTTGGGCCAAAGGGCTCCATCCTGGCACCCAAGCACCTCCCGTGGGACACCCCTTCCCAAACACCGTTCCCGGGCTCTCTTCCCTCTGCTTTAGCATTGGGAACCGCTGGGCTCCTGAGAAGCAGAACCCATTGAGGCCCAATTGCCCTCTGAGGGGAATCCAGGCAGGCTGTTTCTAAGGGGCAAAAATCCTGGAAAAGGAAACTTTGCTGGTTTGCTAGGACCGAGGAACACCCCGAGTTTCTGGGTTAAGGGGAGAGGTGAATGGAGCCCTGGGCTGCCCCGTTGTGAGGCCTGAAAGGATTTCCTCATTTCAAAGGGTTTTTGCTTAGGAGTCAACTAGGAAATTCCTCGTCTCTCCCCTCCCGCTCCCCCATCTACTGACCAGGCACCGGGTGTCAGAGCTGTCAGATTAGCAGAAAATGATCCAGAAACCTCAACCTTCCCTTTGGAATGCATCTCCAACTCCCTGCTCCAAGCTGCTCTTTTAACACTTCACCCAAGTCACCTCAGTCCCAGGCCAGGCCCCCAGCCCTTCTTCCCATTACACCATCAAGTGGCCACCAGCCCAAAATAAAGTCTTTTTTTTTTTTTTTTTTCCTCTTCCTTTCAATGGATGGGAACTTCCCCCAAAAGCTGGAAAAGTTTCACCATTTAGACTCAAGCCTAAGAATGGCAGTAAAGTCGAATACTTCACGCTCGGGTTATATCAGCTTTTAGTGGCAACACGTGTATTTCATCCACGGTATCTGTACCAAGCAAAGAAACAACCTTGGAGGGGGGAAACCCCTGAATATCTGCATGCATATTTAAACTAACTGTTATGTAATAGCTGTACCATAGAAATCTTCATCAAAAGTTAACATTAATTCATATACAAACTTTACAGAGACCCAACACTTTAATTTACAAACCGCCTTCCTGATTCTGGAGCTGAAAGGCCGTGGAAGGAGCTCCAGCTCCTATCTGCCTCTCAGAACATCAGCGCCTGGCTCATTTCGGAGGCCAACCTCCCATCTGCACTAGTGTGTCCTGGTGCCCAGGGACATCTGGAGAGAAACCCAGGTCCACCAGCTCCATCGGGAATCCTTCCCCAGGGCTCCTACATCAAAGAAACGTGGCACAGATGCGAGGAGGACACGGTACCGGGTTTACCTGGTCACCTCGAGGACAGGCTGCAAGGGACACACTACACGAGCGGGCAGAAGGACACGCACTGAGCAGAGGAACCCCCGAGGAACAAGGGAGCCAGTGAGCTGCCAACATTAGCTGCTCCTCACTTGCTTCCTGGCATAAGGGCATGATTAAAGCCCAAATACTCCACGGGATCAGTAAAAACCCAAAGAGCACCAGCGCGGGAGGACCCTGTCCAACCCCTTGGGTACATGCAGCATCAGCACCCACTTCCATGGAGAGCATCAACATCACCCCCAAGGCACAGCCCCACGGACCTGCTGGTGCCCCGGGGGCACACGATGACAGTTGTAGAAGGCAGACACGTAACAACTGCTGAGCCCCAGGGTTTCACATGCGGAGGCGGGATGGGGATGGAGGATAACCCACCTTCCACCACCACACGCGTGGACACGGATGGAAGGGGTCAGGAACATCTGCTAGTGCCACACGTGCTGGCAGCAGGGATGCAGGAAGGAGGAGATAGGGACATCCTGCACAGCAGGGCACACCTGAGGATGGGTGTGCCAACACCTCCATCATGGCCCATGTTTCCTCCTCGCCCTCAGGGACAGCAGATATTCCCGGCCCCTTCCTTCCAAGGGCTTCACAAGGTTGGAGCCAGGACACGTTTCTAAGGTCTCCGAAAGGGACGTGCCCAGGCTGCCAAACCTGCTCTTTCTGGGCCCTCCTTCCTCCAAACCACCCCTCGGGGCTGCAGTTTCCAACAGCATCAGTCCCGAGACCCTCCACGTGCCGCACGAGGCAGAATTACAGCCCTTCCACCCGGACTCTCCCGAAAAGCAGCAAAAAGCATCTCCAAATGCCAGGGCCCTTCGCATCCAAGGCAGCGAGGTTCCTGAAATATGGAATACATTAAAGTATTCGCTTTCACTCAGAAGAAGGACGAACGCAGACCTATAAACAACGCCTCTGAGGCATCTCAGCAGCTTAACCTACCCAGGGCGCCTTTTTTTTTTTTTTTTTTTAAGTCAGTCAGAAGTCAGCGGGTCCAGGAAGCAGTAAATGGCAAGAATTTGGCCTAAAAGAGAGAACAACAAAATAAATACATTAAAAAGCAGAGAAAAAGAGAGCCGGGAAGGCAGGGGGCAGCGCCCGGCGGGCCGGGCTGCCGGCGCGGCTCAGCTGCACGCAAGCTGCGCCCCGCGCGCCCTCCCGACGCTGCATTCCAGCGGCACCACGCAGACCGCCAAGCAAGGGGGTCTGTCAACATTTCTATCAGCAACAACCGTTCACGGGGGTTTATAAGGCCGAGAAGCTAATTTTCTCCAGGCCGATGGATGCCAAGCACCTAAGGTCTCTGTCTAGGAGGAAATTATTAGTATTTAAAAAGCACATTCCAGGCAGAGGGGATTTGGGCCGAGCATGCGACAGCAGGGCCTGCAGCTCTGGAGCACCGTCCCCGAACAGGAACCAACCCAGGGAGTCACCGTGTGGGCATAAAACCCCATCCAGGAGCCACTGCTTAAAGAGACACAAACCACTTCAGCCTTGCAACAGCACTTTATGCCTTTAAAAAGCAATAACAAAGAGCACAGAACAAAGCTACACCTCAAGGAGACTCCCAGGTGAGCGCAGAGCTTCGCAGAGCAGCACAATGGGCTCCTAAAGCAGCCGCGGGCACGTGGGCAGCAGCTGCAGCGGACGGAGAACCCGACTCTGTGACACAGGAGCTGCCGTGATCGCTTGCAAGGGGGTGTCCCCGCTCCCACCCAAGCTTTGGAACCAGCCCGGGTGCCTTCGGACAGCCGGCAGCTCCTGCACACTCCCGACTGCAGCAGATTCAGCAGAATCACTACGGCTGGAAAAGACCTTCTAGACCTCTAGTCAACCACGGGTTGGGCTAGGGCCTTCCTGAGGTCCCACCCAACCCATGTCCTCTGAGGACCATCTCAGTTGAATATTCATTGCAAGGAAGGGGACCCCGGCATCCCGGAGGTTGAGCCCAGCTTGAGAGCGGAGCTGAAGGGGTTATGGCTGCTTCACCCTGGACGACTTGCAGGCAGTTCTCTGGATGCTCCAATGGAGAAGGGGTCCTTGCCCTCCCTTCCATGGCCAGAGGGGCTTCCCAGGGAGCCTCGCACCCCGCGTCCCGGGCACGCGCCCCCACGCAGGCAGAGCCAGGGAATTAGAGCTGCAGTAGCAGCAAATACCGGCTATCAAAGCTGCAGCTGCAACAACAGCCCCGCGCTGTAAAGACACTTCAATAACATCTCATACGTTACAGTTTAAAAAGTCAGATTTACAGGGCCAACGTCCCTGCTTAAAAATAAAGCACGCACAGGTGGCTAATAAAACTGGACTTTAACAGCCACGCTCGCAAAAGAAATTTATAAGAGTTAGCAAAGCTCGCAGCCTTTTAATTGCATGTCAAATATTGGGCTCAAGAACTGCACCAGATTTCTTGTGGTCCGAGCCAAGTGCCTCTACATGTTACAGGTCTGGCAGCGCTGAGACCCTGCCAGACACTCAGGGGTTAACCCGAGCTCCAAGACCAGAGCCTTACTGGCTTCAAGGCAATGCCACCAACTCTGAAGCAAAGCAGAAAACATTTTTGCCAGCTTTGTTACAAATAAAGGCTTATTAGAAACATTCCCATTTGCTGCTAACAGAAACAGCACAAGACGTTTAAGAAACATTTGAACTTGTAAATACATAAAATTAATATACAACAAATTTCTTTGATGCAGAGGATATGAATTCCCTTTCCCTACAAATCTGTTCATTAATATTTCAATGATCCACTTATGTCCCTGCACTTGCCAGGATTTTATAAGGAAAACACTTCAAGTCCCAGAAGGCATCCCCAGCTTTTCCCCTGCCGATCTGCAGACGAGGCCGGTGGGGACAACGTGAATCCCCACGGAGATCACATGCAGTGCAGGCTGCTAAGGTGGCCAAAGGCTGATGAATATCATGTAATTTCACCTCAATTCCCCACAAAAACAGCATTTCAGAGCGTGAAAAACAAAAGGCAATGGCTACACGGGAGAGTCACTGGGAGAGGAAGCAGCACAAGGCTCAGGAGCAGCAGCCAGCGCAGGGCAGACAAGGGGCCAGAGCTCAGCCTGCTCTCAGGACCAGCCCCTGATCCGGCAGGGCCATCTCTGGTCGCCTCTGCAAACCTAAGCACACTGAGCAGCACCCCAGAGACCACCTCAACAACTCCCACGTCATCCCATTCTCTTTCCTTGCACCCAGGAGAGGCAGGTCCCAGCCCTCTCCCATCACGGACGCAGCAGAATAAAGTCTGAACTCAAATAACAGAGGTGGAAATTGCAGAGCACGCTCCTCCGGGCCACCACACATCCATCAAAACCAAGCTCACCCAGTTCTCACCAGTGAGGAACACACAACAGTAGCCAGTAGTTTAAACCTTAATGAAGAAAGGCCTACGAAACTGCAGAACCCCACCCAATGAAGAGGCCACGGCCTGAGAAGCAGGATCCACGTGGGATTCTCAACGTCAGCTGCAGAAGTTGGAGCCGTGCAAGGTGCACTGGCATTTGGGGTCCAGGAGCTCTGGATGGCACTCAGAGAGCAATATTGCAAGCACATGCAAAGCTGGATCCAGCAGCCGTGAGCTGCTTAACCCTCCCTTTCTGGAATGAGCTTGAAATTCCCACGAGCAGGAAGTCCCATCGCACGGGAGGCTGGTGAGCGACGGTTCCGTGCCGAGGAGCAGCAGCGGAACAAGCGAGGGAAGCCCCTGGAGCAGAGGACGCTCCAACAAGGAAAGCTCTACCCCTTGTTTAGATTCAACGGGCAAGCAAAGGACCATCTGGCATAGGAGATGCACGTGAACCAGGGTGCAAGGCGAAAAAGCAGCTAAACATCCAGGCAGCCACAGTGTTCCTGAATGCACCAGCACCATCAGCAGGAATTTACTCACTTGGACTCTCCATCTAGGAATGTTTTCAGGCAGGAGTGTCTCCCTGCACGTCTCTGCCCCCCTTCTCCATGTGCAGCAGTGGGTTCTGCTCCAATACCTGGGTGTATTTTCCTGGCATCACCCTGATGTAATCGCTCCCCGCTCACACCTGCAGCACGAGGAATGCCAGGCACATCCTGCCAGCTGCCATTTCATGGGGTTTCCTCTTCCAGTGGAACACTTTCCCAGCGCCTGCTTTTCCATTGCATCCCTCCAACAGCTTCCTATGGCCTTCCTGAGGTTTACCGAGGGCACCGCGAGTCCTTTTACTCGCCAGACCTCCGAGCTGCCCACTCGCAGGTCACAGGGAGCAAGAGGAAACACCCGGCCAGCCCACGGGGCTCATTGCAAAGAAGGACCAGCCTCCCACTCGGCTTCGTGCTCTACCTCCCTATCTACCTTCCAAGGGCCTTTTTGCTAATTGCCAAGTTGGGCAACTCTATGCGAGAGACGCCCAGGGTCACCCAGGCTGCACTGTGTGCACAGAGAGGGGGATACAGACACAGCAGGAACAGGGCCTATTTTTTCCAATTCTGCAGCTCAGCCACCAGCAATCCCGATCCAAGGGAATATCTTGTGTCTCACAGTCATCACCTCTAGAAATAGGATGGAAATTCACTCCTGGTGCATCTCCAAGAGGCTGCGGAAGCCAGGTGTTAAGCACCATCAAGGGGCTATGTTTTATATGTGTGTGTGTATGCATACATATATGTGTAAATACTGATACCAGAGCATGCACTAAAGCATCTGCCCCAGCAGAGCATGGTCGGACAGGGCCGGGCTCCCTCCATTGCCCGTGTCCGTGTGCCGGCGCTGCCGAAATCCCCTTCTCCCTTGCGAGTGGGCCCAGCCGGGCGCTACCTGCCTCCATTCATCCGCTCGCTCCTTTACATCTGCTCCCTGGAAACACAGAGCTGAAGGACACAGACAGGAGCGGGGAAAAAAGAGGGGGGGAGGAGAAAAAAAAAAGGCACTATTATTTCCATATGGATTTGAAAAGGAAACTGCTTCCCATGGAAATGCCCCAGGAGCGGGGCTCGCACGGGCGCCGCTCAGGAAGGAGCCGACTGTTGCCCTGCTCAGGAAGGACCCTCGCCATTGCTTCTCCCACGGAGGGTGTTTGTCCCTCACCCAAGAAAGGTGCTCACTTCTGACAGAAAAAAAAATCCATCTTTTGCCTTTATCGGAGCCCCTGCTTCCAGGGACGAGCCACGTTCGCATCCCAGAGGATCCCAAAAGGAATAAAAGCCGGTGTGGGATGGAGATGTGGTCCCAGCCGTGCAGGGAGACGGGGAGGGAGGCCGAGCGCTCGCGCAGGCCCTGGCGCGTGCTCCTACCCAAGCTGTTCCAAATTTGCTGTATACGGGAATTAGAAGAACATGTCGAGAGGCTTAAATGACCTTAACCTGTCAGCAGAACTTCACATGTATATATATAAAAAAAATTAAGGGAGAAGGAGGAGAAATCGGAGCCGGGAGACGCGGCGGGCTGCGGGGGGACGGGGGGCTGCGATGTCGGCCCGCACCCGTTTGCAATTTGTGCAGCGGTGTCAGGCCGAGGGCAGCAACGAGGCCGACCCACCCGTGGTCCCCTCGCACGAACCCCTTCCCGCAGCCAGGACCTTCCTCCTTCCACGCAGGGACCTCGTCCCATCCTGCCACGTTCCTCCGTGCCGCCTCCCACGAGCTGGAACACAACCAAGACGTCCGACGGCTGCAGCAAAGCAGCCCTTAGGCGGGAGATAAAGGATTTCTTCCAAGAAATATCCCTGGGTTTCAGGGCTCTAAGCGGCCACACAAAAAGCAGGCCCAGCCCCTGGTTGCCCTGCAGTTAAACTCTGGATTTTATGATGCAGCCACGTCCGCAGAAGGTGCTGGACACGCTACTGGGGAAAACGCAGTCCCCGCGGCCATTACTCATACACAGGCTGACATAAAACGGCCCGTGATTTAGCAGTTTCATTTTTGAGGTCATAAAAAGAATATCCACTTATTAATAAAGTTCCTATGCAGTATAAATTCTAAACGCAGACTTAAAGGCACACAATTCCCCTTAAACAAACAGGGAGACCCTCCACAAAAAGCCAGGAAACGTTGGAATAATACTAAAAACGAAGCTCTCTTACGATACTAGGCACCTTAGCACCTCAGCTGTGTGATGGGAGAGAGCAGGAGGGTCGACGCGCAAGGAGGCACGGAGACCTCCGACAGCGCGCGCGGGGAGGAGCGGCGACGTGCTGAGCTCTGCAAATCCCCATCGGCTCCTTGTGCTGGCACCGCTGGAGCATCCGCGCTCCTCCCTCCACAGCAAACTCGGGCCTGAAGCTGCAAAGCAGGGGATTCCTTGGAGATTTTTCAGTCATATTTGGGGCAAAAAAGCATCTTTTTGTTAGATGGAGTCAGTCCACACAGTACGAGAGGTCTGGAGGCTTCTCCAGCGCTCGCTCGTGCCGCGCTTTAACAGCTGCTGGCAACGTCTTTCCACCACGGCAATGGTTTTAAACCAACCACTTCAACTACCCCGCGTTTCACAGCGAGGCCGGCAGAGCAGCAAGGCCATCTGCACGGCAAGCATCCCTCAAACCTGCAGCGGGCACACGCGCTGCCGTCGGGTTTTCAGTATGAACAGCCCCAGAATATCCCTCTCCCCTTAACACGGCAATACAGCCGGGCAGACAAGCGACAGCATCAAAGATTAAGGAGCTCTCGTTACCGAAGTTTACCAGAATACAAGTTGCTGCTTTACAAACTCGCCCAGGAGGGAGGAAATACAGTTTTCTTACCCTGACTTCTGCTGTGTAAATAGTCACCATAGCCTCAGCCACCAGACTGACCTAGGTAAAAGCCTCTCCTCCCTGCATGTAAGGCTATAAATTTCCCTTGCTTTTATTAAACAACATCATTCTACCTTCTGCCCTTGTTAGAGAAAACCTGTGGAACAAGAGAGTCCATGTACAACATCTGGAAGTTAAATTCTAGGGCATCCTTTGCGACCTGGGCTTTGAGACAGGCTTCCCTCAGTGCCAGCAAACGCAGGGACCGGCCGAGAGGTCCAAGTCTGGAGCCTGGCCCGGGCGCAGGCGGCCCAGGCCCCTCCGCTCCCCCTGCGGACCCAGAGCCGCTGCGTTCCCCCGGCTCCAGCACCCGCTCCCAAGTACAGAGAGCTTCCAGAGGCAGCGCAGAGCCTCGCCGGAGGTTAACGGCAGCGCCAGGGCTGAGGGTCATTAACAACACGGCACCCAGCGTTTCCCAACCGTCTGCCAGGCCGTCCAAAGGCCGCCGATGGGTCTGTGGAGCGGCCGCCCGCTCCAGCAGCCCAGGCTGGATTGCACGTGTTTGCCTTGGAAATGAGGAGCGTGGATGGGAAGAGATTTCCCAACAAGCCTGGATTGTCACATGCCACGTCTCTATTGATCACCACTACGCTGAGCAACCAGCGGGGACGGAGTCTTCCCAGATTCCCTCTGCTCCTCTGGCCATGGCGGCTGGAGAGCCCCGAGACAAGGGCACGGCTGAGCAGGACGGTTGTTGCTGCCATCAAACCCCACTCCCTGCTCCAAAACAAGGCAGCAGAAGTGCTGGAGGCCACAGCTTTGGCAAGTGGAGGACAGCAGCTTCCCAGCAATCACCTCTAGGCATAGTTGCAGAAGCCTCTTCTCCCGCACAGCTCACCCACAAGACACTCTCCTTCCAAGGCCGGCTGCACGGGACTGGTGCTGGGGACGGTCCCTGCAGCCCAGGAGGGCCGGTGGTGCCCGGCAGCTGCGCAGAGGCAGCTCGGCGAGTCTGCAGGAGCCGCGTGCAGGCGGGAGGCCCGCGTTGAACGGGGCACGGGGAGGTGCCCAGCACGGTACGGCCTGGCCGCTGCACCCAGGAGGGCTCCGCTCTGGGACCTGTGTCCCTGGCGTGTGAAGCCGGGGAAGCCATTTGAACCTCAAACCTGGGTTAGGTGGTTCAACAAAGCCGCTGTCCTCCTCAGAGAGGTGCTGCTGAAGCACTTCCGAGGTGCTTCGTGTTCCTCAGGCAGGTGTCCAAGCAGCATTCCTGCCAAAATCCAATGGAGATTTGGACTGAACCGCATGCCCTGGTTCTGGGGAGTGCTTGTGCACCCACCAGTGTGGTATCTTGTGCCACACTGCAGGGCACTGACCTGCACAGACCTCGCATCACACCGCTCACAGGGGACCCGGCCACCTGCATCCACCCCAAGAAAAGAGCCTGGAAAAGACACCCTGGCACAGGGAAAACACGCGGCTGACACATGGGGCCAGCCCCATCCCACCGGGAGGTCGGCACCTCCTGCCCGTCGGCTTTGACACATCCTACAAGGCCACGAACACAAACGGGAGCAAGCTGCTCCGCGAGGCACGCGCAGCATCCTGGCCGTCCCGACAAGCGCGCTCCGCTGATGCCTTTGGGATGGGTTATCCTTGGCGGCTCCGCGCACAGCGGCCTCGCACATGCCACGCGTTCCCCAGGCTAGATAACCGAGCCACAGGCCAGATACCAGCGCGCGTTAACGAGACCTAACTCCTTTTCCTGGCGGGGCCGGGGCTCGAGCGCAAGAAAACAAATCACACACATGCAGGTCTGCGGGGCCCGAGTCCAAAGCCGGTTCAAATGCACTGAGCTCCTTTCATCTTTGCAGGCTGGAAATTAGCGGCAATACGTGGAAGGGAGCAGAATTCCCTAGAACCAGAGGTAATAAAATTCAGAGTTTCTGTTTTAAAAAGGGAGAGCAAAGGCAAGGAATCAACGAGATCTCATCACGCGCACAGTGAGGCCACAAGGTGCTCAGTGAGATCCTCCAATGCCAGCGCACGGGTGGCCCCAAAGGTCCCACTTGCCGCCCCCCCACCACATTTCCTTGGCAGGAGAGGGGCCGAGGCGCTGTCGGCTGGCCGGGAGCGCGGCCGGCTCCGAGCACGCCGGGACACATCCTTCTGATTATCACAAAATGAAATTTTCAGCTCTTGTCATTGTCGGCCTCAGATTTGTTATGTTACAAAAACACGATTTCCTTTCCCCATTGTATCAAGCCCCACTCCGCTCCCGCTGGTGAAATCAAACAATTCTGCAAGAATTTATATGATGCTAATTTAAACCGAATGCCCAGAGCTGCCAATCGCCGTTCCCCACGTGCCCAGGCCTCCTGCCAGCAGCGCTCGCTTCCCGAGTGAGGGAAGTGCTTCCCGGTGGGATGCAGAGCGCAGCGATGCCGGCAGCACAACGCCAGGAGAACCCAGGCTCGCAGGGCTCTAGGTCTTACTCGCTTTGTGTTGCCCAAGCAGCCCGGGGCACTTTTTGCAGGAGGGAGCCCAGCGCACACGACTGGTTGCAGCATCGGCTCCAGCTCCGCATTTGTGCCTGGAACGTCTCCACAGGCTGCTGGGCAGCGAGGGTACGTGTTGGCCATCAAAAAACACGCAATTCCCACCTCAAAAACACCTGCATTTCCCCCTGATGATGAAGAAAATGCCCCTTTATAGTCTGCAGCTTGCTTCAAAGCAGCACAAAACTGGGGCTTTGGGGAGACTGAAGCTCTCCGCCAATAGGTGATACAGCAAGTTGCACTAAAAGCACCTAAATGTTGGCTTCTCTGCAAGGCTCCTTTGGATGCTCCTCTGCAACAGCCTGGTTCAGTCTGTATTTTATTAGCATCTACATGGAAAACAAGAAATAGAAACTTTTCCACTCACACATTTTTCTGAAGACGTTCAGATACTGCAGCTCTGACGTGCCCGGAACAGAGCTGCTGGCAACATCATCATCAAGCCAGAAAAACCATCCACCGCAATCCAGAGACACTCCAACTTCTGTGCTCAAAACCCAAAGTGGCTCTAAATGAGCAGAAGGTGGCCAAAGAGCAAGCAGCTTTGAAAGGGCACGAGGCTGTCATTGGAGTGGACAGAAGGAAAGAAGCGTCCAACTAAAGTGAGGTTAAAGTAGTCACCAGATCAGTAGCTGAAATGGTATCTAAAAGTCGATGAACAAATCATGAATTTAAGAGAAGTCCAAAATATTGGCAGTTGAAATCAATACTGAGTCGAGGAAGAGTCTAATATCCCAAAACAGTGAGGGAAAGCTTGTGGGTAAGAGAGGAAATTTTGCATCTGGTGTCCTTTAACAAGCAGCTTCCCAGGTCCGTCACCCCGTGAAATCCTGGAATAGAGAAGTGAGTCCCCACTAAGGGCCCCTCCAAGGCCTCTCCTGAAGACACACATTGCAAGTTGGGCAAAGAGGATGAGGGCTGAGAAAGGGCGAGAGAAACACCAGGACGGAGCTCACGGCAGGGCAGATCCCAGCAGACGCGAGTGCTGCTGTCCTGGCTTTGCTAGGTGGTAAAAAATGGGCTGCATTAGGACAAGAGAAATATACGGATCAAAAGACAGCACAGGAAGCGTGGAAATACCCACAGGAGGAGACAGGAAGGGGGACATTCTCAGCACTGGTCTCCCTAAGGCGGCAGGGGAATGGAAATGTGGCTGGATTGGCACCTTTGTGCTCTCCCACTTCCCAGGGTCCATCAGCAACAGGCACACGATGCTCCTGGGTGTGCGTCCAGGTAGTTCTGTCTTGAATAAACTCACATGTTTCTACTGTTCTGCGATTCATCACCCCTGGAAACACACACACAGAGCACGAGGAGGAAGAGCCTCACCAGACGTTACCAAAAGGGACGCTGGGACATCCCCAGGAGGATGCCAAGATCACGGCCACGTTCCCGGCAGGTTCAGAGGGACTAACTTGGTTTAACGGGACAACTACTGGGGTAAGCAGGCATCTCTGTCAGGTCCCCGAGGGGTGCCTGTTCAGGGCTCCCTTAAACAGCATAAGGGGGCAGTTTGTTTCCTTGAAATAAGAGAAAGAGGTTGAGAAGACAATAAAGCAGCAGATAAATCATAAATAGAAATCCTCAAGAGGGAGCTTTTTATAGAAAGGGTCTCCTATAATCAAGCAAAGTGAACCTGCCTTTGCCTCTAACCTCATATATAATGATACGATTTTACACTTTGTGAAAGGTTATGACCAAAGTCCTTCCCATAAACCAAGTCCCATCAGTGGATCAGCACCGAAGGAAGCGCTTTACTGCCCAAGAGATGCAACGTTGCATTACCAGCAAAGCTGAACTTCACCAGAGCAGCAAAGTTCTCTTAACAACTAGCACAAGAAGCACTCGCCAGCTGCAGCATGGAAACCTGTACTGAAATTCAGAGCTAGAATATCAAGGACAAGTAGAAGAAAGCAATTCCACTTCAATATGTGCATGGCTATGTCCAATTAATCACGTTCATCCCTTACAGAAAGGAACTGCCAGGCAAACAAACAAGTTGCAATAAAAACGCACATAGTACTTGAAAATTAGCTCAAGAAGAAAAAAATTATGGTTAATACATGTATTTCTATTGTATTGCTCTAAACCCAGGACATCAGGACTGGCGTGGTTGGGTCTCCTGGGGTTCACCAGGCACAGGAGCACAAATGGGTGGAAAACAGGACTCACGCATTCAGCTGTGGAACTGGGGATGGGTGGCAAAGCAGAGGTGGGGGAAGAGGAGAGTAAAAATATAACATTGCTTTTCCACGGTATTAGACATATATGTACGGAAAACAAGCCCTGCCCAGCTCCCCAAGAGCCTACCTGTTTCATGGCGGTCTCTCCAATCTTGTCGGAGTGCTTACGGATGCTCTCGAGGAAATCCTTGAGGTCTGACATGGACACCTCCTTGATCTCCTCGCGCAGCTTGGGAATGTTGTCCAGCATGACCTTGCAGAAGCGGTAGTGGCTCACCTGGGGCAGGTACGTGTGTTCCAGGTGCTCCAGGGTCTTCAGCGCAGGGTAGTGCCTGCGGAAAGCAAGAGAGGAACATGCAGAACCACCAACAGCTACTTCCCTGTCACCTCCCCTCCAAAGCACACGTTAACAGCAAACAATCCAATACAGTCCACAGGACCCTCTAGGGCAAATTAAGGTAAACTGAGCTCAGACATCTCCATTGGGAAAGGGTATGGCCTTCTTCAATGAACGCCAGAGAGAAGGAATCAAGCATGGATCATCCCGGCTGTGGTCACCCGCCCATGACACTCCGAAGTTGCCAGGGCTGGAGAACAAGTTTGGGTCATAAGAAACATATCCCTGGAAAAGCCCAGCATCCGAATCCCCATGCAAGGCCGCTCTCGCCTAAATTCCCAGCAGGTCCCAGGGAAAGTTGTTTTAAGCAGAGGATGCCCAGCCTGTTGAGAACACGGGAAGTCCAACAGCTTAATCCCATAACCCAGTCACCGTTCACACTGCGGTGAGGTACGACGAAGCTATTTGTGCTAAAACACAATCCCCTCTGGAGGGAAACTTGAAGAGCACACAGAAAGCCAGAACTTAAACCAGAGGAATAAACACACGCTGGGGGTCTGTTGTGTTTTAGGACGTTGTTTGCTGAAGCAGACGCTAAAACGTAGCCTGGGGAACAGCACGTGCTCCATGATGGGGTCCCTGCCCAAAATCAGGGCCAAAAATGCGCAGGGATGAGGAAAGTTCAGCTGCCCTCTTGCTTTGGGGACACAGGGACTGCTCTGACATGGTCCTCCCTGCTCCTGTGCCCTTCTGCTGAGCTCCAGCACTTCCCAGCGCCGTGCATGCCCAAGATGCTCCCATTTCCATAGTGTTTTCTCCTGCAAAACAGGTCCTGTGCCTGGCAAACACCCATGGACAGCACCCAAGTCACGCTGTCTACCCTGGGAGAGCTGGGGGTGCCCAGCCAGAACACGGAGCCCACCACCCCAGCAAGGCCAGGCACTGAAGAGCCTCTTGGCCCCTCGCTGGCCATCGGGAAGTGATGACGAAGTGAGGCCCAGTGCAGACACACAGGCGTTTAACGCTCTGTGCTGCGTGCGGCGAATGAAGCCGGCAAATCAAGGCAAAAAGCGGGGGAAGAAGTAAAAAAGAACAACAGAAGAGGCAAAGGTTCAGATTCTTCTCACATGTAACTTTCAACTTCTGTTTGTTTCAAAATAAACAAATCTGGGGAGCAGGAGAAAGATGCAATTCCCCGAACAGACACTGGAAAAGTCCTCTCCAGACGGGGAATTCCCTCCCAGGCCAGAGCTTTGCCCTGTGCTCCAGCTGCCCATGCCACATGGGGCATCAGCCAAAGCCGCCTTGCTGGAGGAACCCTCAGCTCCTCGTCCCAGGCTCCCGAGGGCTGCGGAGGCAGCGGGGACAGGGTTCAAATGCTCCGCTCCAATTCGTTATGGTCCCGTTTGCAGCATGGCTGGTGCTGTGCTATGTGACGGGGCAGCTGAAACCAGTGTCACAGCCAACCTCGCGACTGCCAAGACAAGAGCTGCAGCTCAGCTCGCTTCCTAATGACAGCTAATGTTACCACCTACCTTCCCAGCAGCCTCTCCTACCACCCCACACAACAGCTCGTGGCCCTTTGGCTTCCATTCTCCCAGAAAACAGAACATTTCACACTACAGCACTCGCAGGGGGAAGTGAGTTAATGCAGCAGTAATGTGCTGACTGGGGAAGCCCATCGGAACAATGTTCGTGGGGAACAAAAAGTGAACATCCACCTCAAAGGAACTTCACACAGAAGGAGATGGGAAGCCGCTGCAGTCACAGTTCTGCTCCGTACCAGAGGTGGCCGAGCCTGCTGTGACGACAGCGGCCAAAGAAAATCACAGAGCTTCACTCCAGAAGGCTGATGCCCAAGTCTGAAGTTTTCGGAAGCTCTTTGTTTAACCAAACCAACACCAAAAGGGGCTGTTCAGCACCTCCAGCGTGAACGGCAGGCTTCAGGGAATTTACCTTTTAGATTTCATCTGCTCTCGCAGCTTGCTGTACATCTCCAGGACTGGAAAGACAAGGAAAACACACAAGCAGTGAGACAGAGGCAGAAAGCAGAGAGATCCGAATGAAGAGAGACAGCTGTACAAACACAGAGCAATTCTGGATCCCTCACCAGGAAGACACAGCGTCAGCTTATCGACCGTGGCCGAGATGTTCCTCTGCTGCAGGCGGCACTGCTTCAGCTCCTCCATCGCTATCATCAGCTTGGGAGAGGAAAAAACACAGGGAGGGCAGTAAGCATGCAGAGCAGGGAGCGCAGGGGCTGCTTGGCACTTGCCGTGAGCTTCCAGACCGCCGATGACGGCAGAGCCTCCCGTGCTACGCGCGGAGCTCGGCGAGCGCTCGAGCGGTGCTTGCAACAGGGCGCACAGGCAGCTCGGCGGTGAGGAACCAAGCAGCACAGACACTCTCTGCCCTAATTTAAAGCAAGCAGCAAAACCAGAGGCATCAAAATACCAGCCTGGCAGCACGTCCTGCAAATTCCAAAAATGATTTCCCCTTCCCATCTTTATTCATCTCTTTTTTTTATTTCCTACTCCCTTTCCCAGCTTCTCTTTTCTAGTTCTTCCAAAAGGCAGGATGTGGTCACTCATTCCCAGGGGAATTCCTACCATCGTAAACATGGATTTTTAACCCTCCTCAATCTTCAACATAAAAATCTGCACATCTGGATGAGGGCAAAGCAAGGATCAGCCATCACGTACAAGAGAAAATTCTTGGGCTTCCTTGTCTGAAAGGGGCTGCTCAGAGCTTTGAGCTTTCCACAGCCACCGCTATCTCTGCAGCACCCATGTGGTTTACACTGTTACCAGCCCAAGTCTGTAAAGTCCTTCTGATAAATCCCAGACTTCCACGTTTGGAGGCAAATCCGCCACTCAAGGTAACACAGTGGAATGTTTTGCTCCCTCCTCATGCAAGAAAAGGAGCAAGGGGAGCGAGGGCAGGATGGATGGAGGCAGCACTTACTTCTTTCCCTTCGTTCTGCAGCTTTCGGTTGGTGTCCGTCACCTGGTTCTGCAGCAAGGGCAAGGAGAAACAGAAAAGGAGAGACATAAACCAGGACAATGATTTTTTTCATGTATAAATATACACATATATATATATATATCACTTTCCACACAATGTTGTCTGGCACAGTGTAAACCCCTTGACAAGCTCATTTAATTGCCACGAGTCTGATGCACTAAAGGACGTCAGTAGCAGCCCTGCAGTCACAGAGGTGCCACGGGCAGATCTTCGTCCCTGTTCCTGCAGCAGCCTCACCAAGCTGCAGCCTGGACAGAGTAAACATTACAGCAGGTGCTCACAGGGACTTGCAGCTTAAAAAGTTATTTTACATCCAGGGGAGAGGCAGGATCCAGGTCTCGAGGAATGAAACTCCTCCTCTCCTCCACAAAGTAAGTTATAATTAGGTTTTAATTCTGTAACACACCAGCAAGAAAGGATGCCTTCACTGTGTGTTTTACCCTAAAATTCAAATATTTCCCTCAGACCGAGGGATGGGCCTCCCATGGGCTCCCTCCTCCTGACTCCCATCACCCTTTATAGAAGCCTCAGGTTTTCCTTGCTAGCCTGCCTGCTCGAAGCTCCCGCTCGGAGCGTCTCCCAAACAAACCAAGGCTCAAAGTGCAACCACCGACCATGTTGAAGCCCTCAGCCCCACTGGACAAGCAAGACCCCAGCAGTGGAGCGTTTCAGGGCTCCAAGCCTCAGGCTGACTCTAAAAACGCAGAGTGTTTTGACAGCGAGCACAGAGACAACCGCGGCAGCAGCTCTCTGCAGCACCCTGGATGCAGCCATGACTTCCAAGGGCAGTTATCCCGAGCTAAGGAATGCCACTGGGCACCTAGGAAACCGCTGCTCTTGTTGGAGCTGGTGGGTCGGGGCTGGTGCATGGAGCAGCCGCAGCACCGGAGCAACGCAGGACGCGCTTCAAGGTGGATCTTCCGGGCGCACCTCAAGAGCAGCTGTGGATTATGTGCATAACGACATATATTTACATCAATATCTACGGGATCGCCTGCGTATACACGGATGCACAGGGAGCAGAGCTGCCTGGCCGCACAAGATCCTCCTCTTTCCCACACCAGACTCGCTGCGTCGGCGTTTGCCACGATGCAAGGGGTGGATTCTTCTCCCGATCTCCGGCTTGGGAGCAGCATCTGCATCGCGTTGCTCCCCCTTCTGCGGGAGCTTCGGCTCTCCTGGCCGCCTGCCGCCTGCAAAAACTGCTCATTTCCTCCACGATGTCTCCAGGTTTTACAAGCAGGAGCACAGCATCTCTTCCAAAGATTATTTTATTTTCTTATATCCCGAAAATCCCACCAGGAAAGAGGAATCCATGTAGGGTAATTTAAAACTGCTCCTAAAATAATGCCAAGGCTGCACTAGTCTTCTATTAAAATTACATATCAATCCCAGCTAAGACCAGAAGTAGGGATATATCCTGCCCCTGCACAGCGAGCGCCTCGGGGGGTGAGAGGTGGTGTTTGCTTTGCTCTTAAGAACCACATCCACTTCCGGAGGGAAAGAAAGCTGATTATTCATATAGTCTCTGCGTAGGCACTGAAGCTTCTAGGGGGAGATTCTATATCCCAAGACAGCCCCACAGCCAGAGGGGCAGACAGACAGTGGCTGAGAGCCAGCGGATGCTCCAGCTATAGGTACAGAGGAGGTGTTGGAGCACCCCTTGTCACGTCATCCCGCTCCCACCTGGAGCGGCCAGGGAGAAGAGCAAAGGGCAGCCGGGAAAATGTTGGGCATGGATACAAAGCCCCAGCCCTACAGGTGTCCCAACTGCTCTCTGCACCCAAGCGCGGGGTGTTCGAGCAGGAGCTGGTTTTCATGGGACCTGTCTGCAGCCAAACGCAGAGAGGTGTAAAACCCACCTCTCCTCTCTGCCTGCTCCCAGCTTTGGAGATCTCAGGACTCTGGGCACGGAGGCAGAAGACCATGGGAAAGGCACACTGCAACTACAAGTGTCTTTCCAAAGAAAAAGCTGTTTTATTTATTGCCCTTCGATAGCTGTAGRTGTGAAGCACTAAACTCGGGTGGGAATAAGACACAAAAAGCAGCACAAACAACTGGAGAGCAGCTCTGTGCAGAAGGATCCACAGACTACAATATATCAAACTGGAAAATGGACAGTGTTGCTGCTAAAAACCACAAGCATCACACTAGGATGTCCAACAACCCTGCTCCTGCTCCTCCACGTCCCTGGTGACTGGTTACCAGCCACAGCTCGGAAACCACACTTAAAAACAAATCCATAAATGTATTTATATATATATATATATATATATATATCCACTAACCTACCACCTGCAAAGACTTCAGAGCAGGAAAAATAAAAGAGAGAGGCCTAGAAAGCGTAACCCTTTTGGATGGGTTGTGGCTACTCGTCCCACAGAGGACAAGGCTGGGAGAAGGGGACAACCACCTCTGAACTGGAGGCAGCTGCCACAGAAAAAAGCAGCTCTCTCTTCTCTGGCCACGAGTGGCAGGAAGAAAGTAGCACAGCTAAAGCTTGGGGAGAAAAAAAAAAAGTGTTTTCAACCAGAATTTCCTAGAGCAAGGACAGTGATACACAGGGGGATTCTGATACCCGCTTGGATAAAAATCCACCGGCGAGAACACGGCTGCAGCAGAGCTTGCCGTGGAGCAGGAGGAGGATGAGCCATTTCCTCGGGTTTGCCAACAGCCCCACGGGCCCAGAACCCGTCCCCCTTCCCCAGGCCGAGTAGTGGCTTCCAAACAAGTCCGACGTGAATCCTCGCTCCAACAGCCCTTAGGAGATGGGATAACGACAGCGGAACCCGGCGGTCACCCCCGTGTCGAGGTGCGGGGGATCTGCAGGATGAGAACAGCCCAACACCGAGCGCCCCAGCAAGGGAGAACGTCGGTGCAGCACGAGGCTTGAGTGCGGCCAAGAGACAGAACGGAGAAAACAAGTAAATAAATAAAAGCAGCAAGATTTTCCTTCAAAACCCCTAAGAAGTTAAGCGAGAAGTCACTTAACAAAACTACACTTTGTTTTTTTTAATAACCTCAAGAATAGATGTGGCTTCAATAAAATATTACGGATTAAAATCACCCAGTGAAGGAGATGCCTTCCTGAAGACCTCCTCCACGTTTCCACTTCACCAGACTCCTTGTCCACGTGCAGATCATCCACCAGCAACCCGCGAAAGCAGCACCAGGTTTGAGTGCAGAAATTCCCTCATTGCGAGCGAGAGCTCCCAGCTCCACACTAGCCCTTAGGACGTTAACGACGACAGAAAGTTTAAACACAAAAAAGGGGTTAACCCTAGAGCTGGGCTCAGGCTTCAGCTGGGTCTGGGGCCACCTCAGTGACGGTCCTCCTCTCCACACCATAGCGCAGTGTGGCGTGGGGCCGGGTGAGCCCAGTCCCCACGCAGCACGTGCATGGGCAAAGCAAAGAAGCTGCTGTTTCGGCAAGCGGGGCGTCACAGAGAACACCCCAGAGCTCGAAGCTCCAGCCCGAAGAGGCGGCGCGCTAGGGCCGCGTTACAAGCGCAGCTACTTCATCCCTGCTCGCACGTACGTTCAAAGAGCGGCGCCGTGCAGAAAAGGGCCCAGATCAAATGCGGAATGAATAGCTGGAACAAAACCCACACTCATCACTGGACCCACGGATGATTCTCCCGGGAAACGCTCACAAAGAGGACTCAATATTTCCCAAATAAGCTTCTGTGTATATTTTTCCCATGTGCCGTTTTATAGATCGCATAGTAATGGAAATCAAGAGAGATCCTGAGGGTACAGAGATGGACTTCACAGTGCGCCACCAACAAAGTGGCTGTTTGTAGAATGGGAAACAGCACCAAGCCCTTGCAAACAAACAATGTGGAGCTCTTGGCTAGAAACAATAGCTCAGAGAAAACAAAAAAGAGAGAGAAGAGAAAAAAAGGGGCTCCTTTCATGGTACTTCCAATGGCCTCGTCTTGCAGTCGGCCGCTGGATGAATCCTCTCCATGGCCAAAGTCAGGGCAAGGCAGATTCTTCTGAGGGCAGCAAGGCCTGGCAAGGCCAGGGTCTGCTCGAGAGTGCTGGAGTTAACTCGGGAAAGCAACAGGCAGCACCACTAACCTGCAGCTCTTCACTCCCCTCCAGAAAACCGGCTCTTCTGAGGCTTTTCGCCCTGTCTGTGACTTAGTTCCCTCCCATTGTCACTGTCTGGGCACCACACGACCCATGCCCACGTGCCAAGTGCTTGGGCTTTGCTGCTGTTGGGTGTGGGTGGTATTTTCTTCTTATAACCAAGGTCACAACGTGCAGGTGTAGCTTCCAGAGAACCCTGTTCCGCTGGGAAAATCTGCCCTTCCTCTGCTCCAGCTGCTGCAGGAAAACGAGGACGGTCTCCAGGCTCTGATACTCACAGGTTAGGTCACTGCTGTGCTTTCAAATATGCCCCAAGCTGAGCAGTATACAGCTTTTAAGGCACAGTACTCACCCTTAAACTGCAGGGCCACCCAGCCCCTACACACCAGAAAACCTGCAGCCTCCAGCCCTGCCTCCTTGGGATGCTGACTGCTCTCCTTCCCACTGCTTATCTACATTCCAATCCTATAAATGGCTTTTCCTCCATCCTGCTAAGCATAACCATCTTCTAGAGAAACAGCAAAACTTCCTTTCTCCAGCCCTTCCGCACAGACTTAAAGGCTGCCTGGAAAGCCCATCCCTCGCTGCAGTCCTTGCCCTCTGGCTGAGGCAACCAAAGCAGAGGCTGCTGCTCAAGGAAACGAGCTGTGCCTTTGCTTACCAAAGCTGCCAGTGCTTCCAGACTTGCAATTCCAAGCATCCCCATCTCCATACTTAGCAATTCCAAGCATCCCGATTTACTCTGAACCACTGTTCCCTCTTGCTCTGAACGCTCAAATGCTCTGAAGCTCCTTTGCTCTTTAAATACTGGTGTTTGGTCGGCCAACATCGGCAGGTACCCCGTGATCATGGTCAGATGYGTTTCCTGTGTGACCCAGGCAGCATTCCCGTTACAGGGAGCATCGCACYCGGAATGGGCACGGGCACTTCTGGAGCAACACACACCCTCCCGACTACACAGCATATTTTGGCTTAGGAAAGCAGCATAAGGTACCCCAGGAARAGCACGTCTCCTAATGCAGAACAGGTCTGGCCTTGGTCTCTCTCGTGCTTCTAACATACCACAGCATTCCAGTTCATCAAAATTATTGTTAAACTTCAAATGAGTAACCTATTACTCTGGGAAGGGAGTAGGTTTTTTTGCTGCTGCTTTGTTTTAAGAGGGAAGGGCYCTGGCCAGAAGGAGACATTCACTTGGTTTCTCTTACCTTCAGTTTTTGCGCTTCGCCCCTAACCTTCAACAGCTCCGTGATGGAATCCACAAAGCCCTGGTAATGGAAGTTGCACATCTTCTCAATCTCCCGATCGTGGTTTCTGATCCGCGCTTCCAACTTTTCCATGAATCGACCGTGTTCCTCTCCATCATAGACAGACCTGGAAGAAGCAGCCAGTGTGGGTCAGAATTCCAGTATCTGTTAGTGCCATTGCTTACAAGAAACACCCAGAATCTGAGATTTAAAACAAACAAAACAAAAAATCTGCCACAAAAGGTGAGTGCTTTTCACTTGCATATAACCAGGCCCCAGACCCAGCTTGGCAAGTCCTTCGGTTCCAGCCTTCCCTCTTTTTTTTTTTTTTGCACCTGCTGAACGCCAGCTCTGCATCCCCTTAGAGGTCCCACCACAGCTGGACCACAGCAGAACCATCTCCATACTCTGTGTTTGGCTTCTGGACGTGTCACGTTGCTGTCTGCTGTCACACAGGGCACCTCTCGGGCACAACCTGCCAGGGGTCCTTCAGGTTTCAAGGGGCCTTCTGCAGAAGGAACCTCTAGAGCCACCAACTATAGGTGAAAGATGGGAAGATGATAGACYCATAACGAGCTACAGGAGTCCAAAACCAATCACTATTTGTGGTGGTGGCAAGGGATGCCCCTCAGGAGGAGTCAGGGCTGGAGGAATCCTACTAGACACCTTAGGTCTTCCTGCCCAAAGCACCCATATGACATGACCTTCTAGTGCAACCTGTGCCCATGAGCCACTTTGGAGACCTCCACCTTCTGAGGCCACCAAGGTCTCCAGAGTCACCCAGGAAGTGTTGAGACAGGACTGAGAGCTGAAGGGAAAAAAAAAAAAATGAGCTATTTCAGCAAAAATGGACAGAAAAGATGCCAGAGCCTTCAAGTCTCTTCAAAACTCAGTGCAAAATAAGCCAGTGCTACACGACCCAGTTCAACAGAACACGGCGGTGGCTCTGGAGGTCCCAACAGCGCCTTCTCCAGCACCAAGCAGCGTCTGCCCTCGGGCTGCAGGCCGAAGAGGCTACAAACGTCCTCAAACCCTCGGACCGTGACCACGGGGCGATGCAGGGGGGTTCCTCCGGCGCGAGAGGCGCCCGCAGAACGCACGACCACCAAAGCAAGGTCCCGAGTGCCACCTAGCGATGCCCGGCCCGCCTGCAGCGCCCCGGCTCGGGCCACCCAGCCCCGACCCGAGCAGGCTGCAGCGGCCCGGCGATCATTCGGGCTCAAGTTGGAAGGGAAAAATGCAAACCGTAATTGCGGGCGCCACACAAGCGCGCGGGCAAGGAAAGGAAAAACGCTGTTTGCATTTACAGTGGCGTCCAGCAGCCAAACAAATCTCRATGACTGACACGCTGGAGGCCAAATTCCCCTTGCAGATGGCTTGACACAGAGTCCCCATGCTTTTTATGAGCCTGACTCTGTGTTAAAAAGGAGGAGCAGGAAAACCCCAGCAGCAAGACGTGAGCGCCAAGCTCCCTTATCGGAGGCACGTTCCCCGGCTTCGACGTYGGGGCTCAGCTGAGCAGGGTGCAGGGACTATCACCCACCAAGGGCCTTCCCCAGATCTGCTCCAGGTCCGGGCTGCAGGAAGATCCACCTGGGAAGAGGGCAAAAGTCCAGGGGGCAAACAAACCTCTTCCACTTGCTCCTCCTCTCCAGCGCTCCCACGGTCGGGGCAATTGGCTTCACACTTCCCAGCTACCAAACCTGGGGCAAACTCAGTACCTTGCTCTGGAGATGGGGGATTTTCTCCAGTGTCTTATCCCAGCACCTCTCCCAGCCACCTCTGGATCCTCAGCCCTGTGCTGCTACCCATGTACTGACTGGGCATCTATAAGATGCTCTGTGAGCTACCAAAAAACACCTCTCCAAAGAGCAATCTGATCTGTTTGTTCCATTAATAATGACAACAAAGCATCAATCAAGCCAGGAAAACCAAAATGAAAAATAGCCTTGGGCTTCTTGGTTTTTGGGTGCAAATCCAAGGCATTGGGAGAATCACTTGCTATAGCAATCATGAGGCTGCCATTTTTCTCCAATATTAAAAAAAACCACAGTTGTTAGGAGCCATAGCAGTGGCCCAGCCTGCATGCATGGCCCTGGTGACTCTGGAGAAGGGGACAATTTCTCTGACTGGTAACTCTGTGCTCGCTAACAGATCTCCCTGGCTTTCATTTTGAAATGGTTTTGTTCAGCGAGTGTATTTAAAATAATAATAATAAAAMAATAAAAGCCCGTTTCGAAGTGTYCTTGGATCCTATCGCCGAGTTTCACAATTTCAGCATTCATTAAGAATCCAGTTTGGTTCTTCAAAGGTCAAGTGGGAAAAAAAGAAATGAAAAAACAGAGAAAAAGAGAAGAGAAGGCTCCTTTCCAGGAAYGGGTGCCTCTGCAGCAGCTCCACTCCGTGGCTCCGCTCCCCGTGCAGAATCCCAGCCCTCATATCAGAACAAGCAGAGGCTCGGCTGCCCTTCCCGCTTCCCAAGTAGGATCCCGTTTGCATTCCCAAGCGGGCGGGTGCTGCCGCCCGCAGGTGCCCGGGCGCTCCGGAGGAGCCTCGGCCATCCCGGAGCTCCGGAGCAGGAGCCGCCGCCGCGAGGACGAGCACGAGGACACGCAGGGAGCTCCCCGGGGAGCAAATGAAAGGGCGGCCGAACAATGCGCGGGGACACGGCGGGGACACCAGCGGCCGCCTGTGTTTCCAATTAACAAGTGGAACAAATTCCTGCGTCCGCGGCGGACTTCGATCCCCCTCCGCCTCCAACGCCRCTTTCAAACTTCTGTAGTGGTTTTAGTCCCCCAGAAACATTTTCTTCTCATTAGGCTACATAAAAGCATTAGCAGATTGTTTAATCTTCTTCGAACTTTCGTAATAAACAAATTAACTACTGAGCAAAGCAAAAAGGGGGGAAAAATATGAAACTGCAGGAGTGGTGCAAGAGCTCCCCAGGACGGGGTCAGGGCGAGTTTGCGAGGCCGGTACCTGGCTCTAACGCAGCGTCACAAGACAATAACTAGGTTGCAATCAGAAGAAGCAGTAAGCTTTTCTCCCCCTTTTTTGATCAGAAGCATCTCACACGTTACAGCTCGGGGCATTCCCACCTAYGCTTTCCCATTTGGATCGCCCGACCTTGCACAGACCAGGCTGCCCCCAGGTGTGTTTTCAGCCRACAACAAATCTCCCCAACCATTAAAACTCAGCCAATTACGAGCAACAMCCGCTACCAGCAGGCTCTTGAGCAGAGCATAGTACAAAACCACCCCAGAAAGGCACTGCTGCTTTTACAGGGTGATTTGGGGGCAGGATAACGCTGGTTTCATAGAGGGGAAGCTGTAAATGGAAACACCTTGACCTTCCGCCACTGCCCAACCCAGGTGTCCTTCAAAGCACTTAAGGGAAAAACAGCGTACAGAAAGTTACCCCAGACCACATGCATACGCTCCGCGAGGAAAACCGCCCGGGAACAACGGAGCGGAGCTGCTGGGCTCCACCAGAAGGGGCTTTTCAACAGCGGTTCCACATGAATTTGTCCCGGGCCTGGTTTTCCTCAGCGGTTTTACTAACAAATTGGAAAATACAACGCGAGCTGTACTCAAAAACACGCTAAGCCCCAGCCRAGAGGAGGCTCGAGCCTCCCGCGCCGCCGCGGCCCAGGCCGAGGCCGAGGCCTCGGGACCCGAAGGCAACGGGGTCAGGGGAGGACGGAGGAGAAAGCGGCATAAAACTGGGTGGGTTCGATGGCAAAACGCAGGTCCGAGGAGGATCATGCCCTAGAACGGGAGAGCACGCGGGTGGTGGGAGGGAGGAGAAGGGAAGATGCAGTTCTTGCCCAGCCCCAGTATTTTGGGGCAGCTCATCCCCTTTTTAAAGTCTCCCATGCTGCCTTCCCCACCTAGTGCGAAAGGGGCCTTCAGGTTGGCACCGCACGGACAACACCAAGCTGACATCTGCAGACCGTTTGGGAGAAAAGCCCTTTCTGGAGGTCACCGTTTACCCAGGGAGGAGGGGAAACGACGACATGGCAGTGAGAAAGCAAGGTGCCCTCGCAGGGCAGCCACAATTCCCATCGCCGATAACAGAGTGCYGTTTGCATGACCTCTGGAGAGCGAATACTGCGGCCATCGCTCCTAGGAAGGCAGATTAGATCAGCAGAGCACAATTTGGATGTCTATACAGCTGTGCTATTGCCAACCAAAGCCTTCCCGCGCCAGCGCAGCTCCGTTTGCCATCTCACACGTCGATCAAACACGGGGAGGATCTTTCGTTCCGGGCGCATTCCCAGCTCGGCGCTTCGGACCCTCCTCTCTGCTGGGAAGCAATATTGCCAGAGCAGCCACCTCTGGGACGGGCACGGCGCTGCGCTACAAAACCACACCAAACACCCTAGAAAAATACAACAAATCGAGGGCGCAGGGGGACGGATCATCCCCGTTTCTGGCAGTCGGCAGATTTTGCCTTTGCCAGGGGAACAGCTCAGTGCCAGGTCCCACTTCGGGCCCATTCCCRGCTCCCACCTCCCCATAGACCTTCTCCCGAAGCAGGGCAGGCTGCTCTGAAAAGCCTGGAAGTTCTTCACAGTTYGATCAAACTCCTCAAGCCAGATTAGGAGCAATCCCACAAGCAGGCCCAGGAGGAGGGCTTGGAAAACAGCGGCTTCCTGGCAGCCCCAGCCCCTCTGCYGACCCAGCTTCTCCCATCAAGGAGGTCAGAGCCTCTCACTCACAGCCGCCTCACTGCCTTCTATAACTCACTTGCAAGTGCCCCATCAGACTGGGATTCCGCCCCCAGGTCCCRGACACAGAGGCCTTTGGGATACCCGCGCAGAACGTGTTGACACGACTGGGACCTGYAGGAGATGGGTGGTTTTCGGGAGGCAGGTCAGAGCAGACACCTCATCAGCCCAGAGAGCAGCAGATGCCTCTGCCTGTAGAGCTGCCCCGCTCCCTGCGGACGCTGCCTCCCTCCAAGGGGCTTCCTTGAGTTTGGGGGGACTCGCGCTGCAGCGCCAAGCGCACAGATGCCGCGAGAGCAGCACGCACAGAGGACCTGCCAAGGGACATGGAAAGCTGCCTTCTCCAGAACGGTAACGCTGCGGAAGGAAGAACAGGTTTAACTAACATCACTGCTATTTTTGTAGCTCTCTACTTAGGTGAATAGTCCACCACATGCTCAGAACAGTGCAGTCGAAATAAGACCGACTAGTGGTACACAGGAGACTCGAAGTGACCATGAAGCTCTACCTAAGCTCTGCAGAAGCTTTATCTGGGAGGTATTTTACAGACTGGGTCTCAGTTAAGGAGTTACAATTTGTTTAGGACAAGAGAAGATGTCAGGACCAGCCACAAGAGCTGCCCCAAAACCCAGGACTGTGGCCTGGACAGCTGCATCAGTGACAGGATCTACAAGAAGACAACAGAGCGACCAAGAGACCTGCCCAAAGAGCTGCAACCCGCCCCAAACCTCTCCTGTGCCAGCCGTGCAGGGTCAAGGGCTTGGACTCCAAGGCTGCATTCCAGGATAATGACCCCCTGCTCATCCTCCTTTTCCAAGCCCTGCTCGCTTCCCAACTCCCAGGCAGGAATGTGGAGCCCCCTGCTTCCCAAGCAAGCCTTCTCCGAGAGCTCTTCTGGAGCACGGGGGACAGGAACAGCAACACCTTCAGGGAGCAGAGCTGCAAGGAAAGCCATCGGGTGGGGTTATTTGATCAGCAGGGGTCCACACTCACATTTCCCTGAAAATGTCCCTTTTCCGTTCTTTGGCGGGCACAAGTAATGGGCTTAAATTGCCCTGGAGAACCATGTTAAAAAATTAGAGCATTTTCTGACTGTAGGAGCAACAAAAAACCAAATCAGATCACCCAGGCCTGTCGTGGAATCTCTTAGCTGGACACTTCTAGGGACAGGTTGGATAAACACCCAGTAGGAGAAGCTCAGGCTTATTTGCTCCCACAGAGACCAAATTCCTCCCCTGGCAGGGAGAGGATGAAGTGGTAACTTCAAGAGCCCTGGAAGCCCCATTTTCTGCAATTCTGATCTAAAGAAGTTTAGAAACCACTCGATCTCAACTACCACTGCACTAAAAAACACAAGAAACGGTACACGTGGCTCTGCACACTGAACCCAACAGGTTTCACATGGGTTCCAGAGAACCCAACTCGCCTTTCACTCGCAGCACTGGGAAACCTCCCATTCCTGCATTTGTGCAGGACGGTGTCCTCAGTTACTAAATGCTCTAAATCATTCTGCAGTACTTAGGACAAAGCAGCACTTTAGACTATACGTTACTGGAAAACCGGAGCCACCACGAAGCCACAGCCATCTCTGGGATGGAATATAGGGCTGGTTCTGGGCCAGACCCGATTCTGAAGGAAACAAACAATAATTACCCTAATTGAAACGCTAATGGAACAACTCGGTTAGAAGAGGCCTCTTGCAGAGCGCGTTTCAGATGACAAAAGCCCGTGAGAGGCAGAACTTGAACAAACAGCCCCAAGAAGAGCCCGGACATGGAAGGGGAGCCCAAAGGGCAGAGTTGGCACACGTGGGGCACACGCGGGGCCCCGGGCACGAGCAGAGCATTGGGGCCGCCCACACACCCCATGAGCACGACAGGCCCGGCACCCCCGCGAGCCCACGCGCTGCCCCAGCACGTTCCCCTGGCCAGGACAGTTGATTCGCACCATGTGTCGGATAGGAATGCGAGCGAGAACCAACCGAGAGAGATCCCATCCCGCCCAAGCTGGTTAGCATTAAGGCAGGGATGAATCATCTTTACAAGGCTTGTAAGCAACACGCATTTATTTTAATTATTTTTTTTTTCCTTTTAATGGGAAGAAATCTAACGGTACACCCTGGTCACACTTACTTCGCAGGAAGTTTCGGAACGCTCATCCCAGATGTAAACTATTGTTAGGAAAAGTGTCGAAATCAGGGGGCAGGCACCAAGCCACAAGAATGGGCGGATGTGGCTTTAAAGGCACCGCAAATGTTCCGACGTGCCCTCCGGGGTGTCCCTGCATGTTTCATCCTCCCCCTGCGGCCGCCCTCGCAAGCGGGGGACACATTTGGCCTAATGGCTGCACATCACATGGGCTCTTGATGCGGAGACACACAAAGCTCCACGGAGGCAGCTGCTCCCCAGCCCCACCATTCCCATCTCCTCTTTGGTGATTCACCAGCTTTCAAAGGGGGAGAAACAAATTAGCTATATTCCCCAGAACTTAACAGCCCCAAAGCATTGCAACCTTGAGCCAGACAAGCCCAAAGCAGGGGGGAGGCATCCCAGTTTTGCTTCTTTCCGAAGCTGGCGGTAGGGACCAACAGGGAAGTGGTGGAATCGCCCTCCCCGCTGAGCATCGCCCAAGCTGGCTGCTCGGCAGGGCAGCGTGCATCAACCAGACCCGTCACCTTGCCCGACACGGGGCTAAGAGAGGGAAACTTTGCAGCCTGTAGCGCACAGACACGCTGTGCTGGACATGTTCAAATAGGCCTTGCAGCACAAGGGTACGCGGAGGTGTCTCCTTGTCCAGCCAACCCAAACGGGAGCAGAGGCGGCACCACTGCCCAAATACTGGGCAACACCATGAAGAAAAGCTCGTGTAGCCACGCACCCCAGGGGCTGATCTGGGCAGTGATGCAATTAACATCTTCATTAACAAGCCAGGTGAGGAGACAGAGCATCACGGTTGTGGCTGAAGGAGCAGAGGGCTGTGGGATCACGCCGGGCTGGAGAAACGAGCAAGCGGGAACGTCCCCAACAGGAACATCCTCAAGTCCCACAAAGGCGAGTCCCGTGCCTGGAGAGGACCAAGCTGCCAGCGCAGGCTGGGGCCCGAGCAGCCCTGCAGGAAAGCCCCGGGAGCCCTGGTGGACACGGCTGCACACGGGCCAGCGCCGTGTCCCCGCGGGAACGGTGCCCGGGAGCATCCTGCACTGCGCTGGGCACTGCCAGCGGGTCCAGGTCCTTCCCCTCTGCTCGGCACGGGGGAGGCTGCATCCCGGGTGCTGGCCCAGGTCTGGGGTGCATCCAGCAAGGCCCACAGAGCTGGGTAAGGGACTGGAGGGTCTGGTGCACCAGGAGACACCGAGAGCCAGGGCAGCTCAGCATTGGGAAGGGGAGGCTCTGGGGAACTATCGGAGTGTAAAAACACCCGATCTAGGGGCACTAAGGGAGACAGGGCCAGGTTCTTCTCAGCGGCGTCCAGTGACGGGACAAGAAGCAACCACCACAGCCCCAAATCCCTCAATCCTAACCCAGGAAATTCCTCAAGCAGAGGAAAAAGAGCATGGAAGAGTCTCCATCCCTGCAGATGGAGGCAGCAATACGACGAGACAACCCGACCCCAGGCCAGGGCTGTGGGCCAGGGGATGTGCAGAGGACCCTGCCGACCACAGCGATCCACTCAGCACTTCCACCACGGGAGCCCAGGCACTGGGGCCAGGGTTTTCCCTTCCTTTCTCGCCCTCTCCATCTCCAAAACAGCAACAAAAACCACCCTACGCTTCAGCATTGAAAGGGATCCAGCAAACTGTAAAACTGGTGATGAAACTGATCCCTGTTTAAGATTCTTCAAACATTCTTATCCAAGTAGAAACATTGCCAAGGAGAAATAAAGCTGTTAGAGTAAATATTACTTCTGAGTATTTACTTTTAAATAAAAACATTTCCAACCAGTCTGGTATTTTAACAGCTCTATCTGCACAAATTCTTTAACAAATAATGTGATGTGTAAGAGACATGAAGGAAGAGTTACCTGCAGAGGCCCAGATAAACCACGGGCACAGGCAGCGGCAGGCGATCCGAGCAGCCTCCCTGCAAGCACATCCCAATCCGTCATCACCGCGGCTAATGAGCTCGAGAGCCACCAGAAGGGAAGACTAATTAGTTCTGGTAATTCCCCTTCACTGGGAGCACATTTGTCACCCCCTCAGTAAGAGCAGCAGCCCTGCAGCCTGCAATACCTGCGGAAGACATCAGTGCCCAACGCAGAGCCTGCTTCTGGGCTTCGTTTTCATGCAAACACTCTTTAAAAGCAGCTAGCAATCCAGGGGCCCTAGCAGCACCCTCCCCACGCCGCACACCTCAGAACACAGCCCTGCTCCCAAGGCAGTTTTAGATCTTCCGCTTCTTCCCATATGGAGGAGATCCCCAGAACTCCAGCACTAACATGGGCCCTGATTCCATCTTTGCTTAAAGTAGAGCTCAAGCAATTCCACTCCCGCCTGAGTCAACATCTTGTTCCTCGCAAACTCCTCTCCTACGGTACCTGGATTCTGGATGGAGGGTTGGGCTATAGAAGGGTGACAAAGGTGTCATTGGAGTCTTCAGGCCCTCCAAAGCCACCTCCAGTGGTGGTGACCATCTTCCTCACACCTTTGAGACCATCATGCACCCTCACACACGTAACCATGGCCCTTCACAGCGAGTTGTTATTGCTCTTCAGCTGGGGAAGACCCAATCCTAACGATTTCAAACCTCGGAAGGAGCAACGAGCTGTGGTTGGGATCATCCTGGCACATAGGATGATCGCTCCTTGCTGCTTCAACCGGGACAGACGAGTGCAACAGACTTCCCAGGATATCCATGTACTGGGAAGCCACTTCACATCCCAGCCCTGATAAGCTGCTCAGCAACAAAAAACTTAATATCAATACTGAAAGTGTGTCTTACCTTCGAGGTTTCCTAACACACTTGGCTTTTAACTACATAATTATAGAGGCTGTGCGATTCTAACCCAAGGAGAGTTGTGCAGAGCTGTGTAACGGGCCCTGTCTGGTTACAGACCTGGGTGGGAAGGAGTCAGGCAAGTCCTTTCAACCCAGGAGAGCAGGATTGGGCTGGGAACCAGGAAGAACAGACCTCTCGACACCAAAGCCAGGCAGGCAAAGACAGACATGGGTGCCCCACAGCTTCCCCAGACAGAGCCAGAAGGGAGCCCAAGCAACGTTTCGCTCCTGAGGCTTTCAGGCCGTGCGTCTTACCAGTGCTGGGTGACAGGGAGAGACTCCGAGTGCAGGAAAGCCAGCCCAGCCCGAGGTGCCCAAGACACTCCCACAGACCCGAGCATCCCATGGACCTGAGCATCCCACGGACCCAGCACGTAGGCGATTTTTTTGAACTATTTCCTGCTAAATCACCCTTCAGCTCTACTTTTAAGCCTAACATAGCATTAGGCTTGTTATTTGAATAGCAAATACCCCAGGAAACACAGTAAGCCTTGACAAAGCAGCAGACACACACGCAAGGTTCAGTACTTGCTCCCCTCCCAACCATCCCATTGCTCCCAGTTATCCCTCGCTCCCCAGAGCAGCCTCCAAGCAGCTTCTGGGCAGGAGGGAGGGAGCTGCCAAGCAGAGCCAGGTTGTCCTGGTGCTACTTCCTAAGAAACGGGGCCGTGCTAATGAGCACAAGCTGTGCACGCAGATTTGCTAATTGAAACCCTTTGCGGCTGCCATCTGGGCAGGTAGAGGTGCCAGCCCCACTGCCAGGCCTGGCCTCTTGCCAAAAGCCACTGGGGACCCCAGGGACACCCCAGGGCACGAGACGACCTGGGCACCTGGGTGGTGCCAGAGGTTTCATCCTTTGCTATTCCCCTGCTTGCAGGAAAAATGGGGAAAACCAGAGAATTTGCACATAAAAAGGGAGCAAGATAGAAAGGCAGGGACTGGAACGAGCTATCTGGGATTCAGAGGCACCCATGGCCTAATGGTACATCTCCATCCTGCTCAATCTCTGCAAATAACTGGAAAAAAATCAAGTTTATCAACAAGCGAGCTGCAAAGAGCTAACAAGCAGCAAGAGCAGCAATCCTGCATAGCTGCCAGAGAAGGGAGCTCGTGCTCACACATTACACAAGCTGCCTCCACCGGCTCACCGAGAAATGACGTTTGCTCCAGTCACACCGAGACGCAAAGGAAGCGCTCACTTAGGCTGCAGACCTGGCTAAGCACAACACGTTTCATCCCCCAAAGCCCCCAGCGAGTGGGACTGAAGGGTCCAAAGCCCTACATGGCTAAAGCATCACTTGAGTCCCACACAGACCAGTCTAGGGGTGCCCTTGTCCGTCTCCACACCAGGGAAAGCGGTGCCCAGCAGCCACAGAGGTGACGCCACGTGGGCTCGTGGATGCCCCAGGTCTCGAGGCGTCAGGATGCAACGTGGCAGGACCCAGATCAGAAGGGAAAAGGAGAAAAAAATGAAACAAAACCTCTCGGATTTGCCCGCTGTGGGCAGAGAGCTGCAGCGCGAGGGGTTTCTGGTGTCCTTTGGATGCCCTTTCAGAGGGCCAAAGCAGCAGAGCACCAAGATGCACTTCTATCCCAGGCAAACCTGACGTCTCCCAACTGAACACATCCCATGTGCTGAACAGGGCACCCGCCTGCAAAATGGAGAGAGGGGAAGGAGATTTCCTTGCCAGTGTAAGAAACTGAGGTAAAAACCGTCCACCCAGCAGCGTGTCCTCTCTACCCATTCCTGGAAACACAAAAATGTGCCTTTCAGGAACAGAAGCCAAGCACTTCAGCGACCTAAATTAAGGGGTTTATATCCAGTCCAGGTTTGAAATAACACATTTGCAAGCTAAAGTACATCAGTATTACTGGAAAAATGCACTTCTACCTACAAAAAACGCTGGGATCTGAGGGCATCTGAGGTTATCCAAGGAGGTTTTGATTACTCTGGATGCTGGAGCCAGAGCATGTGGGGCCGACCTGCTCTGCACAGGCTCCAGAGGGCAGCACAGGAGAAGGTTCCTCTTGGCAGGCCGGGAAAACCACCCAGCCTTTTTATTTCTTTTTTTCCCCATTTCTCATTTTACACCCACCCAAAGAGCAGAGTCGCTTGCATGGTTAAGGATTAAGGAGGGCAGGGAGAGAAACCAAACTCATTTTTCAGAGCATCCAGTTTTTGCTGACCACCTCCTGGCAAAAGACGGTGCTCAGGACACCGGCGAACCTGGAGTTTGGCCTGGGAATGATGTATTTTTAGGTCGTGCTTTGCAATCAGCCCAGTTGGAGCCCTGCACTGCAGAGGATGATGCAGGGAGACAGCCTGGCCCCACTCGGATCCGAGCATCAGTGTCACCCACCAAGGCACTTCCAAGGCACCTTTGTGGCTATCGGGTTTCCTTCTTGCAATTGATTAAATAACAGCCCGAAACATCAACCCCACTTATTAAGTAACACCCTGCAGCAGGAGCAGCATCTGTGTGTCCACTGCAGCTAATCCAGCTCATTAGGGTAATGAGGAATAGCAGGGAACCCTCCCCAATTCCCAACGTGGGCCAATCGCTCCTCCAACCACCGCACACTGTGCTGTGCACCAAGCAACTCAAAGCCCAGGACTGCAGGACACAAGGGGTTTTCTTGATTAGAAGCTGCAAGCCTGAGCTGAACTGCTGGTAAATACAGTCTGCAAAGTTCCTCTTTGCCCTTCACTCATCCATTGCACTAAGCGGAATGATGCGGGATTTAGCAAGGGAAAAGGTCACTAAGAGTAATTAAAAAATTCTCTGTTCCCTGCAGTGATTTTGTATATCAAGGTATTTTCATGGGGTGGGAGAAAGGAGAATGTGGCTTTTTAAGCAACAAAAAATACATATATACACACACACAGATTTAACCTGGTTAAATGCAACCAGGTGACCTCCCCTCCCTCGGCTGAGCCATCCCTGGCCAAGCTCCATCCCCTGGAGCAAAGTAGAGCTTCCCAACTTGCTGCCTGCAGCCTCCACGACTCCTCCTCATCCTCTCCAGCAGCAGCAACGCGCGGGTGCTGCCGCTTGATGGCACCAAAGCAAACCCGAAGTTTCCCTGCAACTGGGCAGGAGCTCGAAACAAGTCAAAACCGCAGTGGGCGCAACCCCCCTGAGCCACACTATGGCTCCATACTCGTAACCACAGCTAATACACTGCGTAAGAACACACGGAAAGTTTCGCCTGCATCCCAGTTAACAGCAGGAAACATCCCAACATTYGCTCGGATGATGTCCGTAGCAGGGAACTTTGGGAGCCACATCCACATTGGTCACTGCTCTCCTCAAAGCACCTCTTCACCCGGAGCAGTTGCTACCCCGAATAAGCAACAGAGGGGAAAAAAGTAGGTCTGATGCTGCCTTAAAAGCCCATCATGTTTCAGAAGCCACCTGGGAAGCTCCATGCTTGGCTGAGAAACAAGTATTTACCAGTGGCTAAATGCACTTCAAAAATACAAGTTTTCCGAAGTACACGTGCAGATTTGCCCCCAAAATCCCACCGGCTGCTCCTAGACTAGACTCTTCTTTATTATAGCTGTGTGACATCTTCATTAAAAGTCTATGCTGAAAGCTAAAACCTAAACAAAAACAAACACAAAAAAAAAAAAAAAACCACACACACACAAACAAAGCAAGTTTGTTCTGCACACCAGAGAGCAATGCCAGTGCCATCCATCAGCCAGGACGGCCAGAAAAACACAAGGATCTTGAGCAAAAAAAGGGGAAAAAAATCCAAGAAACCATATGGAGCAATGAGCTTTACCACAATGTAGTCTGCTTTGTAGCCTGCTTCTCAGCAAGTGTATTAAGGCTTTGCTTTAATACCCCGTGTTGGCCCAGGACAGGGAATATAGGACGCTTTTCTTGCGCGCTGACAGTTTCAGGAGCCAGASCTACGGAAGAAGCGTCAGGAATAACTCAATGCACTTGCCCAGTTTATGAGACGTGTCTTGGAGAACACAATYCTCTATGTAGAGAGGGCATTGAAAAAGCACCACCAATTCACAGTCCTCAACTATTAATACAGGCACAGCGCATGTCATTGTAATGGGTTAATTAAAAGACACTTAATGAGAAATGCAACAGCGTTAAGAGGATAAGGAGGTAGGAAAATGTTTTCCGGTGTTGACTAGAAACAGGAACGCAGCAAGGCCTGAAAGCAAGCGGCCAACACGGGCACAGGGAAGGCAGCCCACGCAGCAAGGGTTGTCCCAGGCTTYGGAAGCATTAGCTAATTCCTCGGCAGAATTTGTCCTGAGAAAGGCAAGAAAGCAGGGAAATTCAGGCAGTGCAAGGAGCAAAAGCCCCCTTGGATACTGAGCAGCCGTCCTGAACCTCACCAGCACAAAAAAAGCACCTCTGGCATCCTGTAAAGGCAGGAAAATCAAACTGCCAGTTGCACAGCAAAAGATAAGGAGCTTCCTGGGTCTGTAGCATCATTAAGCAGTAAAATACCAGCAATTGAGCAACTTTCAGACTAAACTGGCGGAGCAAARCCCTCCCGAATACCGTTCCTTGTCRAAGAGATAAAACTGAGGTCGCCAACGTGCCAAAGCCGTGTTTGAAGTTAACAACAGGAGAAAACTCTACAATAACAAAGGGGAGTCGTGTGTGCAAGGGGCAGAGCAGCGACGCGCGGGGCAGCGGCTGCTCCCGGCGCTCGGGCTCCGTGCGGCTCCGGACGCAGCCGGGCCCGGCGCAGGAAGCACAGGGCGCTGCCGCCAGCCGATAGCGCCGCAGGAATTCTAAGGAGGCAACGTGTCATTTCTCAGGCCCGCGGCCAACTCGCTTCAAAGGAGCTCAGTGTCCCTGGGGGAGAAGGGAAAAAAAGCAGGACCAAAACCCGAAAAGCACACGTAGGACGTAGGGCAGCGAGGCCCGGAGCTCATACAGCTTGAGGGGTCCTGCCCAAATACATCCTTAGCGGGACTTAAACCAGTCTTTAAGGCAACGTGGTGCTGCAGGGGGATGCYCCCTCCTAAGAAGGGGTGTTTTCAGACCAGCTCTTTCCCACAGGAATTCAGCAGARCCTGGGAACAGTTTGCCAAACTATGCCCGCTGCCGCATGCCAGCCTTATGCTGGCAAGGAGCTTTTTTTATCCCCAGGTATTTTGCCCAGTTTACAAATCCAGCTCCCTACGGAGCCAACACAGGGTGAGGAATCGCGCGGGGGGAGTTTCATAAATCATGTCCTGAGGAAAAGGGCTCCCTTAACCCCCATGCCACACAGGGACGAAGGAGCCAGGTCCCATCTCTTATATTTACACCTCTGTCTTGTCCAAACGTGTGTGTCACGCAGCCCAAGCCCAGCATTCTTCCTTGGGAGGAAAAAATAAAGCCCTGTCTCTTCCTGTTTGGGAAGCGGGCAGGGGGAAAAACACGGTAGCACACTGCTCCAATATAAAAAAAAAAAAGAAGAAAAAAAGAAAATTGCAGGATATGCAAAAATAGGGCTCCTGATTAGATCAGGACCATCGACTATTTATGAGTTCCACCCTCTCTGCCCATTTACTCACTTCTCTCACCCTTGTGTCCCGCTGTCAACAGCCACCCAGGTTCGGAGCGGCTGGAAAGGTGCCGATTAAACCGGCTCCGGCTTCACAGCGGGGCTGGAAGCAACTCGGACAAGCAGCGAGTTCGGAGCATGAGGCCATCCGGACGCTCCCAACGCGAACGGCTCTGGAAAAAAGCACCTTAAGAGGACCACAATTCATATGAAGGGCTTGTGTGGGCATAGATATAGATATATACACACACACACACACACATATATGCCTGTGTGTGGATATACATATACATACATATGACCTTTAGTTGTGATGCTAGAGATGAACAGCTACATGGGGGCCCAAATTCTCTTAACGGAAGAGGAAATAACCTACAGGACCTGAGGAAATGCCTGGAATACTTCATTATTTTTAAGATGTGGAACAGAGGAGAAAAACAAGTAAAATCCACGCGTTTGGCGTCATATTCCTTAAAAATATTCCCATGTCAGCTTCGGACTTTTGGTTTAGTCGTGTCAAACCATTCTTGCTGAAGGAGAAATAGGTTGTGTTACCACAGGCCACGGTCAGCCCCAGGGATAGGCCCGGGACTGTTCATGGGCACCGGAAAATACAAAACCAAAGCCCCATGACGGACACCTGCAGAGCTCGATGTGAGTGCAGGTCCCCAAAGACTTAGGGCAGATGTGCCCAACATCTGCCTGTTATAACTGCTGCGTCTCTGGCTTTTCGCTGCTGTTTTTGCTACTGTCCAGGAGCAAAAGGGAAGGGAGGGAGAAAGAAGAGGCCATTAATGGTCTCAGCTGCTGCTCTCGGCTCAGGGATGCCCCATAAACCCACTGTCTCCCCAGGGAAGCACTCCCGTTTCTCCAGCATTTCCTCACACCACGTCCCACCTTCTGCACAASACTTAACTCATTCATATTAGCGCTCCCTAACAGGCAGTTTTTCTCCCCAAAATCTCTGGTCCATAGCCGAGATAGCCAAGCCTGTCCCATGGTCACTGCCTGACTGCCACCCTGGGGACAGCTGGGCTTGGGAGGTGGCTCCAGCTTCAGCTCCTTCCCCRGCTGGTGTTTTGTGCCTCTCACAAGGATGTCACTCGGGAGCACCAGCTGCCCTCAACCCACCATCACTCCCGTCTCCATCCCAGGAAAACCATCGCCCGCCGGACACGCGCTCCCGGCACACGGCCTCCAGCCTGTCACTTATTCTCCTTGCCACATTCTCAGTGCAAACGAAGGGTTTTATTTAGAGCAGGGAGYCTCAGACTGAGACTTCAGCTGTACACTCGGGTCTGAACAACAGCTCGAGATGCTCAAATGCAAAAACACTCAGGAAAAAGCACCTGCAATGCCCATCCGCGTGGCTGAATGCTGCCCACGACACAGAGACACGTTCAAGAACCAGAATTTAAAAAAGAAAACTAGTCTGAAGGCCAGGGAAACCTGCAYGCTGCAACCCTGCTGTCAAGGAACTCATCGGGTTTTGGTTCCTGGCTTTRAAAAGCCAGGATTTGACCTCACCTCGTTCCCAAGAGAGAGCTATTTTTACGGAAAAAACAAAACACGCCTTTATTTTAAGCTCATCTGGCATGGGTTTCTATTAAGTGGAAGAATCCAAGAGGAATGAAATTAGAACRTACTTCCCAGGAGAGTTATTCTGTSTTATATTTAGTTATATTTATATTCTTTCTTATATTTAGTTTATTTTTTTTTTAAATCAGACACATGAAAATTAAACTCAAATAAACATGGAGAGCGAGTCCATGAGAGGTCAGCAGAAGGACGAGCCAGGGCTGCCACCACGGTGGAGCTCCGGGGGAGCCGAGCGGATTCAGATGCCCTTTTGTCACCATGGGACACACAGCAGCAGCCTAAAGYGACGCTCAKCTTCCTCACTGATTTCTGGGATTGYTGGACAGAGATGCAWTTTTTAAAGTTAACTTTTGCCTACTTTTGGCTTTCCTCTGCTTTTGAACTATTCTCCAACCATTCCAGCTATTTGTGGAGAAAGAGTTAACTTTTTAGCTAGATGCACAATAGTATTTGTAGCCTCAAGGAGAGAAAAAAAAAAGGTAAAAAAGAATAAAAAAATGGAAAGAAACAGACACACAAGCTGGACGTGTCTCACTGAGATGCAGGRATGTGTCATGCCCAGGTTCCCTTCCCAGGAGGGGAAATCTCTCCCAGCTCCAGCATGGTACCTGACACCAAAAGTGGAAAAAGCCAAAAAAAAGAACCTCTACCTTGCTCTTAGCAGTACAACTTCACTACCAGATTTGCCAGTGGCAGGAACATGGCCTGGAGGTAGCACCTGCAGAGCACTATTGCAAAACCCAACACCACATTAAACACTTGTATTAAGAGCAGTAACATCTGAGACCTTTTCTGGCTTGGGCTTTGCATTTAGCATGTGCAGAGCTTCTCACATTCACATTTCAGGTGAGGCAACTGGAGCTTATGCTACAGCCCTTGATACTCCTTTGGTTAACCCCAGAATCCCRCAGGATCATCCCCATTTCGTCCTCCACAGCTTGCAGGCTCCCAGGCACGGATCCATCCCACGGCAAGTCAAAGTTACCCCAGCCCTGGGCCACCACCCACAAAGTCTCAACTGGTGTTTTGGTCACCAGAGGCCACCATGTGGAGCACGAGATAAATCCCCACCTCAAATGTCGCCCACAAGGACGGGACCAGCTGGAGTGTCCCAGAAGAGAAGATTCCCCTTCTACCCAGGCCAGTAGAGCTCAGGCTTCCTGCGGCGGCTGCGGCACCTGGGTGAGTTACTGCCCTGAACGGCATCAAGCTTCTCGGGAGGACTTCACTTGCTCTTCAAAAGGCTTCTGGCATCTCAGTTCAGGTCCTGAAGAATTTCTGGAGGAAAACGCTCTGCTCGTGGATATCCAAAGGGATCATCAGAAATTCCCAGGCTTTCCCCCCAGGTAGCAGGCTCCAGCTCAAGCCCTTGGCCAGGCCCCGGCATTGCTCGCAGGCTGAGCTCTCCGCACATTCATTCCAAGGAGGACGCAGCGTCTCCTCCTGCCCGTGTCCTGGTCCTTGCCCACCTCAGCACGTGTTTCCACTGAGGAGCTCCTGTCCCTCGGACACGCATCCATGGAAGTCGCCCAGCAAGGAGAGGCCCTTCCCCTGCTGCAGGAGGGCACTGCCAGGCATCGGGATCTTTAGATCCTGCTCCCTGGGGCCTTGCCCAAAACCCGCTTGCCAGCCACAACCCTGACCTCCCAGGGCCCCGTGCCCACAGGCAGCTCCTGCTCCAGGGCACAGGCCTGGGTCACCCCGTCCTGCCTTTCCGCACCCTGCGGCTCCGCTTCCCGCTGCGGCGGCCACGCGGATGAAGGATCCATGGGCAGGAGGGAATCTCCAGCCTCCCTCCTCCGCTTCTCCTTCCTCCCACACCATCATCTACAGAGGATCAGAAACTTCTTGCGCTCATCTCTTCCCTTGGCCCGATGCTCAAAAACACGTGCAGGGCTGAGCATCCATCTCTGTGACACCCCTGCCCAGCTGCTGCCACATCCTCAGCCCCAGCACCTGCACAAGGTCCTACACATGGGACAGCAGCCACCCAGCAGCTGCAGAGCCGCCTTGGAGCTTGGAAAGAGAAAACGGGAATCGTTATCTCACTGCCTCAGGGAAGGGAAAAGCTCCGCTGGGCTGCGGCTGAACCCCCAGCACCCCAGTCCAAACGGGTGGGAGGGGAGCAGGAGCACCAAGGTCATCACAGCTGCCCTCGGGCAACCCCCTGCCTAGCCCCAGGCTTCCTCTAGGCCATTCCTTCCATGGAGAACCCCTATCCCAGGAAGAGCCAGAGCCCCAGGCTGCTCAGGGAGGCTGTGGAGTCTCCTGCTCTGGAGCCCTTCAAACCTGCCCCGCTGCCACCCTGTGCCCCGTGCTCCACATGCCCCTGTGGAGCAGGCGTTGGACTAGATATCTCCAGAGGTCCCTTCCAACCCCAACCATTCTGGGATTTCATTCAGCCTCCTCCCAGGCCAGAAGCAAGTGATTAAAAACAGGTCCTGAAAAAGCAAACTGAAAACCAGGGCCCTAACCCACTGCAGGGCTTGCAGGAAGAGTCACCTTCACAGAGCCCTTGTGCATTCTGCCCTCTCCCTTGTCGCTTCAAACCGCTTAAAATCCATCCCTGTGGGCACCGCTGGTAGCTCCGAGGAAACACAGCTGGGAGCTCCTCATCCACATGCTGGTTTTCCCAAGCCGGAACCCCGTGGAGCCCACAAGGGGAGCTCCAGCAGCAGCCACACGTTACAATGAAACTATTCTTCAGGGCAGCCCAGAATTGCAGCTACAAGATTGGGAAAAGGACAGTAAGGAACGTGCGCAGGAAGTGCAGAAACCTCAGCTCCGATTTCTTCATTTTAACATTTTTTAATGAAGCAGCATCATGGCCAGTCCAACCACTACTTCCCAATCACAGACCATGGCCACACAGACCCACAAAAACTAGAAACAGAGGAAAAAATAACAACGCACGGGGGAGCTGGAAGGGGGCTCCAGAAGCCACATCACACTCCAATGTCAACCTCACCTGTCCCTTCCTGGCAGGGATTTATCCACCCTGGCCTCCGGACCCCCGGGCACAGACACCCCTTGGGCAAACAAGGGGGCACTGCCAAGCCTGGAGTTCCAAGTTTCCCAAATCATTTTGCTAGCAGAGTTAGGGAATCCGCAGGAGATGGCACTTGTGCTCCAAGCTTTCCAAGCACTCCAAYGGCTCTGCCTAACCGGTGGAAGGACCCAAACCAGGCACCTCAGAGCAGGGAAAATAAACCCTGCAGTTTCCCTATTACCAGGGGGAAAGGCCGCGTGGTAGTTCTCCCTGGAAAACCCTTCCAGCACGAGCAGAATTCAGCTGTGCCAAAACCCCCTTCCCCGACTGCCTCGGACCGAGACGTCGATAGATGTTCAGATCAGTGAGGGGAACGGCTGTGTTTGCCCAAGATGACACCAAGGGCGCGTTGCATGAAACCACCAAGGCTGGTTATCAGGCACCTCTTGCCAACAGGGCAGTTACTGCTGAAGAGAAGGATGGAAAACACGACACCAGGGCCCTTAACAGCCTGTCCTGTGCCCTTTGAAGGGGGTTTGTTCAACCTCACATCAAAATCAGAACTAAAACAATAATAATAAAAATGTAATAAACAATAAAAAAGGTTGGTTTTCACAAGCTGCAGTGGGTTTTTCAGGGATTTGGATGAGGGGATGGCCACCACGACGGACATTCCAGACAGGACGCAACTATTCAGTGTGACYGGCTCCAAAGCAAAAAGCTGCCAAGGATCTTGCAGTGCTGAGCACAAGGGTGACAAAATGACACAGCATTTGGTGGCGGCAGCACCGYAAAGCAGCCCATTTGCAGGGAAAGAATTGGGGATGGGGACAAACCCATCCCCAAATCTCATCCTGCACTGAGGAACAGCAAAGCAGGAGCCTTTCTGGCCACGCAGCTGGAAACTCCTGGCTCGGAACTGCCAGGAACTATGAGCACAGAGAAAGCAAAACAGAAATCATCTCTGTGCCGCAAGAACAAACGTGCATCTTAATTACCACATGCAGCTCTGATCTCTCCTGCATCATCACACAAAGGTGAGAGTCGTAGGAGAAAAACACACCAAGAAAAGCAGCTAAGGTGACAAGCAGTTCAAAGCGCCTTCAGCAGGAGAACACACTGAATTTATCAAGAACTTCCAGCTCAGAAGCAAATCAGTTTGTGCCCTTCTGCTTTTTAGCAGTCTGTCCTGCATCTTCAGCTGCAGCTACATCGTTTCCTCATCTCCTCAGGACTAGGCAACTCCTATTGATTCAGTTTTGTCCTCGGAGGTCATATTTGCTCTCCTCCCCTGGGAGGAGGAGGGGCAGTCATAACTGGGTTTTTTTTGCAGCCTTAGAATAGCGACTGTTTTATTAAAGTAAAAGGAAGGAGAAAAAGAAAAGGAGGAGAGAAAAAGGCAGAAAAATCCTCCAAAGCTGTGAGAGCAGAACCAAGGCAGGATGGAGGGCAGTCTGGGCAGACAAACTCCGCAGCAGCTCAGCCCAAGGACGGCCGATAATCCAGGAAACTCTGACCAAGCCTCTGTGCTAGTCCGAGCAGGGTCCCCCAGAGCTGCACGGACGAGCTCGGCACCAGCTCAGGATGCAACACGGATAAATCCTGGCAGCGACCGCTCCGGCAGGTCCCCATGGCAGCCCTTCCCTCGAGGTCCACGGGAAATCTCCCCTTTCGGTTTGCCARCCGCCACCCGCGCTGTAACAGCGGCCAACAGACACGACGGGGAAGCGGAAAAACAAACCCGGGTTGTTACCGAGAGCGCAGACAGACTTCCACATCCCACAGGATAGGGACAGGCACTTGATAATCTGTCCTTTGACAGTGATTCATTCAGTTCTGGAAAAGAACGTRCTCGTGCGGGAGAAAGGAAGAAAATACTACCTATAAATAATTGAGCAGCACATTCCTGCAAGCTGTTCCCTCCAGACTGCACCCGGGTACAGACGGAGGGGGGGAAGCAAAGCACACTGAGACGAATTGCAAGCATCACCCTCCCCAAACTGTCTGCTGAATCAGAGCCTATCACTGACAGAGAGAAGGCAGCCGTAGAGCTTGGTGCCATTACCTAAAGCAGAGCTCTGGGCAGGGACTGCAGATGTAGTTGAACATTAAGCCCATCTAGGCTGCAAACGTTGGCACTGACCAACTCCGTGTAAGCAGTTGCTGGTACTTTTCTCTCCTCAACAGAAAACTCGGAGCTGAGCAGCATCAGCCTGGCCAGAGGGCAGTGCTAATACAATGCAAGCAGCACTGCTATAAACTGCCTTTTGAGAGACGCTTAATTATGGGTGCACGCGGAGGAGCAGACTCCCTGTAGGAGGCTGCAGCTTCCCCGCGTGGTGCCGGGAGCACCGGGCTCAACAGCGCCTGGAAGATGTCTCAATGCTTTTATTAGTGGACAACTCACAGTTGTTATGGGCACCGTTGGTCATAGGACAGGGTTGAGCTGCTGCTTCGTGGCATCGTCTCGTGGTATCAAACATAAAGCAAGAACAGGAGTTGGGAGCTGCTTGGTCAAGGATAGAAGCACCACGTGCAACGGCCCTGCTGAAGGTCGAGAAACAGGGATAACAACAACTCAAGGTTTTGACTGCTTTAACCACAGCAGCGGGGGCTTCCACAGACTCTGAGTTTTTCGGATGCTCTCCGATGCTTTCCATGCTCAGGACCTCAAGGAGTGTTTCCCAGGCAGAGCCAACACAGGCCCGAGAGGTCCCGCCTCATCCCCAGCACGCTCCAAGGTCTCCCTGTCCTCTCTCAAGTTGTACCTATCCCATTCCCAAGGGTAGGCTGGAGGACGGGCTTTGAGCACCACAGCATCCAACACCAGCAAAGCCATCGGGACAGCAGGTACCTCCATCATTGCAGAGCAGGAACAGGGAAGCTGTTGGGGCAGGTGCCATCAGCCTCCAACTCACATCCGCAAGGCGAGTATCACACTCGCCTCGCTGAAGTGGAGGGCAGACCAGCCCGGCCAGCCTTGGTGCCAGCAGCCAAGCTCCAGGGCTCACCCCTGCTCCCACCACGTGAGCCCTTGGGCTGTGCCCATGGGGAGCCCCCAAAGAGCCCATGAYGGGACCAGCACAGCTGAAAAAACAAGGAAGAGGGGGAGAAAGGGAGCGATGCTTCAATCCCAACACAAACACCATGCCAGAAAAATGCTCAGGAACAAGAGATGGAACCTAAGGGACTCCAACTGCTTAAGCAGCTCAAAACACCTTCACTCTGTACCTTGATGTACGATGCCCCAGCCTGGTCACCCAAGGAGACACACTGGTGAGCTCCAAGGGACTTCCTAGAGCCCCAGCACCAGCTGGGTGCAATCCATCTGCCCTGTTTGTAAAAACGGGGCCCCAGTTCTTCATGGTCAGCACCTGGAAGCTGATTCACATCAGCTGAGGATGCCAGGAAGACCTTCGAGCAAGGGAAACATCAAGACAGGTTCGTTGAACCTGTTCCCAAAGGGGAACATTATTTGTTAAACATTTATATTAGGAGACCATGATGCAGAACACCTCTAGCTCTTTGATTTATAAGAAACCTCGACCCAGAGGGGAGACTCCAGGCAGCAGGACGAGCAAGATGCTGCTCACATCATAAAGGGGTCAAGCAGGTAGCAACGGGTCAGTCAGAACACCACTAATCCCAGACACGGCCATGGAAAAGTTGATGAAGGATTTGGAGAATAGAGCTTAATWACAGGGCAGCTTTAATCTCAGGCGAGAGCCGCTTAGCAGAAAATACAGCCTATCAAACACACTTAAATTCAGTCTTAGGTTTAACAACTTTGTAATCTCTCCAAACACACACAAYTAGCAGACGGACATGAAACTCCCATTAAAAAACAACATTCTCCTATAAGACGTTCTACACAATATGGAAACACATATACACTGAGAAATTAACTGCTCCTCGAGATCCCCCCTTTGTGAGTTTCCTAACGCAGCACRAGTACACACAAGGCCCAGCAAAACYGATCAAAAACTCACCCACCACYGAACAATCTGGAAAGCAAAGGCTAATAAAAATAAAAAAGTGATGATACAATTTGCAGATGACACAAACGCTGGCAGAACAACAAGCCATGAAATCAGGCAGCCACAGACAGCAACAGCCCGAGCACCCCGACCCTGTCCAGCAACCCACACTTCAACAGGAGCAGGTGCAACGGGACAGATAACAGCGAAGAGGGACACGAGCCACAGCTCCCAAGGCCACATTCCCAAAAACAAAGCAGCTGATCCTAATGCTGACAAAAACAAAGCAAAACAGAGCTCTGAAACTTTCAGCTCAGGAACAGGAGACGAGTGAAGAGTCTGAGCATGATTTTATCTGTATCTAAAGCAACAGCGAGACTGCTGGAACACCACAGCTACATCAGTGTGGTCAAAGGGGTTTTGGTTTTGGTTTTTATTTGCTAAGTGCTGTTTAAAAATCGTTCACCTCTATCAAAAAGCCACAAAGGCAACTTGAGAGCAKGAGGAAGTTTTCTTTCAATGCCCTGACAGACTGGAAGAGCTCACACCAYGTAATCAGTCAAAAGGAGGATGAAGCGACTTGAAAAACATAAGCGGGTATTTTAGTAGTGAGAAGAGCTCGGGATGCAGCAAAGGAGAGGCTAGCAAGTCATCTGCATGCCAAAAATCATAAAAGTTGGAGTAATTAGCAATTCCAATCGCCACAGGGCATAGGGAAAAAATGAGTGAAGTTACACAGCCCACGTACATATATGTCATATGGGATAATCTGTTTTTTCCTGTCTGTATTCTGTGCCAGTGTGAGTCACAAATTTATAACCTAGAAGGAGTATAGCACAAAATACAGGGCTGAAGATGGGACRCGGCATACRGAGAGGTAGGGAGAAGCTAAAACTWAGGGAGAACACGAGAGAAATGCAGAAATAACGTCACATTAGCCATGCAGTGAAGCAGTCACTGCGTATTTAGAGGAGAGGCAGTAAAGACGAGGGATTTCAGCAYGAGCACCAGCAAACACTGCAGCAGCAGGCAGAGGATCCCTCCTGCCATGCATGACTTCAATTAGAGATGGCAGGGACGCACCAAAGCTCCCATTCCCTAACCCACTTCCCAGCACCTAAAAARCAGATAAACTGGCCTAAAAAGAAACAGATAAACCAGCCATAGCGCTTGCTGAAGAGTGAATCAGTTCACTCTGATTCAGTCAATCAATTATGGAGCATTCAAGTGTCACAGTTTACGCAAGAGAGGATTTCRGGGAGAAAGGCTTTCCTCTCCCTCAGGTTAGCCGCTCCTACAGCATTAAGTGGTYCTTAGAAACCTAAACAGAGATGCCAAAATACTCAGGGGAAAAAAGAAAAAGGAATTAGAACAGCAGAAGGAAGTGGAATTAGGAGCAATGGATATAATTAGTCGAGGCTCAATAGCAGGAAAGACATCCTGAAATGTCATATTCTGGTGCCAGGCGCATCATGGACTCAAGGGGACCCCTACAAGGGCRCGCTGGACTTGCCTGGCGCCCTCCTTTCCTTGCAGAGTCACGACGTCCAGCGCCCCGGGGAAAGCGGAGCGGGTCAGCCCGGGCACTGCAGGACGCGGCGCTTCCTCCCGTGCCCTCGTCTCCCACTTTACACCCGGCACGACGCTGCTCTGGTCGGGACGGTCTCTGTCCCACATCTGCCCAGCGCCCGGTACAACGTGGTCCTGGCCCACACCACCAACTCGGAATCACAGAAGCAAGAGAGCAGGGAAAGAAAAAAAATAGAGAGCTGGAAGGGACTTCAAGAAGGCATCTGAGTCCTTCCCCTGCCCCAGGGCGAGCGTTACTACACTTGCCATTTTTCTAGCAGAAAACTCTCCCTGCTGGGTGGGACCCAAACCCACCCAGACAGATGAATTAGCTGGACCTTAACTTCAACATCTTAACCCCTCAGGCGCCCGCTGATAGTAGAGACGTGGCCCCAAGCACCGCGGCTGCAGCACGTGCGCGTGGTGGAGACTGAAGCGGAGCTCCGCGCACCGGTCCCGCGTGCGCGTGGTGGAGACTGAAGCTGAGCTCCGCGCACCGGTCCCGGCTGCCGGCAGCGGTGCCACCTCCTGCAGTATTCCCAAACCGTGCTTGGGAACGGCTCTTCCTCAATGCTCCTGGACACACACTCATCTTCCACAACGCCCATGAGAAGCCAGGCACCTTCTCCGAAGGCTCCAGCCACCGTGCTCGGTCTGCAGCACCCAGCACATCCCACCTACCCCCGGCTGGCCTAATTTGAAACTCCATAAAACCCCTTGGAGCAAGTAAGTGCTTATGTCCATATTATTAACAACGCTGCTGATGGAGGGAGGGAACGCTTCCCCGCAGCAGCAACTTGCAAACCCCACGAGAATCAGCCCTGCCACCACCYCGTGCAGGTTTTCAGGCCAGCAAAGCACGGGCCTTTCTTCASCCCAGATACCTCTCAATGTTTCTCCTGCGGGTGTGCAAAGACATGCACAAAGTCCGACCTGGCCTCCAACTTCTACCTCCTATTAAAGAACAAGAGCAACGGCCCTTAGCCTTACAAAACGACCAAAATGCCCACGCTCTTATCTCTGGTTCCAGCCATTTCAAACGCTTTTTTTTTTTTTAAAAAAAAGTTTTGCAAATAAATCTACCCAGTTCTCAGCATCGCCCAGTTTACCTTAGTGGGTTTCAGGGAGAAGCCCGAGAAGGAAAGCTGGGCAGCCAAAGGGCTGAACAAACCACAACCCTTCAGCAACCTGGTTTCCCTTGTAAGTCTGTGCCCACACTCCRCTATACAACAGCTTAAACCCATTCATATCTGAAGGCAAGGGAGCAAATTAACTCTAAAACCAGGATTTTGCAAAGCTCGACAGACAGGAATGGCTGTTGGGGAGAGGGTTTAGGGCAAGGCCACCTAACGAGTTAGCTCTGTAATTAAGTGCACCTGGTAACACTCCTCCCTCTCCAGCACTCTCCAGCACCCTCCAGCGCGATGGGTTTGATTGCAATGAGGCACAGACACACGCAGGGCACCTGCACGCAGCACGAACCTCCAGGGAGCTCACCCGCACCCCTGGGTGCGCTACGTGACGGGTGTTTTGGGTTGAACACACAGTTCTGTGGGAAACTTCAGTTTTACTTCAAACGGGGGCAAAAGGAGGAGCGCAAGAGCTTGCTGGACCCACCACGCAGCCTCTTCAAGGATGGCTGGGGCCAGAGTGCCACAGCTGCCTAATAAGAGCACAAATTATACCCACGTAAGGCATGCAAAATATGAAATTAATAAAAACCAGGGCATGCCTCCTGAGGAAGAGGTGTCCCTTATGAATGSAGGTACCAAACAGCTACCAGGTCTCCAGGGCCAACACCGCAGCAGAAGTGACCGCTGCCAAATCCTCAAGGGCTTCAGCAAAAAGAAAAGAATAATAAAAACACTAAAAGAACACCAAAAAGGGCTGGGGAAGGGGAGAGCTGGCAGCACCTCCTCCCCGCTGTGAGGAGGGCTGGGAAAGGGGACATTAACACGGGAACAAAGGAGATGCCCAGGGCAGTGTCACCCCCGCGGGCGGGGACGGCGCCCCGCGCTTCCCCACCGGCCGCGTCGCGCGTGGAAACGCGGCGGAGGCCGCGGGCGGCCCGGCCCGGGGAGGCCCCGCGCCGCGGTGACAGCTCGCGGGGCCCGCACGGCCGCGAGGGGCCGGGGCCACGCGGGACGCGGCTCCCGCGCGGCGGGGAGCGGCAGAACGGCGCCCGGCCGGGCCGTACCTGAGCGTGGGACCGATGCAGGCCGTGTCGGTGCTCTCGATCTCGCGCAGGATGCGCTCGTGCTCCGCCGCCGTCTCCAGGCTCTCCAGCTCCGCCATCTTCCCCCGCTCCATGGCGAGGCGGGCGCGGCGGCGGCACCGCCAGCACCGAGCGACCCGGCTACCTGCCGCCCTCTCCTTCCCGGCCCTTCCCTTCCTTCCCTCCGCCTGCCTCCCCTTTGCCCAGCTCCCCGCCCCACCACCGCCCCGGCACGCCGGGAAATGTAGTGCGGCCTGCGCGGCGGCGGGGGGAGGCGGCCCCGCGCGGGGCGGGACGCGGCGGCCGCCATGGCGGGCGGCGGTGGCAGCGCCGCGAGCCCCGTGAGGGCACCGGGCCCTGGGGTGGCCTCGTGTGGCCCCGTGAGGGGACACGGCCCCCGTGACATCATCCCCTGTAAGGAGATATGGCCCCGTGGTGGGGGCCTTATGTGGTCCCATGAGGGGACACGGCCCCACGGCAGTGACATCGTGTCCTCCCCATGAGGAGACGGGGCCTCCATGGCAGTGTCTTCGTGTCAGTGCTATGAGGGACGCATCCACCATGGCAGCAAGCTCGCGTGGTCCCCCAGCAGGCGGCAAGGTCCCGTGTGGATGACATGCTGTCCTCCCCCGTGAGAGGGTGCAGCCCCATGGCAGCAGCCCTGTGTCACCGTCATGGGGGGACACGTCCCCAGGGGGAGTAACCCCACGTTGTCCTCCATAAGCAGAAACCTCCCTCGAGGAGAGCCCGGCCTGTCCCGGAGCATCATCACGGCGTCACCCCAGTGCTGAGGGACCGTCCCGGTGGCAGGCTCCATTGCAGAGGAACCCTCCTATCGACTCCACGACGTCTCTCATCTTCCTCCTGGAATGTCTCACCGCTGGATTACGGCACTCCAGAGGCCCCAGGGCAGCGGGGCCGCCCGGCGAGCCGGGCTCAACAGCGAGCRGGGCCCCTCGCCCGAGGGCGGCGCGGCCGCCCCGAACAACCCCCGCGTGGAGGTCCCCGCGGGAGCCTGCTGTGACCCGCGGCCCTAATGGCTGTTATTGTCATCGTGTGTTGTCCGGCCGTGAGGAAAGGGCCCTATTGCCCCGGAATCAGGTGCCGTGGAGCAGCCCTTGCGCCGCGGATCCCACGGTCCGAGCRGGGCGCAGGCGGCAGGCGGGATATGAACGCTGGGATGAAGAATCCCGGCAAGCAGGAGCGGGGCTGGGGACACGAACACGCGCCACGAACGCCCCGACGGCTTCTCCGGGCGGGATTTGTTGATGCTTTTGTGGTTTYGTGTTTTAAGATCCAAATAAACTACACTGATGGGACGAACACGCTCCTGGCTTCTCACAGCTTTCCAAGAGGCTGAATTTTGCTGGACGGAGTGTTTCCCTCCATTATCARTTGACTAGACGGAAAGGTGATAAAAGACCTTCCCAAACCACAGCACATGCCACAGACGTAGAGGACAGTAGAGGATGGGCAAGCRAAGCCTGAAATAAAGTTTGTTGGTTTATGTGAAGTTGCCCAGCTCTCGTACATGGTGCCTGTGGCTGCCAAACTCCRTGTCTTGCGAGCGCAGATGGGTGTCGCGTTGGATGTGTTAAAGCAGGGAGGAAATCTCTATTCCCACGGCAGTCACCATGGAGATGCGAGGAAGCTTTCAGAGGACCAGAAGCAAAAGAGACACATCAGTGATATAATGAAAGCAGACAAAAATAGCAGGCCGGTTTCTGAGCYGAGCCGGCTGGAGCGGCATTCCCGCAGGGCTGGCTGCAGGATCTACGGAGATCCAGCGGGAAGAGCCTTGCGCTTCCAGCACTGCAAGCTCCGGCTTCGATCCCCGCAGCAAASTGGGATGGCAGCTGCTGGAAGGGGCACAAAATCTGTGATTTAAACCACTTTGGACAGCGGACCTCCGAGAGGAGCTCCCCATGGTGAGGGAAGTAGGTGCCACGTCCCACTCGGTGCGTGGCACGAATCGCGCTCCATAAAATCCACCGATATCACCGAGTGCTGCTGTTTGCCCCTTTTAGTGGAATGGGCACTGCAAAATAGTATTAAAAAAACCCACCACTAAAACATCATATTATTCTTAAGGGGAGAAAAGGATCTCCCAATATCTCCATAGATTCATATTCTTAATGATAGATGGAGAAGAAGGATATTGCTGCCTCCGAGCAKGACCTTTGAGGAGCAGCACCCTCGATTTTCCTCGCACTGACGGGTTTCCAGAGCTATGGTAGCATCTGAGCTTATTTTTCAGAGGGAAACTTCGTGCTGTTTTAAATGTCTTGGGCCACCCCATCTGGCCTCTGACCAGCTTCAAATTTCAGCCCTGGGTCTTTTTGTGCCTTTGCCTGCATGGAGAGAGTGCTGCCATCAAGTCTTTTTGCTCATGTATGGTCCTAAAGTTGGGATCAATTCATTTCCCGACCTTCTTGAGGAGACCAGAATTCTTGGAGCCTTTCATTCTGAGACGTGTTTTGTCAAGTGACTTTTCCAAGCTACCATTGGCCAGGGTGACATTGTCCAAGCTGTCACKGAGGCTGCATTCTTTGTCACACAGCATTTGGTCACCTTGCCATGAATATCCATGGCTTCTGCCTGGCTTATGAGCAATCCRATTGCAGAGCATTAAGGGTTTATCCATATTATTTGCTGCTGCACGAACTCGGTACTCCTTGCAAGTCTGCCCGTAGCAACTTCATTTATTCCTATGAGGCGCTGATATAAGGAAGCTGAGGTTGTCTTTTTCTAATTTATTAATCAAAACATCATGCAGTACCAGCACGAATGCCTCGGAGATGTCTCTTCTAGCAACAAGCTCCTAATTGCTTTGAAAAATGATATCTAATTTGTTTGACAGGATGCACTTCCCCTCACCATGCTGGCTGCCATAAACTGCCTTAATTCCCTGCTAACAAAGTCCCATATCATTAGTTATAATATTTTTTATGGAGCTGACACCAGTCTGATGGAGCTGTAATTATTTAAGCTCTCTCTTTTAATTAATGACCTCCCATTAGCATTTTTCCAGTCCTCTAGAACTTTCCCCACATTTCAAAACTTATTAAAAATCAATAAAACGGATCAGGATGCTCAGGCAGCCTTCAAACAGCCTCAGACATGAGTTACCCGGGCGGCTGATTTAACAGTCTGGCTTTGCAAGCAGCTGTTCTGGCATCAAAACCGTCATCATCACACATGAATTACCCAGAAATTCCCCCAGATTCATGACAACTTTATGATGAAGCATCATTCTGCCATTTCAGTAGAATAAATCCCATTGCTTCCTTCTTTTCCGGTAATCTTAGCAATCGCCTCCTTGCTTTTGTGGTGCTCTCCAGTTTTTCCTTCTGTGCTTTTCCTCCACTTAACAAGTTTTCAACAATTTTTCAGCAGCTCCGATGTTCCCAGGGTCCTGTGTTACCAGCTCCCCCTCCTGCTGCTTGCTTCTCCTTTCAGGCATGATTTTGTAGTCGCTCGACCAGGTGAGTGGCCTCAACCCTCCCTCTTACTCGGTGTATTTTCATTTCCCCAAAGTCAGATGGGTTCCTTGGCCSACACTAGAGACCTGGAGCTCTCCAGCTGCCTCATCCTCCTCCACCACCTCAACCTTTGGGTTTCCCACCCTTTTGCCAGAACCGAACACTCTACTGAGCTGAATCTTTCTCCTCCTCTTAACCTAGCGTTTGCCACCAGGAGAGGCAAGACAAGGAGTTTCTAAAGCAAGAAGGTCAGAACAGCAACGGGCACCGTGAGCGCTGACTAAGCGCAGCCCGAGCCACTCCTGTTTGCCCTGGGCGTGCACAGCCTCCTTCTTCAACGTTGACCTTTAGCTCCTGGTGCCTCCCATCCCACGGGAATAAACCCGTGTTGCCCAGGAAAGGGCTGGCATCGCAGCCCTCCATCCCACCTCAGCCTCCGTCCAAAGCGCCCGCTGTCAGCAGCACAACGCAAAATCTTGGGGATTTACATGTATAACCACGGGTGCTTTCCAATACATTTTCCTATACTTTTCTTTCTGTACAGCTTGAATATAGGGACACACAACAGGGACACACTGAAATCTCGCCAAGGCGGAGGTCACTCTGACYCGAGCTTGGGCTTCCACAATTTCCAGTAGATTTTTCAACTCCACGTTTCCAGTTTAAGTAGTGCCAGGGATGGGAGCTCTGGTGGCCACAGGGACAGGAGCTCTGGTGGGATGCAGGTCATTTGGCAGAGCCTCTCCCTGCCCTGGGAAGCCTCTTCAGCTGTGTCCAAAGCCCTGGACYGAGAGCTGCTGGATTTTACATGTCCCTGACACCTAGTGTTGCKTCTCCCAACTGCATCCCTGCCTGGGAAGGGAGACCTGCAGGATGGCGCTTCCATGGCCCACGTCCCATTGCAGCCACTGGCCTTGCTGCCTCCGAGCTGCATAGACAGGTGTTGAAAAATATATAGATTTATATATACATATGTATATATRTGTRTATGTYCCCYCTAAGCTCCATGGWAGATATACCTCACCAAAACCTGACAATACTTAAAACTTGTCCTTTACATTAATGTCTCACATTTAACCTCGCACTGGAGAAGGCARCAGAGCATTCTGTGGCCCTGCTTTACTGTAACGGGTCATTTTCCACAATACATTACAGTAAAAAGAGGTTCCGACCTTCCCACCTTCTTCAGYTCTGACCTTTCCTTTTCTGTTTGCTCTATTTTCTACTTTTAACACATATTCACATACACAGTCAACCCCACCTCTCTTCCTTCTGTCATAGCTGCCCCCTAGCCCTTCACTGCTGCTTTTGCACCTTCYTGGGCACCGCTGCAGCCAGATCTGGGTGAGGATCTACTGGAAAAAAATTGAGAAAAGCCCCAAAAATAGGTAACTTTCAATGGGAGCAATTCCCGGACAAGGGCAGCTACATGTGGGCTGGGAGCCAGGGCAAGGAGCATGAGTATGAGGATGTGTGGAGGAAGGCAGAGAGGGAAGGAAAGGGATGAGCTGGCAGCCACTGAAGCAAGTTCTGCCACTGAAAAGCAGTTCGTGAGAAAACTACACACTYGCTGTCTTATTTTTGCTGCTGATCTTATTTTTACTGAATGTGTAATATCTGCTGCGGCAAAACAAATATCACTCTTGGGCTTTTGCCATGCCATGAATTTTTMATGTTTTCRTTTCTTTAATAGAATGAGTTAGGGTTGTAACAGGAGCCTGTGACTGCGTGAGAGCGAARCTCCGCTCCAGTACCTGCTCGTGCATCCCCGAGGCCATCTGTCCCCAGGATTTTGCAGCTGCAGAGCCAAGTCCAACTGTTAGTTTGGTGCAAATCAGGTACCACTTAAAAAAAAWAWARAAAAAAAATGATTAGGAAGCAACGATGTCTTCAAGCTGCAAAACATTCAAGACAGAGCTCTGTGATGTGGCAGTGAATTGCAGTGTAGGAGGGAAGGGTGCCCAGCAGCTTCGGCAGGATGTGGCACGAAAGGCTGCTTGCAGACGCTGCATGCTACCTGCACACTTGCTGCAGACTTGCTGCACACTTGCTGCACGCTTGCAACACGCCAGGCTTTGCAGAGGGGCGGCCTGAGCATCATAGGGGCGAAATCCGAATTGGGAGAGGGATAAACGGAGGGACAAGGACGCATTTAATGCAAAGCAGCCATAGGTGCAGGACTCACCGCAGCCGCGCCCCGCTCCCGCTCCCACTCTGCGGCCGGGCGCGCGCGCGGGAAGCAGCGCCCCCACGTGGAGGGCGCCGAGGGGGCGGGGCTGAGGAGCAGCCAATCAGCGCGCGCGAGTAGGCCGAGCGCTCGTGGGTCCATTCACACGGAGCAGGGGGAGGTGAATGGGGAGGTGGGTCATGTGGTGCGCGACGTCACGGTCCCGTGGCGCGCCGGGCCGGGTCGTGGTGCGCTGGCCGCGATGGAGCCGGCAGCGGGCCCGGGGGCCGGGCCGGGCTGGGGCCCGGTTGCCTGCGTGCTCACGGGCGCCTCGCGGGGCTTCGGGCGCAGCCTGGCGCGCCTGCTGGCGCCGCGCCTGGGCGCCGGCTCCGTGCTGCTGCTGCACGACGTCTGGTGGGGACACGGGGACATGGGGACACACGGGGACAACGGGGGCTTCCTGCCCGCCATGCCCGACGGCTCCGTGCTGCTGCTGCTGGCGCGCTCGGCCGCGCCGCTGGCCGAGCTGGCGGCCGAGCTGCGGCGCGACGCGGCGGGCGCGCTGCGCGTCGAGTGCGTCCCCGCAGACCTGGGCACCGACGAGGGGCTGCGGCAGGCGACCCGCGCCCTGCGCGACCTGCTGCCCAGCGCCCCCGCCGCCCGCTTGCTGCTCATCAACAACGCCGGTAACGCGCGCTGCCCCCGGCCCCCGGGGCGTCCCCTGGGCAGCTCGGGGCTGCGGTGGGAGACGTGACCAGGGCTAGCGGCCCAGGTGACAGAGGCTTCTTGGGTGTCCCCTTGTGTGGGTGTCCCCTTTGCCGTGAGAGCAGGGGGGTTTCTACCCCACCGGCCCAACCTCAGGAAGCCCCAAGGATGGAACTGCTACGGGACAGGYCCCTGCACGTGAATTTGTCACCTCACTGCTGTCACCTTGCCGCTGGACTCATGGCAGAGCCCCTGGGGCCAGAGCATCCCCTGGGTGACCTGCTGGAACACAGGAGACGCCAGGTCCTTGGCTGGCTCAGCTTGGAGGGAGGGGGATGCAGAGAGTGTGCCGGGTGTCCTGCAAGTGCTCCCTGCCGCGCTGGCATCGTGCCCGTGCCAGGAAATGGGCAAAGCTGCTTATCCGCATCCATAACGGGGAGCTGCCTGTGGAAATGCAGGCGGAGGGGGTCTCCTGTGCCACTGAACCTCCAGCTAAATCCTCCCGGGTCATAAGCAGCTCTCTGCTAGCACCCCATTAATCAGGATAGAACCAGCAGCAGGCCTGGCAGCAACCTGCAAGAGTTGCCTGTGCCGCCTCCTGCCCCCGGACTAGCTCCTGCCTCCCCATGCAGGCTCGCTGGGAGACGTCTCCAAAACCTTCGTGGATCTCGCCGACCCCGACGAGATCAACCGCTACCTGGCGTTCAACGTGACCTCGGCGCTGTGCCTCACCTCGGCCGCCCTGCGCGCCTTCGGGGAGCGCCCCGGCGCGCGCCGCGCCGTCGTGAACGTCTCCTCGCTGTGCGCCCTGCGGCCCTTCCGCTCGTGGGCGCTCTACTGCGGCGGCAAGGCCGCCCGCGACATGCTCTTCCAGGTGCTGGCGCTCGAGGAGCCCGACGTCCGCGTGCTCAGCTACGCGCCGGGTGAGCAGGGCGCCCGGCGCGCGCCAACGGTGCCGCCACGGGGAGGACGGGGAGCAAAGCGAGCGCTGGGCTTGGGATCCCGCTAACGGGATTGCGCTTCTTTCCTTGTGCTTTTCCCCCAGGGCCGCTGGACACCGACATGCAGCGCCTGGCCCGCACCGAGACCGCGGACGCCGAGATGCGCGAGCACTTCCAGGGCCTCCACGAGCGCGGGCAGCTCGTGGACTGCGACGTTTCCGCGCGGAAGCTGCTGCGGCTGCTGGAGGAGGACGCCTTCCCCTCCGGCGCCCACGTGGACTTCTACGACGTGTGAGCTGCTCCGGCGCCCGCCTTCCTGCCGCACCGTCCGCTGCGTCCCTGGTGCCGCCGCCTCCGCGGCGCGGTCACCGCTCCCGAGGTGCCTTGGTGTTCCCGAGGGGACACACAGAACCCCTGCTTTGCTCTGCCTTCCACCGGAGCCCTGGTTATGGGTCCCTGGATTCCCACCTTGGGGATCCCGTGCTGTGGATCTTGTTCCACCCGATCTCCTGATTCCTGGACCTGGTATTGTGTGTCCTAGAAACTTCCTGCTCGACAGCAACATCCCTGCAGACCTCTTCTGGCTCAGCCCTTTGGATTCTGTCTGCCCTGACCTACAGTCATTAAAAATGTCACCTCTTGTCTGGGCCATCTGCTGTGGTGCCCTCTCGGTACCTGCTCTCTCCATCTCGGAATGGTTTCCTCYTTGAATGAGAACGATGAGGCGTTGGGGTGTTTTGGAGGTGATTTTGGCATCATTTGCTGTCCCTGCTCAGAACTAAACCCCCAGTATGAGAGTCAGTCCAGGTTGCTGCCCTCCTGCCTGGGCCTTTGTGTGTCCTCGGACCCATCCAAGTTGGGGCAGGGCTGGAGGGGGAGGCTCRAGGAGCCCCAAGCCCCAGGCAGAGCTGTGAGGGTGACAGGGACAGGGCTGGCTGGGACGTGAGCACGTCCTGCTGCCAGGCAGGYGATACCCACAGCGGCTGCAGCTGCTCCATCCTCGCCGTCCCACCAGGCAAGAGCTCACGGAGAGGGGCCCTCAGCACCAGCTTCATCGMAGCCATCCGGAACCTGCAGGGCCTGGAAGCAGAGACCGGAGCATGGGAGACACTGCGGAAGGGTGCCGGGCTGAGGGGGTAGAGAACAACCTCCGTGCAATAAACCTGAACTCATGCCCGACAGCATCGGCAGCAGGGGGACCAAGTCTGGGCTTGGGAAGCGCGTGACCTGGGAGGTTTTAGTGGGGAGAGAGGGGGAGACTGATGGGAGCTGTGCTTTCCCTTTGCCTCGCTGCCTGCGGGCTGGTGAATGGGAGAAACGGGGTGATTCTGCCTTGTCTGGGCCAGCGCGAGGAGGACAACGCTGSCAGTGTGCTGAATGTGGCGTAAACCGTGCGCTGCGTCGCACGTGTCCCKGCGTCCCCCGCGTGGGGTGACGCGCTGATCGGGGTGAACACAAAGGGTCCCCCTGTGGAGTGATGTGCTGATTGGGGTGAACACGAACGGGGGAATGGTCCCTGTGTCTTTTGACTCCTCTCCTTCCTTCACCCCTTAGGGCTGCCCTGTGCCCTCTGTTCCCGCGTGCTCGAGTGCGTATTTGGGATTCCATTGGGAATCGCCATCCCACCAGCTGCCCTGGCAAAGCCTTGGTGCCCACGGAGCCGGGCTGGCCAGCCCTTCCTCATCCCTGGTGGCTCTCACGCTGGTGGGACCGGCGCTGTTGGGAACTCTGTGGGCCGTGATCCCAAGTGTTGGAGGATGGAGGAGCAGAACCTCTCGTGGCCGTGGCCAGCAGGACGTTGGCTCCATGCTCATTCCAGACATTGCTTCACCACTGATTTTCTTCTGATGTCACTGATCCAGCAGCAGCACCAGGGCAGTARGACTGAACGTGAGAACCTTGGAGCYGCCATCCYGTCASCCCCRCTGCAAGAACCATGCGCCCACCCGCGTGACTCGGGGCCRTGCAGAGGGGACTCGGCCATGGCCTGGTAGCTTCCAGGGACACCCTGTGCCTGTGACCCGCATGTGGAGAGCGAGGCACTGAGGGAGAGGGGTAGTGATGCCCTAGGGGCAGAGAAACCCCATGGGCCCGGTGAGTCTCAGCGTGGTCTGCTGCCCGGGACAGGAGGGCAGGAGCAGCGCGTGGAGGTGGAAAACCTGCCCTGGGGCTCTCAAGGAGAGCGTGGAGGAAGGACCATGAGGGAGACCAGGATGGGAGAGCAGGAGCATGGATGGAAGAACAGGGAAGGGGAGCCGTGGCTCGCCATGGGCTCAGGAGGGGTTTGAGGAGGTCCCTACAAGGGGGAAGCCGCCTCTGCTCTGTCCCGTGGGGTGCCCCGATGAGCAGCGCCCGCCGCRGCCTCGCGAGGAGCTTCCCCTGTTRGGGGGTTTTAAGCCCTCTCTGAGCTTGGACCAGGCGTTTTGCCAGGGTCAGGGGCTCCCGGTGGGTGGGTGTCCCAGGAGGAGCAGGTTGGGGTATCCCGAGGCACCGGTGATGGCCCTGGCTGGGGCCTGTCCCCTCTGCGCTTCCCGGAGCTGCTCACGGGGTTCCTCTCCCGTCTCCTGCCGTTCCCCGTGGCCAGCTGAGGGCGTCGCGAGACCGGGTAAGGGACAGGGCCGGAGCGGCGGCCGAAGCTGCGGAGCATCCGCGCTGCAGGAACGGGGTGGCTGCGGGAGACGCCGCGCAGCCCCCGCACATCCCGCAGGATCCTGTGCGGGAGCGGCCGGAGCTGCGGAGCATCCGCGCTGCAGGAGCAGGGGTGGCTGCGGGAGGCGCCGCGCAGCCCCCGCACATCCCGCAGGATCCTGTGCGGGAGCGGCCGGAGCTGCGGAGCATCCGCGCTGCAGGAGCAGGGGTGGCTGCGGGAGGCGCCGCGCAGCCCCCGCGCATCCTGCGGGATCCTGTGCGGGAGCGGCAGCAGCAGGAGCGGCCGCACCGGAGCCGCCCGGTCCCGCGGCGTCCCGAGCCGTTCCGCGGGGCCCGCGTGCCAGGGCGGTGGGGTCGGGCTGCGCCTCCCTTGCGGTGGCTGTTCCTGACCGACATCCCAAGGGAAAATGCGGTGTTCCTGGCGCGGACTCGGCCCTGCACCCCTGCAACTCCCCTGTTCCTTCTTTTCTTTACTTACTTTGTTCCTTTCCTGATTCCTTTCATTATTTTTTTTTATTTTACCTCTTTTTTTCATCTTCTATCCTTTCCCCTTGCCCTCCTATTCTTCTTTCCTTTTTCCCTTCTTTTCCTGCTTTTCCTTCTTTCCCTTTCCTTTTCCTCTTTTCTGCTTTCTTTTAGCACTTTTTTTTTCCATTGTCATTTCCTTTTTTCCCCTCTCCTCTTTCCCTTCCTTTTCCCTGTCCCCCTTCCCTTTTCCACCCATCCCCACAGTGGCACCAGCGCAGGGCCATTCCCGTCCTCCCTGGGGCCCCCAGCAGCACTYTTCCTGGCACCAGCTGCTTCCCAAGCCCGGATGGATCCCTGGCCCCCAGAGCTGTGTATTTCCCAGCTGTGGGGAGAGGGACCTTTACTCCAGGACCGGGCAAGCTCCGCTGGCCAGCCAAGGGTGACGAGCTCCTGTGCCACGATGGGGACACCGAGGAGGCCAAGGTCCATCTGCGCCGCATTTCCCACGGGAACCCTGTCCCATGGAGGCCTGTGCTCACGGGGACCATGTGAAGGGGACCGTGGGGACGGCTCTTCAGGCTGGTGAACCCGCCAGGTGGACGTCCCTCACCCGAATGCCCTAGGCCACCAACCGGGCACCCACCAGGCCCCAGAGCCTTTTCCAGCATCATCTGCACGTGTTCCTCAGGCCCAGGAGGTTCAGAGCAACAAGTGTGTCCGTCCTGCCCTGCCGTTCGTGCACCGGGAGCRGCGGCCCGGCGCTGTCTCCCCGACACTGAGCACTCGCTCGCRGGGGGCCTTGCGGGGCGGCCCTGGGCTTTGCTCGCCCTGCTCTGCGTCACGGCACCGCCCGGGCACCAGGGACGCCGGGGCGGCCGGGCCGGGCGGAGGGGCCCCCACGTTGCATCCCCATCCGCGTCCCCGTCCATGTCCCCGTCCACATTCGCATTCGCGCCGCGCGCGCACTTGTCAGGCGAGCTGTCAGGCGCCRGTAATAGGGGCCGCGGCGGTCGCCCGTGTTGGGAGTAAACACAGGCGGGTCTGCGAAAACAAGRGCAGAGCGGAGCCCGCGCGGCCCCGGCTCCCAGCGCGGCCCTTCCCGTCCCGCGTGCCGACRCCCCGCGAGAGGCGGCTCAGCGAGGCACCGGCCCCAGCACTGAGGGTTCTCGATCCTAAGCAAGCCCCTTTTTTCTTTCCTTTTCTCCCYCTTTTACCCCAATTTTTCCTCTTCTTTCTCCCCCTTTTCTCCTCCTTTTATCCACTTCCCCCCCTTTCTTCCCCTTTCCCCCTTTCTCTCACCCTTTCCCCCTTATTGTCCTCTTTCTCTCTTTTTCTCCCTTTCCCTCACTTCTCCACCCTTTTCCTCCTTCTTCTCCCTTTCTCCCTCCTTCTTCCCCTTCTTTGCCCTATTTTCCTTCCCTCCCTTTCTTCTGCCCTACCTTTTTCTTCCCCCCCCTTTTTTCTTCCCCCCTTTTTTCTTCCCCCCTTTTTCTTTCCCCCTTTTTTCTTCTCACCTTTCTCCTTTTCCCCTCTTTTTCCTTTTTCATCTTCTTTTCTCCTTTTTCTCCTCCTTTCTCCTCTCCTTCCCTCACCCCTTTCCCCTTCCCCCTCTTCCCCTTATTCTTTCCCTTACTCTTTCCCCCCTTTTCCCCTTTTTTCCCCCTTTCCTTGCTCTATTTTTTCCCTGGATTTTCCCCGTCCCCCCCCGGCCGCTGCCTCGGCCGCCGGCCAGGCAGTTGCTATAGGTATGTTYGAATCCCCAGCATGGTAGATTTTAATTAGGCTTTGTACAGATGGCCAATTAACATTCATTACTTTTGCCTCGAGCGATTAATTACGAGTTTGGGTGGAAGAGGGGAGATGGAGAGGGGGGAGAAGATAGGCAGGTGAATTAAAAAAAAAAAAAAAAAAAGGAAAAAAAGGGTGGATTTTAATCAGTTTGGGGATTTATTTATTTATATATGTATATATATGGATATGTGTGTGTACATAGAGAAATATATATGGGCACAGAGACAGTGGAGGGAAGGGGCAGGCGGGTGCATCCTGGGCCCCCATGATCCCCCTGCTGTTTTTCCAGCTCCAGACGCGGATCCGCCGCTGGCTCCGGGAGGCTGCGGAGCGACGGGAGCAGCCTGTGCCGGGAAGGTGGYGCTGGGGCCGAGTGTCCCGAATCCYGAATCCCAGCACGTCCCGCTCGCACCTGCGGGCCCGGCAGGGTATGGCCCGCTCGGAGCCCGTGCCGCGGGAATGCGCACATTCCCGCACGGCAATATGGAGCGGCTAAATATACTGCGTGCAAATCTGTTTCCCCTCCTAATGGCTGGGCGGCTGCCATGCAACGCGCGGAGCCGCGGCGGCAGCGCGACGCACCGCAGCCGCGCGGGGAGGCGCGAGGGAGAAAAGGCGCCCGCGCTCCTCTCTGTTTGTTTGATTTTGTTCCCTCTTCTCCGTATCTGCCAGGAGCGGGAAAGCCCCGCGCGCCGGAGCCGCCTCCCGGCCTCTTCCCGGGGAGAGCCGCGATATCCGCCCGCTTCCCGGGAAACCGCCGCGGGCACGGAAGGGCCCCGCTCGCTATTTTGGCGCGGGCGGATCGCGGATTTGCTTCAATTAAAAAAGAAAATAAAAATAAAATAAAGAAAAAGGGAGAGGAAAAATTGGCAGCTCCGGCGTATTAGTCGCGGCGCCGCAGACTTGGCTCCCGCTCACCTCCGCAACATAATGTTAAATGGCATCAAGACAGTATATCAGTCATTTACATATGTTGCTTATAGACGCCAAAGTTATTAGCACAATAAAACTGCCGCCACGAAGCCTTCCTGCCTATTTTCCTCGCCGCGGATGTCAGTGTTGCAAGCACCTAGCCGCCTCGTATGGAAACACGCCGGCGCTGCCGCCGGGAAAACAGATCCGTGATCAGCGAGGGGCCCCCGACCGCCGCGGACGTGGCACCACAGGGAGCTGGGATGGGGACCGGGAGCTGGGATGGGGACTGGGAGCTGGGATGGGGACCGGGAGCTGGGATGGGGACTGGGAGCTGGGATGGAGAACAGGAGCTGAAAGGAATCAGGAGCTGGGATAGGAACCAGGAGCTGGGATGGGGACTGGGATCTGAGATAGGAACCAGGAGCTGGGATAGGAACCAGGAGCTGGGATGGGGACTGGGAGCTGGGATGGGAACCAGGAGCTGGGATGGGGACTGGGAGATGGGATGGGAACCGGGAGCTGGGATGGGAACCGGGAGATGGGATAAGAACTATGTACAAAGGCATCCCGAGGAACAGCAAGAAGCATCCTTCTCCCCCCTTGTCTGGACAGGACGGGAAAGGGAAGGGACAAGCTGGGAAAGGAAGCGCGGAGCAACCAGGAAGGTTGTGCTCCATCTGGCTCTCCCAGGGAATCCATCTGTCCACCAGCAGCAGAGGAGACCGGGAGCTGCCAACAGACCTGGGACCTGGGTAAGGTCTGCAGGGTGCTCGGGAGCCTCCCTGCCACAGCCGGCTCCAGCACCGCAGCTTCCCAAAGCCCTGCAGATTCCCAAAGACCTGCAGATTCCCAAGGTCCTGCAGCTTCCCAAAGCCCTGCAGCTTCCTAAACCATTGTAGCTGCCTAAATCACCTCCTCCCTAAATCACTGCAGCTCCTAAATCATTGCTCCTGGATCACTGCCTTCCTGCATCACMTCCTTCCTGAATCCCTGCAGCATCCCAAATCCCTGCAGCTTCCCAAACTCCTGCCTGTTTCTCCCCAGGCCCTGGGTATACCCCAGGTGTCAGTGGCCCTTGGCAAGGGGACTCTCAACGCAGGTACCAGCACAGGGATGTCCTGGCCCAAGCTCAATGCCAACCAGGACCGGCTCCACGGGAGCGTCAGTGGCAGGAGATGCTCATCCTGGCATTATTTTATGGATCCATAAATCAAAACTGCCCAGGACACAGGCAGGAATCATTGTGGAGACCCAGCAACATCTCCACCGCCTGCTCTCCCGTCATTCCCATCTCCTGCTCCGACCGTGTGACCTCTATGGTGCCCATTCCCGATCCCACAGGTTAAATCTCTCTCCTGTCCATCCCTGCTCATGCAGGAGCTACCAYGGTCCCCGCGATTCCTATGGATCCATCATCTGGGGATTTGTTAATTCACCTTAAAAAAAAAAAAAAAGAGCCTCAGGAAGGTGCAAAGGAACAACCTGGTGCCTGGATTGTGCTTGGAAAGCTTTTCCCAAACTCGATGCATTCCTGAGCTGAGGGAGCTCAGAAAAGAGAAGACAGAGAAGGAGAAAAGGGGGAAACTGAGGCGGGAGGTTCCCGGAGCGGGAGGCTCCGGAGCAGGGAGAGCAGCCGGGCGCCGGAGCGGCCGGCGGAGGAGGAACCGCTCCGAGTCCCGGTCACCTTTTCCCAGGGGGTGGCCGTGCCCGTGGCCACGCTCCGGGGCGCCGGGGCCTGATTTTCCACATTCTGCCCTTTGATGCCGAGGCCGCCGCGTTACCGATTAACGAGGCCGGCGGGGGACGGGGCGCGCGGACGGGCTGCACCTGCCGGCTCCTTCCTGGGGGCCGAGGGGGACGGAAAGGGCTGGGAGACGGGAAGGGGGACGCGCCGGGGATGCCGAGCGGCCCCGGAGCCGCCGGCCGTGCCGCTCCTCTCACCCTCTCCCTTGTTTTCATCCCTCTTTCGTTTGCTCCTTGGAAAATCGTCACCAACAGATTTGAAATGGGTGCCAGGATCCCCTTCCCCCCTGCCCCGGGTGGGGACACCCCCCCGGAGCACCCCTGGGTGCCCTTGTCGCGGTCGCCCCTCACGAGCCGCCACCTTCAGGGCCTCTTTCGTTTAAGGTCCTTCTCCTCCGCGCCCAGCTCCTTCCAGGCGGGAATGCGGCGGGAATGGGCGCTGCTCCCCGCCCGCCTCCCCGCCGCCRGCCCTGCCTGTGCCCGGGCGCTCCGCACTCTCTTCCCGCCGGGAATTACTCGCTGCCCGGGGAGAAAAGCGGCTTTTCCGCGGCCCCTGCACCCCAGYGGCCGCCCCGGATTTGCCGCCGTGAATCCCGGGACGCCCCGGAGGAGTGAAACCGTTTGTGCTCGGAGCCAGAAAGCTCTTTTCTAGGCACTAAGAACGGGAGACGCAGGAAGCATCCGGCCGGCTGGGAATTGCCATTGCCACCAACCAGCGCTGAATTTCTTATTTTTCCTATTTATTTTATTTTTTTATCATTATTATCTTTGATTATTTTGGGGTTTTTTTTTAATTATTATTACAATTATTTGGAGTTTTGCATTATTTGTTTTCGCGGTTCGTTTCGTTTCCCCGCCTCCTCCGCAGCGCAGCCCGGGGCACGGGCGAGACYCGCCCGGAGCCCCGCGCGCTCCCCCGGCGGCGCCCGGAGCCGCCCGGGACAAACAGCCGAGATAATTTAATTACATTGCGTTTAATTGAGTTAAATGATCAAATTAAATTAAAATCCTCCTTCTCGAAATTGTCCGGACGCGATCCGATTGTCCATCCGACCCGAGCGCCCGAGCGCCGTCTCTGCATCCTCCGTCTTTAGGCTTTCCCTCTCCTTTTTTACCCCTTTCCCTTTCCTTTTACCACTTCTCTTTTTCCTTTCCTTTCCTTTCCTTTCCTTTCCTTTCCTTTCCTTTCCTTTCCTTTCCTTTCCTTTCCTTTCCTTTCCTTTCCTTTCCTTTCCTTTCC